>CM076576.1:536660291-536826016 GCA_034641835.2 Pinus albicaulis | reverse complement strand
CCGAAGAAAATGGTTGGTAAATCTTAGGTCCCTATATTACTAGTATGGTCCCTTATTGTTATTATTGTACCCTTGTAACCCCAATTTTGTTATTATTGTGCCCTTAAATTATTATTGTTAGGTCGGCTAGGATTACATTGTGGCCCAATAGGATTACATTATGGCCACATGGACTCCTATATATAGAAAGGAGTTTTTGTAAATTGTATCATCGAATAATTGTTCATTTATGTAATGTATTGGATGTTTCCCCCTCGAAGTGGCTTATTTCTAAGGCGTTGATATCTATTTTCTTCTATTTTTGGAGATGGTTACATAACATTTGGTATCAGAGCTTTGGATTCTAGGGTTTCGCTACTCCAAACAGGTCATCGTGGAATTTTCTATCTAACTTGTTTTCTACAAAGTTTCAAAAGTTGAAATTTTTAGGGTGCAAAGCCGAAATCTGGAGGAACATCGTCAAAAAATTTCAGAGCTTGGTTCGCAATATTTGTGGAGATATGTGTAGAAATTTGAATAAATTGTTAAATTATTCATCGATATTATCCTGATCACACACTATTTGAGCTTCATGCATAATACATAACTTCTTCTACTATTGATCATCAATTTGCGGAAATTAAACAATCGCATGCGCACATTAAAACCATAAACAATCACACATATAAACACAGTATTTATGGGAAAGCTTAAAGCTGAAAACCCCCAACTATCTGTATATTATAATGATAGAGATCATGTAACAATCATTTTACAAACTCCTCACAAGCTCTCAGTACAATCTCCAATTGTTACACACTACACAAGCTCAGATCATACAAAACACATGCTCCAATCTGCTCCACCTGTTAGCCAGCCTCTACTGCGCAATCCAATATGGATAATCATAAGATCAAGGTTCAAATCCCACCAGTATGTACTGCGCAATCCTCATTGGCTTCTCCATCAATGTGTGTGCAAATCTCATGCACCAGTATAAGCACAACTGATAGTCAACCTGCTCTTTCACCTACCTCTCCCATCTTCTCCACTCTGTCTGTCTGGGCACCTACCAATGTCCAGCTTAATTCCATGTATTATTTAGTTGATTTATGAGTTAATAATTAGTGAATTAATTAATAATTAATTCACACCACTCATCACTAGTGTATTTATCAGTTAGACTAAATACAACTAGTTCAACTAAGTTAAACCGAACACAACTCCATCAACTGTCTCCTCAACTCCACCAAACTCTGCCACATGAGTTCTAACCGAAGTCAACCATGCAATAGCTCAACTAAACCCTATGAATAGCGTAATTCCTTTTGTCAGCTGCATGTTCCACATCCGTAGCTCGAACTGAAGTGCTCCAAGAGGATAAGATAATGTTTATAGTCCAAATATTATTAAGAGCTAATAATATTCAACACTACTTTCAGACCTAAACTTGCATGAGATTCTACTATGTGATGCTCAAAATAGAATTCCTTCTATTTTTCCAACTTTTTATTTAACCATCCACAAATAACATCCCGCAACTCATAAAGAACATGATCCATTATGTCTAAAATGTTAGACTCCATTCATAGTCAAGTTCAATTGCTGAAGGCACAATTTTCCTGCATTGCTCAATGTATTGTTGTGAAACTTAACATCTCTCTCACATATGGATTATCTGCAACCCCTATCCTGCCTCTGTGGTATTCGAATTTTCTCCTGGTGAGCGCCTTCGTCAAGATATCAGCATCCTGATCCTCCGTGGGAATGTATGAAAGTAACATGATTCTCCGCCGCACACAATCTCTGATATGATGGTACCTGATGTCGATGTGTTTGGATCTATCATGAAATACTGGATTAGCCGAGAGTTTAATGCAACTCTGGTTATCACAAGAAATCACAGTAGGCTCCAAGTGTGACCCGAACAACCCGACCAGGATCTTCCTCATCCATATGTTTCACAAGCAACCCTGAGTGCCATATACCCGCCCGCGGAACAGTGCTTACTAATCTCTGCCTCATTGCACGGGCACCGCCGCCGACCCGACACCGAAAATCCCTCCGCATGTGCTCTTGATGTGCTCTTTCTGTCCATTGGGCTCCCTGCCCAATCTGCATCCGTGAAGCCACACAGCTTCACCTCATCCGACTATCTGTACCACAATCCATATCCCGATGTGCCTCTGAGATAACGCAATACATGCTTTCCCGCCTTCCAGAAGAGCTTGGTAGGCTTAACCATAGCTTGTGAAAGCTGGTTAACCGCATAGCATATATCGGGCTGTGTATTGACCAGGTACATAAGCGACCCCACCAATTGTCGATAAACAGTGGCATCCACTACCTCCGCCATAGTAGAATCCAACCACTAGAAGAGGAGACCAATAAAGCTTAACCATGCATACAAGAATCTTCTCCAGTATGTCCCGGGCATACTTACCCTAAGAAACAAACAGTCCATCACTGCGCTGCCAAATTTCCAATCCCAGGAAATAATGAAGGAGGCCCAAGTCCTTCATCTCAAACTCTTTTGCAAGATCCTCCTTGCATGAGAGTATCAACAGCTCATCACCTGTCAAAATCAAATCATCTACATAAAGTACATTGATCAAAAAATTACCCTCCACCACAATCTGGTATAGGTTCAGATCCGCCTCACTCTTGGAGAATCCAAGTCCGGTGAAATAATTGTCTATCCATGTGTACCAAGCACGAGGTGCTTGTTTCAACCCGTACATCACTCTCTTGAGCCTGCACACATGTGACTCGCTGCTGAAGATCTTGAAACCTTCAGGATGATCTATGCACACCTCCTCCTCAATCTCTCTGTTGAGGAAAATAGTCTTCACATCCATCTGATGAATGTGCCACCCCATCTGCGCTGAGAGAGCAAGAATTGTCCGTATGGAAGAATACCTTGCGACAGGTGCAAAGGTCTCCTCATAATCGATCCCATCTATCTGTGAAAAGCCTTGGGCAAAAAATCTTGCCTTGTACTTCTCCACACTCCCGTCAGCTGCCTGCTTCACTTTGTAGATCCATCTTGAACCCACCACTAATTTCCCTTCCAGCCTCGGGATAATCTCCCATGCACTATTTCTGACAATCAAATCATACTCTTCCACCATGGCATCTACCCATGCGGGATCCTCCACAGCTTCCTCGAAAGAGGATGGCTCTGTCACAATACACTTTCTCATAAGAGCCATGTATCCAGTATACCGGTCAGGTGACTATCTCTGTCTGCGCTGTGATGTAGGTGCTCCTACAACCTTCTCTCGCATCTCAATTCGCCGCTCGTATTCTCGTAGTGCGCCGCTCCGCAAGGGTCGGGCGCCGCATGAGTGGTGTCGAACCATGAACCTAGTCAGGGTCAGATCCATCCCCGAGCTCATCCTCAGAACTAATAGCCCTCGCTTTGCATGCACAGCCCCTCTCAAGCGAACACTTCATGGCCTCCTGAAATTTGATATCCCGTTTACCGCCTGGCGACTCGTCCGGAAAAAATACATGGAGGTTTTGGGGCATATCGCTGTACCCCACAAATATCCCAACCTCTGCAGTCGGCTCCAGCTTCTTCCCGGCATCCTTCGTCACATGAATGTAAACAGGTGAACCAAAAATCCTCAAATGGGAAATATCAGGCCTCTTACCAGAAAACGCCTCCTCGGGTGTACTCATGCCAAGTATCTTGTCAGGACAACGGTTCTGCACATATACTGCATTATTGCATGCCTCCGCCCACAAGTGAATGGGTAGGCCCCGATCATGCAACATCGCCCGTGCAGCACCCACGATCGTTCTGTTCTTCCGCTCAGCAACCCCGTTCTGCTGTGGGTTATGAGGTGCTATGAGCTCTCTTCGAATTCCTTCTGCGCTGCAAAAGTCCTTGAATTCTCCAGAGATGAATTCACCACCATTGTCGCTCCTAAGAGCCTTCACCTGCTTCCCCGATTCTTTCTCAACCAGTGCCTTGAACTCACAGAACTTTGAGTATGTCTCGCTCTTCTTCTGCATGAAGAAGATCCAGCACTTACGAGAACAATCATCAACAAATATCACATAGTACCTGTGCTTTGTTGTTGAAGCTACTGAGAAAGGTCCACACACGTCCGTGTGAATTCTCTCAAGGATCGTCGTGGCGCGACTATCCTTCTCGTGAAAGGTGGCTTTCACAAATTTTCCCAAGGTACACCCCTTGCACTAATCTGACTGCGCAAGAGTGCCTTTAGGAAGCCCAGTAGAAATCTGCTGCAGTATCTTCAAAGCTCCATGGTGAAGGTGGCCCAATCTCCGGTGCCGCAACTCGCCATCATCCCCGCTCACCACTCCTTCGCTCTACCCACCATTGCTACGCACCATTCACTCTACACTGATATGGTTCTTTAACTCGAACCCCTATCCTCCCATGTCTCACCGCTACCTTACCGCACAGAAATCCTTTCCCTCGGTAAAGACAACATCATATCCCTTGTCTTCTAGAACATCGCCGCAGGATAAGATTCTTCTTCAATCCCCGGAACATGCATCACTTCCTTCAATATGAAGGGTTTACCAGACTCCCTCTCAAAGGAAATGGTACCGATACCGGTCGCACTGTATCTACCATCATTGCACATCTCGATGTGCACTCCAAGATCTTTTTCATCCAGATTTGAAAACAAATCACGATCTCCAGTCATTTGAAAAGACGCACCACTGTCCAAGAACCATACTGATCCCATCACACTTGATACCAAGCATGCGATCAGCGAAAAATCTAGCTCAAACTGCGAGGCCAATGCCTCCAACACCGTAGATCCGTTGTACCGCTATTTTTCTTCTTCCGCGACACCTTGTGGCATAATGTCGTTGTTGGTGACAAAGTGAGCACTCTCTACCTTGACATGTCCTCGCTTCTTGCCTTCGCACCGAAATGAGAAGCTTTGCCTCTTTCCTTATTTATTTGGCAATGAAGCGTTATTTTCTTCATCGAGTTCTTTGATGAAGATCCGCTTCGGTACTCTGCCTTATCTCCTTCGCACAAGATCCGACCCCAAAGTTGCTCCCATCCCGGCAATTTCTCCCCGACCATCGACGTTGTCCCTGAAGGAGTGCCAACTATTCGTAAGCCCAAGGAGAGCCAAGTCACTCAAACCCCTATCATGTATAGTCACCTCCACACTCTTCCTAGGTCATCCCTACATTGGATGAACTTCGTGAGGTACTTGGGCATACCGTACGCTTTCTCTTACATTACGGAAGTTTATCCTTGAGCGCCAACTTCCTCTGGTCGCTCTTGCTTTGGAATAAATCTATCAACACTTTCCACATCAAGTATGGAGAAGTTTTTCCATGCAGGCTGGACACTATGTGATCCTTCACACCTCCAACAGAATCCTTCGACACTTTTTTGTCTTCTTTTGCCAAGCCTCAACCAAGGCAGCATCGCTAGAAGAAGGCTTTGGAACTTCAGCATCTATGAAATCTTTCAGCCCATTGTCATCTAACACCACCTCCATCCTGTCCTTCCATGCAATATAATTCGAGCTGCCCTCAAGGGCATACTCCAATCGCAATCCGTTGAAAGACATCTCAACTTTGACACCAAGAAAACACTGCTGCAAATTCGAATTCCACCAGCACAAAACTCAACCGCTTCAATGTTTTGCAAATGCTCCAATGATCAATACGGCTCTGATACCATGTAGAAATTTGAATAAATTGTTAAATTATTCACCTTGATTATCCTGATCACACACTATTTGAGCTTCATGCATAATACATAACCTCTTCTACTATTGATCATCAATTTGCGGAAATTAAACAATCGCATGCGCACATTAAAACCATAAACAATCACACATATAAACACAGTATTTATGGGAAAGCTTAAAGCTGAAAACCCCAAAATATCCATATATTATAATCATAGATATCATGTAACAATCATTGTACAAACTCCTCACAAGCTCTCAGTAAAATCTCCAATTGTTACACACTACATAAGCTCAGATCTAGCAAGTCACATGCTCCAATCTGCTCCACCTGTTAGCCAGCCTCTACTACACAATCCAATATGGATAATCATAAGATCAAGGTTCAAATCCCACCAGTATGTATTTCGCAATCCTCATTGGCTTCTCAATCAATGTGTGTGCACATCTCATGCACCAGTATAGTCACAACTGATAGTCACACTTGCTCTTTCACCTACCTCTTCACTGGTCTCCACTGAAACTGTCCATGCACTGCAGTTAACTGATGTATTCTTTAGTTGATTTATGAGTTAATAATTAGTGAATTAATTAATAATTAATTCACACCACTCTCACTAGTGTATCAATCAGTTAGACTAGATACAACTAGCTCAACTAAGTTAAACTGAACACGACTCCATTAACTGTCTCATAAACTCCACCAAACTCTGTCACATGAGTTATAACTAAATTCAACCATGCAATAGCTCCACTAAACCCTAAGAATAGCGTAATTCCTTTTGTCAGCTACATGTGCCACATCCAGGCATCAAACTGAAGTGCTCCAAGAGGATAAGATAATGTTTAGAGTCCAAATATTATTAAGAGCTAATAATATTCGACATATCTATTTTTAGATTGGCAATCTAAAAATAGATTCCACCCAGTATGTCTAAAAATGAAGTCCATCTATTTTTTCTGACTTGACCAACCATCCACAAATAGCATCCTGCAACTCATAGAACATGATCCATATGTCTAAAAATAGACATAGTCTAAAAATAGCCTTTGCGCCAAAAATAGCCTGCGGGCCCACTTAGTGAAGGTGACTCCTTTCCACTAAGCTCATCATCTTGTTTCAATCTCAACAATATGATCTATGGAAGTTAGGTCTTTTTTCAAGCTCCTAAACAGGTCATCGTGGCATTTGCGCTATAACTTTTTTTCTACGAAGTTTCAGAAGCTGAAATTTTTACGGTGCGAAGCTGAAATCCTAAGGAAAATATTCAAAAAATTTCTGAGCTTGGTTCGCAATATTTTTGGAGATATGATCTGTGGAAGGTAGTTCTTTTCCAGGCTCATGAATTTCATCTCAAAGAGGTGCTCGTGGAAAAATCTTCATAAGTCTCTCTTTGAGCATCGGATTGGAGTGATGTAAAAAGTGGTTGCAAGTACATGGACTATAGTTTCTTGGCTATAAATTTCAGAGCTTAAGGATGAAACAGTGACACGTGGCAAGTCGTACAAGTTCGCTCTACTGAACCAGTCTATAATTAGGTCATTGTGGGAGATTGGAACAACTTTGTTGTAGAGAATCGAAATCAGGTCACACCTGTGGCATTTGAAAGATAATTCAGAGGGATACATCGGTACCAAAATTCAAATATTTAAGTGATGCAATCACAGAGATAATCCAATTTCAATATCGAACTCCTCAAAAGAAAGAAAAAGGTGTGTTTTTTTTTTTTTTTGAATTGCATAAGTCTTGTTTGAAGAATCACTTTGGATTGATTCCAAGGGAATATTGTAGAATAGATATCGGTATTGGGTTATAAAAGATGCCCCGTAAAAATAATTCAACACCCATTAAGCCTTCAGAAGGCTCTACTATGACTCATGAAGATGAATAATTGTAACATGATCTATCAAAATTACAAGATCAAGTGCAACAAATTTCACTCTCGCAAAGAGCAACAAAAAATGAAATGGAAGTTTTTAAGAAAGGCGTGGAAGCTAAGATGGATGACATGGAAGCTGGCATGGAAGCTAAGATGGATGACATGAAAGAAAACATGGAAAACATGAAGAATGATCTAAAAGCAGACATTGAAGGTTTGACAAAGTTGATACAAGAAATGTTTCCTAGTGGTGAAAAGATAGTAGAAGAACCTCATGATGAGAACAAAATAAATGTTAATAGTGATTTCATAAACTCTAATGTTGGCAGGAAGAACCACCATATTCCAAAAATGGATATGAGGAAGTTTGATGGAAAGGATCTTGTAACATGGATACTACAGATGGAGCAATATTTTGATCTCCATAACGTGCAAAAGACACAAAAGGTACGCATTGCAACTTTACATTTAGAACAAAATACATTTGTATGGTATCAATGGCTATGCTCCCGTAAAAAAATTGTCACTTGGTCAATTTTTATGGAGGAAATGATAGCACATTATGAGGATACAAAGAGCAACACCTTCTTTAGCCAATTGATAAATATCAAACAAAAGGGTTTAGTGGGGTAGCACATTGAGGACTTCCAAAAATTGAATATAAGGGTAACTGATATTCCAGAGGAAAACATGATCGATCTCTTCATAGGCACTTTAAAGGATAACATCCAACATGAAGTTCGCATTTTAAAACTAGATTCATTGGAGAAGGCATTCAGGTTGGCAAGAAAAGTTGAATGAAAAATAATGGTGACAAGGAAGCCTACCATTCAATTCTATAAAGAAGGAATTGTTGCTACGCCTAGATTTCCACAACCTACAAGGTTGACACCACAACAATTGGAAGAAAAAATATCAAAAGGGCTTTGCTACAGTTGTGATAGAAAATACACTAAAGGTCATAAGTGTGCTGAGAAGAAATTATTTTACATAGATTGTGAAGAGGAAGAAGAAAATGAACAAGAAGAGGATATACACCGGGAACCAACCCTAGAAGAGGAAGAAATGAATCCGACCATATCGTGTAATGCACTGGCAGGAATTACCACTCCTCAAACTCTCAAGATAGAAGGACATATCAAGAAAAAAAAGGTAATAGTGTTGATTGATTCAGGTAGCACCCATAATTTTATTCATTGTAAGGTAGCCAAGGAATTAAATTGTTTCCTATACCCAGCACCAGAATGTCAAGTGATGGTTGCAAATGGAGGAACTATAAATTGCTCTGGAAAATGCCATAATATCAAACTAACCATGGGGGAATATGTATTGACTAGTCCAATGCTTTCCATTCCTATGGGAGGTGCTGATATTGTACTAGGAGTACAATGGTTACAATCTTTGGGGACGGTAGCTTTTAATTTTCAAGAACTTTTCTTGAAATTTTTTTCAGAAGGAAAGGAAGTCGAATTACGGGGTATTGAAGGGAAGCCAGGAAGGATAATAAGCTCTAATGTCATGATAAAGCTTCTAAAGAAAGAACAACGAGGCGTAATTGCACAATTATGCTCACTAGAAGTTCCAACATCAAAATCATCTATTTCTGCAGATCTCCAACAAGTCTTGGACAATCATTCCAAGATGTTTGAAACTCCCAAAGGACTCCCACCTATTCATGATCATGATCATGCTATTCATTTGATTCCAGGAAGTGTTCCTCCAAACATCAGGCCTTATAGATATCCTTAAGTCCAAAAGAGCGAAATTGAACGTATGATTGCAGAAATGTTAGAGGCGGGTATAATTCAACCTAGTCAAAGTTCTTTCTCTGCTCCTGTAGTATTGCTACACAAGAAGGATGGATCATGGCGAATGTGTCCGGATTATAGGGAGCTCAATAAGCTCACCATTAAAGATAAATTTCCCATTCCTGTGATTGATGAATTATTTGATGAATTACATGGAGCAATTTATTTTACCAAGTTGGATCTTCGTTCAGGATATCATCAAATTAGAATGAAGATTGAAGATATTCCAAAAATAGCATTTTGAACTCATGAGGGTCATTATGAATTTTTGGTCATGCCTTTTGGCCTTACCAATGCACCTTCTACATTTCAAGGGTTGATGAATTCCATTTTCAAACCCATCCTTAGAAAATTTGTGCTAGTATTTTTTGATGATATACTAATCTATAGCAGGTCTTGGAAGGATCATGTTGAACATGTTGACAGGGTGCTCAAACTATTGCGGGAGAAACAATTATATGCAAAAACATCCAAATGTTTCTTTGGAGTACAAGAGGTGGAATATCTGGGTCATATTGTATCTCACGAGGGTGTTAAGGTAGACCCTAACAAAATTAAAACCATTAAGGAATGGAAAGTCCCCACAACCATAAAGCAGTTGCGAGGATTTCTCGGGTTAACAGGGTATTATCGCAAGTTTGTTAAGAATTATGGGAGAATAGCGGCACCTCTAACAACATTATTGAAGAAAGATGCATTTTCATGGACTCCTGAAGCAACTAAGGCCTTTGAACATCTTAAAGAGGCAATGTGCCTAGCACCGGTCTTAGCTACGCCAGACTTCACAAAAACCTTTTATTGTGGAATGTGATGCCTCAGGAAATGGAATTGGTGCAATTTTAATGCAGGAAGGAAGACCCATTGCTTTTGAAAGTCGTCCAATCAAAGGAAAGTATTTACAAAAACCTATTTATGAGAAGGAAATGTTAGCAATACTGCATGCACTAAAGAAATGGCGAACTTACCTAATGGAAAGACACTTCAAGGTAAAAAATGATCATGATAGTCTTAAACACTTTTTGGAACAAAGACTATCTTCAGAAGAGCAGCAAAAATGGGTCACAAAGATGTTGGGTTATGACTTTGAAATAATCTACAAAACATGAAAGCTTAATGTTGTTGCAGATGCACTCTCAAGAAAGAATGAAGAGGTGGAAGCATTGCTTTGTGCCATTTCTATTATCCAACCAGATTGGATAACCGAAGCAAGAGATGAATGGAAGAAGGACAAAGATGTATGGACGCTCATTCAAAATTTGCAGCAAGATCCTAGTACATCTGATACATTTAGTTGGAAAAATGATTCCTTATGGTACAAAGATCGCTTATATCTTTGTAAGAATTCCCAACTAAAACAAAAGATTCTTTCGGAATTGCACACTTCTCCTTTAGGAGGACACTCAGGATTTTTAAAAACTTACCACAGGGTGAAGAAAGAATTTTTTTGGGATGGCCTTAAATCTGATATTCGAAAGTTTGTGGCGGAATGTTTGGTTTGCCAGCAGAATAAAGTGGAAACAATTAAGACCCCAGGACTTCTACAACCTTTATCCATTCCAAGTCAACGTTAGGAGGAGATTTCAATGGATTTTATCACAGGTTTACCTAAGTCCGAAGGAAAGAGTGTCATCATGGTGGTAGTTGATAGACTTACCAAGTATGCACACTTTTGTGCAATATCTCATCCATTTAAAGCAAGTACAGTTGCTACTACATTTATGGATAGAATTCAAAAGCTACATGGAAGCCCAAGGGTTATTGTGAGCGACAGAGATCCCATTTTTACTGGAAATTTTTGGACGGAGTTGTTTTCTTGTTTGGGTACTCAATTAGCTCATAGCTCATCTTATCATCCTCAATCTGATGGTCAAACTGAGATAGTAAATAAATGTTTGGAAGGATATCTTCGTTGTTTTGTATCTGATAAACAAACACAATGGGTCAAGTGGTTACCTCTCGCTGAATGGTGGTATAACACTTCCTTCCATACTGCGGAAAAAATGACCCCATTTATGGCACTTTATGGATATCATCCACCATCCATCACATCATCTTTAAGGGAAAATTTGAAGGTTCAAGCAGTGGAAGATCACATCAAGCATCAGCAAGAAGTTCTCCAACTCTTAAAGGATAACATGAATTTGGCACAAAATCGAATGAAACAACAGGCAGATCAACATCGCAGCGAGAGAAGTTTTGATGTAGGAGATTAGGTATTTTTATGGCTACAACCATAGAAACAAATGTCCCTCAAGCAAGCTAAGAAGGATAATAAATTATTTCCAAAGTACTATGGTCCTTACAAGGTGTTGCAAAATATTGGTACTATGGCATACAAATTGGAGGTTCCTGCTTCTTCACAAGTGCATCCAGTTTTCCATGTTTCATGCTTAAAGAAGGTTATAGGTGAAAATATTCCATTTCAAACAATATTGCTAGAACTTGATGAGGAAGGAAAAATCATATTGGAACCTGAAGCAGTCAGGGAAACAAGAACTCGACAGCTACATAATCGATCAATTTCAGAGTATCTCATCAAGTGGAAGAACTTACCCACTGAAGATTCTACATGGGAGGATGAGAAGTTTATACAGAAGCACCCAAAGCTACTCAAGTAGTGAGGACAAAATTTTTTTGAAGGAGAGGGGAATCTTAGGTCCCTATATTACTAGTATGGTCCCTTGTTGTTATTATTGTACCCTTTTAACCCCCATTTTGTTATTATTGTGCCCTTAAATTATTATTGTTAGGTTAGCTACAATTACATTGTGGCCCACTAGGATTACAGTATGGCCACATGGACTCCTATATATAGAAAGGAGGTTTTGTAAATTGTATCATCGAAGAATTTTTCATTTATGTAATGTATTGGAGGTTGCCCCCTCGAAGTGGCTTATTTCTAAGGCCTTGATATGTATTTTCTTCTATTTTTGGAGCTGGGTACACAACAATAAATTTAAAATTCTATTTGCTTAAAATCATTGATCAAATTTATTGAGTAGTTTTATCCAAGAGCTTGTTGATAAAGGTTGTCCGAGAATCATATTTGTGAAGCTGATATTATTTACACTGAACCGAGCATGAAAAAAAACCAGTAACTGATGCTCAAAATATGAAGTAATTTTTGGCCTTGGTATATAAGCATTCATGGCTTTATTCCAAACATGAACAAATATTAAACTAGATATAGCCATCGATAAAAAAATCCACATAGAAATTTTCATTTTTAAAAAAAATGTAACTATCCATCGGTA
The DNA here is from genome assembly GCA_034641835.2 of Pinus albicaulis. Classification (NCBI taxonomy): domain Eukaryota; kingdom Viridiplantae; phylum Streptophyta; class Pinopsida; order Pinales; family Pinaceae; genus Pinus; species Pinus albicaulis. The sequence continues at coordinate 536,813,396 of CM076576.1, read as the reverse complement.
TACCGACACTTTATAAGCATCGGTCTTGCGACGCCATGCGACAAAGCGTTGGTCTTGTGACATCCTAGAAAAATCGGTCTTGCGACGCCTTGCGACAAAAACGTCGATCTTGTGACGCTTCAAAAGCGTCAGTATTGTGACACCTTAAAATCGTGGTTAGCAAATGTCGGTCTTGCGACGTCCTAGAAACGTTGGTCTTGCGACACCTTGCAAAAAAAACGTCGGTCTTGCGATACTTTGAAAGTGTCGGTATTGTGACACCTTAAAAGCGTGGTTAGCAAAAATGTCGGTCTTGCGACGCTTTGAAAGCATCGGTATTGCGACACCTTAAAAGTGTGGTTATCCATAGAGTATTGCGACGCTTCTAAAGCATCGGTATTGGGACACTTTGTAAGCATTGGTATTGCGACGATTTGAAAGCGTCGGTATTGCGACACTTTGGAAAAAATTAGAAGTGCGATGGATGTTTGGAAACGTCGGAAAAAGTGTCGGTATTGCGACACTTTGGCAAAGCGTCAGAATTGTGACGTAATGGCTAACCACATTTTTTCTGACCTCTAACTATCGCTCTTGCGACGACTATGTGTTGGAATAGCGACGAAGTGGCCGTCGGAAATTGGGCCAAATTTTCTAGTGATATCAATACACGTTCATAATTTTTGAATAAAAAATGAAGATATAATCCCATTACCTCAAGTGTTTTCATTGTACATATACTCTCGTTTAAACCTGTCATAAGGCTACATTCATACTTCTATTCTAGTCCTTCTGCAATATGAAATTTCCTTTTGTCTTTAGACTGGTTTCCATCATTTCCATCTTCCATAATAGTCTTAAACAATTGTCCATCTACAATATCTTTGAATACATGTTCAATTAAGAATTGTTCTTGTTAAACACAGACATGGTGGATGAGAAAATAAACACACATAGGAGAGATAGGCATGAGTTGTATTCCCATTAACCATAGATGTGTATATATATTACATTGATGTGACTTCTGGATTTTGCATTCCAAGGTCACTTGGACTCCCCATTCCAAGGTCACTTAGACTCCTTTATGACTGTTCGGCTTCCACACCTACCCATTGAGGATTAGGTGTCCAACATTCCCCCCATAATCTGAAGGTGTATGTGTGAGTCCAAGAAGAGATTTGTAATACAAATCTACAAAGTATGCATGGCAGCACTTAGGTTTAATCATCTCTCTAAAATGTTGGCATAAACAGGTGGTTTAAGGATGAACACCAACACTGGAACGCAATGCTTATTACAGCTCCCGGAACTCTTCCAAATCTTGTAAGAATATGATGGCTTTTGCTAGAGGAAATGTCCCTCATATTTGAAGAGGGAGACCTTCAACCTAGAAGAAGGGAGGTCTACAACCTGCGATGGTTTAAGGATGACCACCAACTCTACAATGCTTGATGCATTTCCCGGAACTCTACCAAGGCTAGCAAGAAGCTGAAGTCTTCTGTTAGAGGAAGTGATATGTATTCTTTGAAAAGGAAGAATATGAACCTTGCATAGATGGTTTAAGGCTGTCTGCCAACCAAAGGCATGTTCATGGGAATTCGTGTCTCTGGCTACAACTCTGAATTTGGAATGACAACTTGTGGCTTAGGCTCGCTTGATGTGACTTCAAAGCTTGTAGATGACCACCATTTCCCCCATGTCAGGGACAAGGTGAGATGATGGCGAAAACTCAAATACAAGTTTGCTCAATATTTTAGAACAAGTTTTGACATGCGACTTAAACATATTCTTGGTTGTTGATGCCCATTTCCAAGAAGCGATCCGTCCAAGATGAAACTTTGTTATTGCAGGAGGCTTGTTTCTGAAGCATCTGTGTGAATAATGGGTGTGCCGACCATAGTTCTTGAATGGGTGAAGATCAAAACAATGATCTTTCATATGGCCAAATCGATCACAGTGTTGGAATTTCATAATTTTTTGTTGTTGTTGTGGAATAGGAGCAAAATCTAGAACAGTTGTAGGTGAGCTATCATGAAGAAATCCGACACTCTGAAATTTGACGGGCTTGGAGTAGTCCGGAATATGAAATGACAACTCCTTTTCATATTCAATACCATTTCTGTGCTTGTTGTGGAAAAGCTCTTCCCAAGGTCTGATGCTGGGATTGGGAGGTGCATGCTTCATTTTTGCATCTTTCTGTACATCTGCTCCTGAAATGGGTACTGAATGTGGACCAACCTTAGCTTTATATTCTTGTTGCTGATGGGAGTCTATTTCAATGTTCTGAATAGAAAGAGGTTCAGAATTATTACTCCACTTCAGTAATTCTTCTTACTGTAGCTGAGATTCAAGCTGCAAAAATTCAATCTTCTCATGTGCAATTTGCAGAGAGGTTTGAATATCTAGAAGAGAGGCTTTACTTACTTTCACTATGTCATCAACATTAGATTTCATCAAGGTTTTCAATAGCTCTATTGCTTCATAAAATTTCCCCATTTTCTGTTCGCAACTATGAAATCACTCACAATTCAATGTCACTACAATATGCTTTGTAAATGTGCACCAAACAACCAATGTGCAATGGATATACTGGCACTTCAATACAAAGACTTAATGCTTGAACCAACAAGCAACAACGCTTCCAACATACAATTCAACGTAGTCAAAAAAATCAACTCAACGTTAAATGCAAGGTTTGATTATGTTAAACTGCCCCAAAACATTTTTCTGCCTCGACCCCAACAACTAAATTCTTAGAGGAGATGAAAAGTGAGGCGATAATTTCAAATCCTTGAGCATGTTGCGGGAGACCAAAATATTAGTAAAGGCAAAAGTATTCAGAGGGAAATGGGTTTCTCCTCCAATCTCATTATATAAGCTACATGGTTAGCTTCTAATTCATGAAGAAAAAAAAATAATTTTTAATCATAATTTTTATATCCACGCTCCTCCAGATAACCCAAAAAAATAATTTATTCTTTCTGGTTTCAATAGAACTGATTAAAAGTTTCTACTAAATATGGCGCACAAATACTAAACTTTATTAATAAACATCCTCTTTCTCACGCAGGGAATCGAACCATTGAAGCTCAGTCTGGCCCCAAAAACTCTTCAAAATGTAACCTTTTCAAGAACCTTTGGCCTCTAATAATCTCCCCAAGTCTCTCTTTTTGTTAGAAATTTTTTTATCACCATGTTTGACCCATGTGGGTCAACATTGCTTCAGTATGTCTGCTCTATCAGACGGAATGTAAGGCTACCAGATATGATTTTGTGAAGCTTACTGAAGTCCCTTATGTGGGTTTACTGAAGCCTGTGAGGACTAATACTGTTGTGTCTACCACGGATGTGATGTCTTCCTTTTCCTCGATTGAAATTTCTGCATCTACGTTGATTTCTTCATGTCAAATGCTAAAGCCTGATGAAACCCTCGAAAAAACAAGAGACACAAGGAACGTATCATGGGCCTTGTAACAAGAAATGTGGCTAAATACTACCATGAGCCACAGAGCAATTATTTTTGAGTAGTGGGAGTGATAGTGGTAGTGAGAACTACGTAATAATCCATGAGAGGTAGCACTACATAATGAGAGAGGTGGTGTGGGACAGAGCACCAGGGTCGGGAAAGGGGCATGCCACGAAAGGGCCAAGGGCCAAGCATGGAGAGTGTTGGCCAAGGTTTGTAATGGAGAAGGCGGAGTGTTGCATATGGAGAGCGAAGAGCGGACACAGGTGGAAAGTAAGTTCAAGCAATGTGAGAGGGTCAAGTAAGGCTATCCATGGGAGTCGACGCAGGTGTAATGAGATTGTCTAATGAGGCCATGGTTGGGGACCAAACAGTTCACACTGAATGTGTGGAGACTAATGTTACTAAGACTATAGCATTATAAGATGGCTTGGTTCTACTGCATAGAGACTGTGAGGACAAAGTGGAGGGCTGAACAGGTAACACCCAATTTTAAATCCTCCATGGCACAAGAGTGTTAACGCATATACATGTAGTACATCGCACAAATCAGAGGGTTTGACCCAAGAAGAGAATCACACAGGCTCCAAACTATAATGCTATAATGTTGTATTTATATAACCTTCATTTAGGAAATATTAGGAGAGACGGAAGATAGGTAGGCAGGTCTGCAACCTGGTTAGGGAATCAATAGTGAAATAATTACGAGGGCAGATTTGACAGTTTGGAATATATAGAGCACCTAGGTCTGGCCTTGAAAAAAGTTTCAAATTTTCAGAGAAGTAGGTTTGACTTCTATGTAGTGAGGGTGCTAAGGGAGATGGAGGTGCCAATGGAGGCTTTTAAGGCAGACACATTCACTCCAAAATCGCACTATGCCCAAAGGCTCATAGATTTTTTTCAGGCTAGAATCACAGAGAGTGTGTTTTATTGACAATGCACATCAATTGTTCAGTCAGTAGTGCTTAAAGTGAACTTTGGTAGCAGTGCACAAATTGATAGAGAAATAGGTCTATTCGTTGCAGGAGATGGCAAGCATATATGGAAGAAGAGGTCAGTTCTGTAGAAAATGGGCAAAACATGTGGAGTTACAAGAGGAAAAAGGCTAAAATGGAGCTAGACAAATATGAAAATGCTAGGACCTCACCTGCAGCTCTGATACCACGTTAAACACAGGCATGGTGGATAAGAAAGTAAACACACATAGGAAAGATAGGCATGAGTTGTATTTCCATTAACCATAGATGTGTATATATATTACGTTGATGTGACTCTTGGATTCTACATTCCAAGGTCACTTAGACTCCTTTATGATTGTTCGACTTCCACACCTACCCATTGAGGATTAGGTTTCCATATTTCTATTATAACCATCTCTTGTAACAATTTCATTTGTTCATCAACCTGCATAAATAAATATTTTAAAGGTTGTTCATCACCTGCATACATACACAAAAAATAGGTTCAATAATACAAAGCTCCTCCTGTTTAGATGTTTCTCTCATCACATTTACTCGTTGATCCGAAATTTTCCAATAGTTCAGAAAATCATCGATAATTCCTTCCTTGGAAAGGTAAACTTCTTTCTCAGGTATACAATAAGCGTAGCGCACTTTTAACTCAAATTCTCTGATTTCTTCTCTTAATATGATGTACATTCTCCTCTTTATCTGTTTCTGCAACAACTTCCATTTTATCTTCTTTCTTTTCATAGTCCGACCATATTTTTGGCCCCTTTCATAGTCTTCAAGCAAAATTATTATTGCATCAATACTTTCTTTCAATTCAGCAATGTCTTTGTCAAGTTCCTCTTGACTCATCTTCTTTCCCTTGCCATTTTCCTTGGCATATTTCTTTCTTCTGTTGTGTCTTCTCTCATGACCCATAATAGTCATCTAGGCTTCTTTATGTGGACTCCCTTTGCCCACTATGAGCTTACAATATTACCCTCTCATTTTTTTGTAAGAAGTCTTTACTTGTCACCTACACCAAGTCATCATCTTGGTATACTTCCTTAGGTTTTAGCAACAAAACCTCTTTTGTGCACTCCTACTCCTTAGCTTCCAATTTTGTCAAGATTTGTAACCACTACTCACCTACCCCTCTCTCTCTCTCTTTGAGAACTCTGCTGTTATATTCTTCTCTACAACAATCTCCTTTGCTGAATTTTCCACTAACGTAACTTCTCTTCCCTATACACAGTCTGATACTATGTGTTGGCTTCTATCATTCTCTTCACTGTGAAACTAATTCAAATTAGACCAAATATTAAAATATAACTCATAGATGAGAGATATTCCAATGATCTTATCTCCTTAAACTTTCATTGGCTTGGACAATAACCATGTTGCTTTAATTTTCACTATCTACAATTCAGTTCCTCTTTCAACTAATTTCCTTTTCCTTCTGAGAACACCCATATTCTATTCATTTTATTATAATATCTCTTGCTGCAATTTCTTCAATTGCTCCCTGGTCCTTTGTCACAACTACCTGGTTGATATTTCTTGTTTGTTACTTAAATTCACAGAAATATATCATCAAGTTTATAAACTTAAAATATCCTTCCCTGATCCTGTCTTCATCAAAAAAGTTTCCACAGTCTCTCTTGAATGAAATGGCTGAAGTATCCATTACCTGCAACATTTCACAATTCTCCTCTGTATATAATCTTTTTTATTATGATCTCCCAATGACCAATTACTTTCATGCCATAACCCCTGTATCTGGATAAATTACCAATGCAACTCTACACATACTGAGAATAAAATTAAATCCTTGAATAAAACCCCAAAGAGCACTAATCCTGCTTTGATACCAAGTGATGCAGCTGAAACTAAAATTTAACATAACATTGTGGACCTTGTGGGTGATGACCCACATAAACTCAATAATCTCATAGTGAATTTCAATATTAATAATATTATAAATATGTATACACTAGCGATCAAACAACACTCACCTTAAATAGGTCACACATAGCCAAATTACCTTACATACGCGCGGAACAGGGTTCTTGGGTCCCACATCACGATAGCCAATCAGGACTCATCGCATCTCGGCATACTTAAGTTGCAAATTAAACGGAAACCAACAAAATCGTCGATGCGAAGATGTGACACAATCTCTACTGTAGCTCTTTGTTGGATCCAACAGTCTACTATACCTCTTCATCTTATCAAAATCGCTTGCCCGTAAACTCAACCTCTTTACCAATAACGCTAAACAGTAAATCTTGCAGTATGCACTCATGCACTATGCTGACACGTGGTCACCCCTTGCCACATCGCACATTTCATTCTTTATTGCATCAGAAACAAAATAACATACTTGTGATGTATTAGTGTTAAAATTTAAACCTCCGGTTTGCGATATTGCGATTCACTGTCCACCATTGATCTGTACTCAGACCTAATGGTAATCTTGCTAACCCTTCATTGCATCGCATCTTCTCGATTTATCTTACGACATGATATCATCTGTTCATATTTCCATTTTTAGATCTGCGATCTAAACGTGACCGTCCATTCCTCCTTCTCGCCTCTGTTATGAAGCCTCTGATATTTTAGGAAAACAAACACATTTTTTCTCTCCGTGACCAACCATTCCTCCATGCTACTCTCATCAATGACTCTCCAATAAAATTATGCAGCTGCAAGGTGTTCCATCGCCACTCGTTTTGGACATTGACATTCCCTCGGTTGTGAAATTTCTTGTTTAATACACAGAGTCTCAAGACTCCATAATAGCCACTGCTTCCGATCCCATCCTACTTGTCAATCCACTCTGAAATTTCAACAACAATTCTACTTAAACAACACAGCATGCCACAATCCACACAATCACACAGGGTTTATAAAGCATGTCTAAAAAAATTATAATAAATAAAAATTATTCAATATTTGTTAAATCTAATTCGATTACAATACTACGGCCTCTGTGGGCTTGAAAAAAAAAATTAAAATGACCTCCCTAACTCATCATATTCTCATACCCTTCACTAGCTAGCCTCAGGCCAACGTCGAGCCAACCTTTAGCCAACCTCTCTATCCAATCTCGCCAAGCTCTCTTATTTCAAAATGCTTACAAATATATACAAAAAAGGAATTATGAACCAATTTCAGTTTAGATCCAACAATCTCCCAATGTTTCCTAAATATTCTCTCAATTCCACTCTTTACTCAACCAAATCCTATATTAGACCTCTAGATCTCTAAAATCCTCACTCTTCCCTAAGATTTCTCACTCATCCCTAAGATCTCTACAACTCGCGAGATATTCTTCATTACTCAAATTAAATTTAAATCTCTTTATAACTCAACTAGACTTAGGAAAATAACGAAATAATTAAGGGAACCCATTCCCTTTAGTAAATGTGTGATAAGACTTAAGTCTTATAGACTTTGAAGAATGCTCATGCATCAGAAATTCCTATTATAAGCAAAGGAGGTCCCTTTAGGGGTTTCAGAAGGACAAAAGTGAAACTCCAATATAATATGTATACTTATCAATGTTGTGGTATTATATTTATGTATATAATAATATGTGGCTTCACTTCATTTATTGGTTAATTATTAACTATGTGTAACCATTTATTTAAATTTTTGTGTAGTTTGTTTTCATTTCGTAAAGGTCCTATTTGCAATGGAATTGGTGTGCTACAAAATCAACTTGTTCTTAAACCACACATGGTCTACAAAGCTAACTGTTAAGTTATGTGCATGGTTCCTGTTAACGACACTTTTTCAGTAGTCTAAGAAGCAGAGTACAAAGCCACATATAGAATTTTTTTCAAATCAATGTCATCATTCAACTTCTAGTTGTATTATTATAAAACCAATTGGTTCCATGGAAAATTTTAGGGGCTAATATTCGCAGGTGGGCTAATTTTCAAGGATTTTTCCAGAAAAAAAAGATTCTCCAGTTTCCATTTTTTATAAAAATGATTCACCCAAATATTACAATATAAAATTATTTCATCTTTAAAATTGCCAAAATTATATAGAGTCTATATATAGAACCATTATAAATTTGAATAATTTTAAAAATATATCAATAAACATTTTATAGTTTTCGTAGTAGGGACTAGTGAGATTCGCCAATGTTTTTAAACGTCAAGATAATTTTCCATCCATAAAATTTTCCCTGAATTTGGTGCAAAGTTTATTGTAAATGATGCTAGTATGACCATTGATACATGTAATTACATCTAGGTAAGCCTGTGATTTTTGTCAAAGTATTTAATCTTATAAAGTCTTTAACGTCCCTGAATTATGTGTGTTTGTAAAAAAAGGATAACTGACAAAGTTTTTCTTCTAGTTATAACCCAAAGCTAGGGTGGAATTCGTTGACAAGATCTTAGGTGAGTCCTAGTGTTTATCAAGTCTATGTAAAAGTGTGTTTAAGAATAATTTTAGTGCATTATTACTAATATTTAGACACCATGGCTAAATTATTTTATTATATACACACTTGGTTTCATCCTAGATCATATTGTGTTGCAAATTTGGGTAATGTCTTGATGGCGTGTGTCTAAATGTGTTTCCCCCTTCTAAGGGTTTCTATTGTAATAATTTGATGTGAAAAAATTATAGTGCATGGTTACTAATAGTTAGACACCATGTCTAGAATATTTGAGGGTGGAAACATAATTAATCCCCTCTAGAGTCAATTAATTATTTTTTTTTTCTGGCAAAAATTAAATAAAAATACTAAGCAAAAAAATTAATTGATATTGAGTCAAAAAAAATTTTGACAGAAAATAAATTCTCTCCAAGTGGAAAATAATAAAAAAATCGTGGGTAAAAAAGAAATTATTTTTGAAGGTCCTCCACCAAGGGGAAAATGATTTTTTAAAGAAAATTTCACCCCTTAGACCTTGGTTGAAAAGTGAAAGACAATCTTTTAAGGATATTAATCCAAAATATTAATTTTTTGATTCATAAAAATTGGTTTTCAAGAGAAATTGGAAATTTTCCTCAAAAAAAAAATCGATGGTGGATATTAAAAGAAGATCAAGCTATTTTCAACGGATGAGATTATTTTGATGAGGATTAAGCCAACTAGCCATTATTTTCCACTTTGAGGGGTTTTCTCTAAATAAGGAAGCTATCGAGCTCCTATTTTCCATCTTTGGATGAAGTAATTTTCAACTAATGTATTGAGATTTGCTCTGCTAGAATTATTCTTCGCATAATAGAAACTCTTTGGGGTTTTAGTACATGGTGTTCTTCTATCTGCTAATATATGGTATGTGATAGTATTTTGTTATTTCTTGCTCCATTTTGTGCTAAAATTCATAATTGTTAGTTCAATTTCCAGTGGGTACAATTATTTTACCTTAGGTGATACGATTCACCTCATGATCTAAATTTATTATTTTCAAGATTAAATAGAGATTATAAGTACACTGGCCCTTGGACTCCAACTTCACAAACTGTGGGGAGGGATCGACATTGTTTGAGATCTAGGATTTCATTTGACGAACAATTTTGCAGGGGAGTTTTGGCTAGTGATTTTTTGAAAATTTTCATCCATATTATTTACTCTATCATCGCCAAATTTCATTTATTTTGCGTTTTAAATATTTAATCTGTTAATAAGAGAAAATATTTAAATTTTGTAAATATTGTGAATATTTGTAAAATAATTTTTAATCTAAACCTTTTATTTTAATTCTAACCCATTTTTTAATTTTATTTTATATAAAATTTGGCATTTTATCTTTATTTGTGTATATATTGGGGCTATGGGAATTTTTATATTCATTTGTACAGGTGAATTCTAAATTTCCCAATGGGAATTTGACTTTGGTTGAAGGAATTAGCCCTAGGGTTATGGTTTTAGGGGTTTCTCACCTCCAATAGAAGTCATCTAACTTATTTTTCCAATTATTTTAAAAGAGAAAGGTTGAATGAAGCCATAAAGGCCTAGATATGGCCTCCCAAGGCCCCATAACCTTAACACACAACCAAGGAGATAAGTACAGAGGCATAATAAGGAAATTTTTGAGGTTTCTATAATATTTTTTTAAAGAAATGTGTTGGTGGTAAAAAATGCGATGATTGTGGAAATTTGACTAAACTTCAAAAAAAATATCGTACTGATATAAATGATCAATAATTTTCCAACATGAAAGCGAAATGGAAGAGATATGAATATATCGGTACATCGATTCAAGGAGAAAATAGTGTTAAAAGAATTGTATTACTAGAAGACAGAATTTTTGTGATAGACTTTTTGAGAAAGTTTGAGGCAGAAATTTACAAATACACCAAGAATTCCCATAGAGCTCAATGGCAAGACTTGCAATTCAAAAAATCTTGTGAATTTTTTCCACCAGGAAGAATTTTGTCAGTGATTGATTTTGTAGAAAACTACACATTTGTTCCACAAAAAGAAATTCAGAGTGAATACTATCATTCTGACGAAGTCTCCATGATCATCCATATTCTATATAGACATGCTGAAAAAAACGTCGATCATATAGAAATCATGAGTGAAAATTGACATATCATTAAAGAATATCACTTTTATATCAGTGACGATTGTACACATGATACATATTTTGTACAACATTGTTTTGGAAAAATTTATGATTCCTTGAAAAATCGTGGAATAACATTCAATGAACATTGCATATGGTCAGACAGATGCGCAGGTCAATTCAAAGCTGCACTATCATTCTTTTGGTTGTGTTGTATTCATAAGAAAACCTACATTAAACATTGTTGGAATTTCTTTGAGACTAGCCATGGAAAAGGAGAACATGACGGTGCAGGAGCATGCATAAAACGAGCACTTCGAAGATATCAAATGAACCCCTCTGCAAGCTGACTTGTGAACGCTAAAGAATTTGTTCAATGGTGCATCGCTTCTCTAAGCCATGAGACTAACCCATCAAGGGAAGTGCGAAGGTGCATTCAATTTAATTTTTATTGGAAATCTAATTTTAAACATTGTGTACATTTATCGTGCAATGATTATCTTTGATTGTATTTTGATAGATCATATTTACAAATTCTTCTTTTAATTTTCCATATAAAGGTTTTTCTGGCATGCCAGGATCGAAGATGTAGATAGATCAATTGGAAATGACTTTGAAACAATAAAAGGGACTCACAAATTACATTCAATTAAAACAAAGTCGTCTAGAAATGTTTTTGCATTGGATAAAAGAAAATATTCTTGTTTTTGTGATGTTTGCATAGGGGTGGATATGTGAAGATGGGTTACACTTTTGTGAGAATTGGGGGTGGAAAACTTTTTTCAGCAATAGTTCGGCCAAACCTTTTATAAAGTTCGGCCGAACTATTTAATAGTTCGGCCAAACTTTCTTAGAAATTTCGGCCAAAATCGTGCTTCTGTTTAGATTGACGGCACACTGACGGTGTGGGAAAACAGAATTTTTGCCGGAGATGGGAAAACCGGCAACAAAAGTTCGGCCAAACTTTTACTTTTAAAATAGTTCGGCCGAACTAGTTGCTATAAATAAATTGCCCGTGAAGTTGATTTTTTTACCGGTCTTTTTGTTCACACGTTTTTCTATCTGTGCTACTGCTAGTCTGTTTGTTCGCACATTTTTGTATGTGCTGCTCCTCCCGTCTGCGTTGTTGCTCTGTGACGACTTCAAGCGACTGCAATACCAGGTATTTGTCCTACTCTTTATTCAACATATTCGGCATGCTCTTTATCTGTGTTAGTAGTTATGTATTAGTAGTGCTTCCTATTGCTTTAGTTGTAGGAGTGATGTTTCTATGGAATTTTTTGTTATTTTTTGTGAAGGTGAATAATAATCGTGGTAACCTGATTTTGTTTGCACTTTTTTCTCTGTGCTGCTGCTCCCGTCCGCGCTGTTGCTCTGCGACGACTTCAAATGACTGCAATAGTATGTATTTGTCCTGCTCTTTATTCAACATATTCGGCATGCTATTTGTAAAACAATAGTTGTGATTTCTAAAACAATGTAAAGAAATTTTTTCAATATGCAGATGTATCCTAGAAGTGAATCAAAAGGCTACAGCAGAATATAAAACACCAACCAAAATTTGACAATGATTAAATGAATTTGATCTAATCCAAAACCTAACAAAAAAGTGACACCTTATGAACTAAATATTAATGAAAATCTAAAACAAACAATGATCAAAATTACACGAACTTGAACCCAAGATAGTTTCCAAAACAAGTTTCAAATGAGAGACTTATCTGGATAGTATTTCCATTGCTGGAGTACTGGTTAGGGTACACTGTAATTTGTGAAAATTGACTTCCGAAATAGTTCTTAATGGACTCTTACTTTTTTATAATGCATGCATCCTAAATTATTCCTCTTCTTGAGCTTATACGCTTCCTCAAATAGGAAATCCACACCTGTAATGTAACAACATTTTTTGGACTATAATAAGGAGGGTACACACCTTAAACTATGCATGTGTTCCTTTCTATAGTCTCAGACTACTTTCTGTATGATTCGATCTTCAGATAGAATCAATAAGTCTCACATAAAATGTGTTTTATACATCTTTGTTAACAATCATGAGTTCGCTCTAGAAAGGTTCTCTAACTCTCTCTCTTTTAACAGTTAATGAATGCTGAATTTGAGGAAATTTTTCTCCACAAGGCTTACTGTAATAAGGTCCTAACAAAAACACAAGAGACACAAAATTATTATCCTTTACCATGCTCCCCTTGAAGAATTAGTGCTACACAAATTTAATTCTGAGAAATACTTCCTTTCTCGTCTAGCAAGTCCTCAAACTGAAATTTCAACCAAACCTTTCAAAATATGCCAACCCTTGTCCTCACAAATTATTAGCGTAGCTTCCACAAGGATGACCGAAAATTTTAGAAGATAATTATTTATATTATTCGTTCAAAAGCTTGTCTCTTAAGTGGCGATAAAGGTTTGTTTTTATATTCATATGTTGGTTGCTACGGATGATGATTCAGATTTATAAAGCGACTTTATAGGTGATGATTAGATATTAAAGAGGTTTTCAATAGGAATTAACATATTGAAATATTAATTGTATTTATGTCTTGTGTGCTAAGGAAGGGAGGTTGTGAACCTTATGAGAAGAGATAGTATTTGTTAAGTTAGGAGGGATACTTTTTATGAGATAGAATTAATTTAAAATTCTTCTTAAGATTATGTTTTCATAACACCCTTAATTTAATTAATTGTTATCTCTTATTAATATTTGTCGACAATTTTTTTCAATTCCACTAAAATTTTGAAATCCATGATTGGCTTAGTGCATATGGCCCTACCTAGGATGTGAAATCGGTGATTGGTGTATTTCCTTTGGTTCTTGAAGTTATTCAACTTATACACAATAATATTGCGGCAATAATGATTTTCATATATTAACAACCATAGGTGAATTAATGATAAGGTGTCATTTTACTACCCTTTGGGGTTTTAGCCCAAAAAATTGGGTCTTCAACTTAAAATTAAAATAAATTTAAAACCATAAAGAACTATGTGGGGTACAAAACATCATCGAAAATATATTTTTGAGGAGAATCTAACTAGATTGATTCAGAAATAGGAGACCGCGAATTTTCATGCCAAATTTGCTGAAAAATATTGAGGTAGCTATTGGTGCTTCTTGGGTTGACATCAATGACAACCACCTATCAAAAATTATAACCAAAGAATAAACCAATAATCGCTCAATTTCATATAGTTATGTGATGGTCCAATCCTGCAAGGCCATGAGGCAATATTTATATGGGTTCAACGTATAACAACCTTATGTTATAACCAGTGAAAAAACCAATATTTTCTTGATTACATATGGTTATGTGATGATCTGATCCATGCAAGGCCACATGGAAGTATTTCATAGGTCCATGTCATGACTTTTCATAGGGCCATGTGGCCCCATGGGATTGGCCCACTTGCGGTCCAATAAACATGTCAGTGCCACTTCAATGTCTACTCAGCTGCCATGTGTCACATTCAACCTGCGCACATGTCCAATCAGGTTTCCAACATGGCGCTAATTCATAACAAATTGTACCTACAATTTCAGCTCAAGTGTACCACGTGTCCACTCCATACACTACCATGTCACCTTTGGGTATTGAATTTTGTGTGTTTTGATTGAAACTTTGACTAAGCATAACTTTCACATCAGAGCTTGGATTGAGATGTCGTTTGCATCACATTGGATTCCTCGTGAAAAACTCTTCGATCTAGTTAAGGTTTCATTGCAATTTGAGGAATTTTATTCTTTATCCATTAGGGATCCTCGTAGTTCAACAAGAGTGGTTGCATTCATTTAAATTCATTTTTAGAGTGGATGTCTAGCTAATATACATAATTAGGAATAATTTTTGTTATAACCCTATTTTCCACTCCATTATAGTGAGAGAGACCCAAGTTCAACATACCTCAGTTGTTGGCAAGAAGGCATCCCCTTTCGCCTTTTATTTTACTTACATGGGTATTACAAGGGAGTTAGAACATGTTAAATGGAGTTAGAACATTTTTCGTTCAGTGCAACGCATCAAATAATACTTAACATTTTCATCATTGTCAATAGGTGCAATTACAACAAAAGCATCTCCTGCACAATAAAACAAACTTTTAAACAAAATTATACATATTTAAATTTACTTCTAGATCTTTAAATCATTAGAAAGTAATTCAAATGTTACCTTCTCTAACAAGATCAGAAACTCGATCACCATCAGATGATATTGTAGTTTCCTTTAATTTCATTTCTTCAAACATTGAAACAGACATTTTTCCCTTTGTATTTAGCTCTGTATGTTTCCAATCTTTTACATACATTTTTTTTTCACAAACGTCATTGGATTTTGTGTTGTCTATGGGTGAAAATGTGAAGTTGGGTTACACTTTTTGCCCTTTTTTGAGAAAAAATTTTCATTTTTTTCGGTTCATCAACTTTATGCAAACTATAACAATTTTTTTGTTTATAATTTAATGTTGCGATAAAAATAAAAGTTGCCAGAAATTTTGTTAGCTTTCTATTACTTATTTTTTGAAATTTTTTTATGCAGATTTGATATGTCAACTTAGCGTTTCTTTGAGTGTGTGTTTCTTAACAATCAAAGGATTCATAAGAAGTCACGTTAATACGCAGTGTTGTATTCATTGAAAATTTGTGTTTTTGAGAAAACAAAATGTGTTACAACAATCTAGACAGAGTCTACTTTGGTTTCGTCATATTTACAAAGCCAATGGATGCATATCATAATTACTAGAATTTTTTGAACTGGTCCAATATGAAAAAACTGAATATTTTGGATATGTTTCACGACGCAACAAATTTCTTAACATATAAGTTATAAACTAAAAATATAAAAGCTACCCATTAGAGACGACGAACGAATGTAATGCCCCATAATTTTTTCAATTTTTTTTACAATGTATTTTGGGAGATACAGAATTTTGATTTCACTGAATCACAATGACCCTCAGAAATTGTTTGCACCCATTTTATTAGAAAATTAATTAAAATCAGTAAATGTTTACGAAATTTCATAAAAGTTATTGTTACACCATTTTTTGGTCATCTAACCTATTATCATTAGATGAACCCAAGTACACCATGTAAGACCAATTTTACCCTAAGTAAAATTTCTTTCACTATGTGAAATAACTTAGTAAAACACCTTTATTAAGTTGTTTATGGTCTGAACAGGAAACCCCAAAAGGAAATAATAAACAAATCTATATTTGTTTATATTTCCTAGTCATATTTAACCCAAAACAAGGAAATCAATTAAATAAATCCTTATTTATTTGATTATTTCCTAGGAATAAGTTATTTAAATCCCATTTAAATAATATTCTTAGTTAAATTTGACTAAGTCATTTATAAATAATTAAATAAATAATTATTTATTTAATTATATTCCCACCATTTGCTTAAAAATAGTAAATAAAACATTTATTTATTTATTATTTATAAATAAAGGAATTGACCCAAGTCAAAAATCCTTTTCCCTCCAACAAATATAATAAAATATTCCTAAAGGGTGGTTATAGAATTTGATTAATAATATTTTATTCATGCACCAAGTTCTAGATCACCCCAATATTTTGTTATAAATAGGAGGGTTTTCCCCATTCATTAGACACCTTTTGTTGCCTATTAGATCACTCTGGATCTATACACTTGGTCACATTTTCTCCATTTTTGTCTTGTGAGCTCCCATTGAGTTCTATGTTTGTCTAGTTTTTCTACACCAACAAGAGAGAGAGATTCTAGATCTGAAGTGCTGAGGACTGTCAAGAACCCATCCCATTGAGGAGAACTGGAAAACACCTTTCTTGTTTTCCTCTCAGGTGCCCCCTTTCAGTATAATATAAAAAATTCTTTCAAATACATCATTCTTGTCTTGTCTATTGGATGCATGGAGCCACATTTTACTTTATCTACTTAATGTATTTTATGCTTAGATCTGGATTTGTCCAGCGTTATTTGGATCACCTAATTTCAAATTTAAATATATTTGGTAGCCATAATCGATGTTAGGGCTATTTGTTATGCGTAGCTAATGTGATCTTTTACGACAAAAGATTCATACTAACAGTTATATTTCCTGAAAGTAGATTCAATTCTGAAAATGATTATCTTGGTTTTGATAGTTAATTCAGAATGTTTCATGGAGTTTAATCAGTCCAAAGTTTCATAAACGTCAAGCTGCGTGACTGGTGACGCGCTAGTTCGACCGAAATTTGATTAAAAGTTTAGCCGAACTATTTTTTGCACCGACGACCCATAAAATCTAATGACTTAATAGTTCGGCTGAATTATTTATCAAAGTTCGGCCAAAATTTTAATAAAAGTTTGGCTGAACTGTAATCTAATTTTACGTCCGCCAGAAAATTTCGCTGCACCCCTCCTAAAACACATTTCGTGGCAATATAAATTTCCGCAAAATCATTCATAATTTTCACACATTTCGCACATTTGATCTGATTTTATAAAGGTCTTGGTTTGGGTTTGAAGACATTTCTTGGAGGTTTGAGTTTAAGGCCATTTCTTGGAGGCGGACCAATTTTGCAAAGAATTGTTTTGGGTTTAAGGACATTTCTTTGAGAAGGTTTGATTTTTGAAAAAATTGTTTTGGGTTTAAAGAATTTTCTTGGACGTACATTCAAAGGACATTTCTTGGAGGTATGTGATACATTTTTTTGGATGTTTTTTTTCATTTTTCTTTGAAAGTATGGATTTGTGTTTAATTTCAAATTCTTGGAGACGGTTTGATTTTGCAAATAATTGTTTTGGGTTTAAGGAATTTTCTTGGACCTACATTCAAAGGACATTTCTTGGAGGTATGTAATTCATTTTTTTGGGTGTTTTTTGTGCTTCATTTTTTTTGAAAGTATGGAGTTGGGTTTAATTTCAAAAATACATTTTCTGAAAGTATTTTTTAAAGTGAATTTTTTTTTTAAAGTTGGAGGCATCTTTTGAAGTGACATTTTTTTAGAGTACGTGTTTTGAGTTGAAGTAAATATTTTGAGCTTCGTTTCATTTTTTAAGACATTTTTTTCTCGAATTTTTTAAAGTAAGTGTTTTGGATTGGAGTTTGTATTTTTTGCAAAAAATTTAAAATGATTTTTTTTTTTCAAATTAAATCTTTTGTGATACTTTTTCTAATTGAGTTATTGTCTAATTTTTTGAAGGAATTTTTTTGAACTTCATACTCTATTATCATGGGAAATTGAAGGACTTGCGCGAGAAAATATGATTGAAAAAGAGACCCTGAGGAACGTAGAGAAGAGACGAGACAATCTCACAAAAGAAAGATAGAAGCCCTCTCAAATATTGAAGGGGAAAATATATATATATATTGAACACATGCATGCATTATTGAAATTATACATATATTTATTAATTTAGTTATTTATTGTTCATATGTAAGCTTATTATGTACTATTTTTTCGAATATGTATAGATGAAATCAGTGTCGATGATGAGATGTTAGAAAATGTTGACACTCACAGATATGGAGATAAAAAACCTAACCATGTTATACGATATCGTGTTAACTGCATTTTTGAAAATTATTTCTTAAATGAGTGGGTGACAGTTCAAGCTCAAATGTTGAAAGGTCTCCTATCGTTAAGGAAAATAAAAGAAGCTACGACACTACTGGGTATTCGAAAATCAACCAAAGATAAAAAAAAAAAATGAAGGAAAATGTGATACAAAATATAAGTAGTACTATAAATTCAATTAAGAAATCTAGAGATAAAATTTTTTCAATTGTATGTAGAGGAATACATATGGAAATGGTTTCATCAAGTACTAAAGAGAATAATTTGGTAACATCTATGGCACGAGCATTAGGAACCTCGCGAAAAACTTTGCACAAACATCGGAAATTTCGGCTGCAAGTAGATGTAAATGATGAACTCGCTTGTTGGAGAGCTATTTGTAGGCAACCATACAAAGATAGACTTGGAGAAAATGTTAAAAAAATAATATATGAATATTGGAGAAACAATTTTCATGCTTTTCCAACTGCAAGGCATGTGATGCAAAGAAGAATACCACGAAATCAATACAAAGAACATGAAAAATATTTCTTGCAAACCACTCAGATAGAGTTATTCAACAAGTTCAAAGAAGATAATTGTCAAAATCATGTTTCAATCAGTGCTTTTGTTCAACAAAAGCCATGGTATGTAAAACCTATCACCGTATGTGACACTTGTTGTTGCCATTATTATGTGGAATTTGAGTTATATTATGACACATTCCTTGATTTTGGTAGAAAATTATGGAAGGATTCACCTCCTCCTTCCACTATCCGTGATTTCATATCTCAAATTCTATGTGAAAGAGAAAGCGATGAACTATTTTACAAAAGAATCTTCTTGTTGAATCTCAACACCTATGAAATGTGAGGCTGAAAGACTTGTCGGGTAAAAGCAAGTTTTTGAGACACAACTAAAAGGCCTAGAAATTTGGTTATGATGATTAACAAGTTTAATTATTAACAAAAATTAATTATATTATTGAGATACCATTTCCTTATGGAGTCAAATCACTTGCATAATATAAATTAAATTCCAAGTTACCGAATGAATAGTTGTTTCTTAGGATGCACACTATCCTATATGAGATGTGACACGTAGAACTAAGTGAAATGAAAACTCTTAGTTAATTTTAGATTAGATGCCTATTTAAGTGAGTTATTTCTCTCTATTTTTTTGAAGTTAGTCTCAAGCATATGTTGTGAAGAGAAACCAAGGGGAAGATAGCAATGGCTATATTAAATATACCTCCCCTAGAGTTCTAACCATATGAGTGCCTTCAGTGCTACAGAGATCGTGGCCCTTTGAATGCAAGGTCATTGTGTTGAATAAAATTGAGGGTTTGAACTCCACAAGTTGGCTGAGAAAGATGGTCATATTGTCTTTCAACCAAGCTTATGCTTGGAGGTAAATTTTAACAATGCATTATTGGTCCTAAAATGCAATGCAGCTATGAGTGATTAGCTTTAGGTGAGATCATTAAATGATTTAAGTAATTTGAGACAAATTATCTAAATAATAATAATCGATTTATAGAAATAAAGGAAATTACTTAAAAATTGTAAAGAAAATTTTTACCAAAAGCAATGCTTAATGAACTCTTTGATTACAAATTATATTATCCAATGATAAGTAGAGAGTGTAAAGAAATTCAAGATTAGAAATATCACAATGGATAATCACTTGATCAAATATTAATAAATATAAAATGCACGAGTCCAATGGTCCTCTTAACAATGTTAATGTGACAATTAGACAATGCCAATCCTTCATGAATATATCAATACAACTATAAATTATTGAGATTATTTAACTCTTATCACTATATCAATATGGTGATAAGTCAAGTTCTTCAAAAGTGAGTTAACTTCAATGTTTCAATATTATGATTCTTAGATGTGATGCTCACTTTCAAAAAAATATGTTAGTGCAACTATGCTTATTCCACTATGATAATGAAAATAAATGTGACCACTTATCCAATAGCCAATTTTCTTTAGGAAATGGTATCAATGACAAGAAAAAGTATTCATTTAAACAAATTCCACAAAAAATGTAGTAATCCTTCATATAACACAATGCGCTATTGCTTTTCAACGTCAATGAAAGTAAGAGAGAACAAAATTCACTAATTTGATGACCAATGTTTGTGATTAGAACTATTAGGCAATGTAGAGAATGTTGATGTGCTTAAAGATATTATTATTTACTTGACTTTAATGGCATTAAAAGAGAAAGAGCAAAATTGTGAGAGAAGCAAGCCTATCTTATGTAAGGAACACTATGTATATTGTCTTTTAGAGAATTATTGAGTGCATACATATCTAGTCAATTAGATGATATTGCTAACAATGAAATACTTATGAATGCAAGATTGCAATAGATGTATGCAAGAGATAGCAATGTAATGCAATATTAATATGAGGAAAAAAATAAGTCTAGATACCAATGATCACAACAGTAAGAGAAGCAAATGAATAAAATTATTTTTCCAACAAAAATATCATTACAAAAAATTCAAGGGATGCTAAGAGTGAATGCCCAACAATGCAAGTGGTTTTCCAATGAGATAAGATGATTGTTAATTATTTTTTATGCCATTGTTATGTGTCCTCTAAGAGTATTTTAGATGCATATAGGTTGTAGTGAAAACAGTGATGAGAAAAGAGAGGTTGAGGAGGAAAATCACTAGGCCTTATGGCCCTTTTTGGTGGCCAACTTAACTTGTAGGGTTGCTACAATGAGTATTCCCACTTGCAACCAAAAATGTTAACTCCAAACCACTTGAAACACCTACAATACAAAATTTTTGTCCAAAAGCCAATGATTATGATCAAGAGGATACAAGGAGGGATAAATTAGGGCTATAAAAGGGGCAATGATGAGGGTAGGAGGGTTGAATGAGGCCACGTCCTAAGGTTTGAGGTGTAATGAGGACACAAATCATAGGAGAAAGGCCTTGTAGGCCTACGACACTCAAAGAGAAGCCTCCTAGATGTTTCCGCAAGGGAGAGAAGCCCATTTAGTACTCACGGTAGGGGAGAAAAATTGTTTGACCAAGGGATCAAAGCATAGAATGCCTGTTGATCAGAGAAACAAGGCCACGGAGGCTCGTGGAAAGGAATAGGGTTGTTGTAAGAGGAAGAGAGCCCTCTCCTCGGCCTTGGAGGCCTAAAAAAATTTTTGAACCCCTGCAAAAACTCGAGTTAGGAAAACACGTTACACCCACACTAGTGCATTAAGCACCTTGTTGCATTAATAACGTGGTTGCATTAAGAACCTACACTAGGGTGGGTCCCACAGGGATATTTTTGGGTGCAGGTCTATTATTATTATCCCTTAATTTATATGGACATTAAACTGTAATCTATTCTCAGTGTGGACTTGAAATGGTTAACTGAAGTGGAATGTTCAGTTAGCCAATGAATTTCGAGTTAGAGGTTGGTTGGTGGGACATGCAGAGTAAGTCTAGTTGTAATAGAGTTTGAAGTGCAGTGGTGCATGAGTTGGTGCAAGTTGTAAATCATTTTAACTCAGTTAAGTGAGTTAAACTCAGTTGTGCTAGTTGTAACTGAAGATACACTAGTGATATATCTAGTGAATTAAATATTAATTAATTCACAATCAGTGATATCACATGCAACTGAGGATTTACTATTATTAGCTGCATGCATGTTAGATCTAGTGGAGACCCAGTTGAGTTCTAGGTGAAAGGGAGGTTGACTATCAGTTGTGACATTATCCACTTACACACATGCAAGTAAACACATATTGGATGTGCCCATGAAACATGCGCAGTCAAGGAAGGCATGAATGCATCAATTTAGGGATTGCATTCAACAAGGATTGCATAGTGAAGGAAGGTTGTCTAGAGGTAGTAAATTGGCTAAGGGTTTGCCAATTTTTGTATGACTATGTGAGAAAATTAGCTGATGTACAAAGGGATCTTATGAGAAGAGTGTTTTATGTAATTATTTCATGATCCATGATATAATATACAATAGAAGATAGTGCGGTTTTTAGCTGTAAGCTTTCCCTGGGAAATTATCTGTGTTGTGTGTGATTGATCTTTCTTCATGTTCATGTGATTAGCGATTGTGTTTCTAATTCCACAAAATATTTGTAGAAGAGATTCAGTATTTAACTTTAACACATTGTAAAATTGGGTGAATCCAAGATATCCATGCTTGTTTTATAATTTCTACATGGTATCGGAGCACAAGAAATTACAGACGTGACGCAAAAGCTAAGTTTGTGACTGGATAGAATTCGAATTTGTAGAAATAATTTCTTGGTGCTACAAATGATTCAAGATTTAAATAGCTTTCAATGGCTTGAGGTTAGAGTAGGCACTCGAGGGAAGCTCGAACTACATTTCTTGGAAGTATAGGATGGAGGTAGTACTCAAAGATAATGGCTTGAAGGAATTATTTGGAAAGGATGTTCCTAAGCTAGATGTTACAGATGCTTCCAATCTTGATGCAGGAAAAATAAAGTGGCAAAGGCGAGAAGGATCCTGTTGGAGGGAGTATGAGACCACATTGTCTTAAGCCTCCATGGGAAAGGTAAACTATGTGGAAGGATTTGACGGATCTATACCAAAGAAATAGTGACCATAGGAAATTGGCACTCAAATATAAACTCAAGAAGGTCAAGATGTAAAAGGGTGACACCATTCCAAAATATCTCACAAAGTTTGTCCAATGTTGGGATGAATTGGGGAGTGTTGGAATAACAGTCGCTGATGATGATTTGGTGAGATTGGCTCTCCTAGGACTTCCCAAGATTTGGCACAGTTATAAAGACTCTATCAACGAACGAGAAAAATTTCTAGATTAGGAACGAATGTGGTTGGATTTGGTGCTAGAGGAGTTCAGACGGAACACCAGAGATGGCTCTTCATCAAAGCATGATCATGAAGAGGATTTTTCTTGGGTTGGAAAGGTGAAGAAAGGGAAGGGGAAGAAATTCCATTCTAAATCCGAGTCTAAAGGGAAGAAGCAGGACATGTCCAAGGTGAAGTGTATTCACTATCACGAACAGGGGAATTTTGATACTAACTATCCACAAAAGAAGAAGAACAAGGAGGTTGTTGGAGCTGCAGTTGGTGAGGCCCTTGCATTGGAATTTGAGCTTGACCTCACCTTGATTTCATGCATGGTGTCAAGTGCATTGGGATCGATGTGGTATTTGGATAGTGGCGCTTCCTTTCACATGACGAGAGATAAGGAAATTTTCAGTGACTTGGAGGAGAAAGATCTCTAGATGCATATTGAGATGGCCGACGAAAGATGGTACAGTGCTACTAAGATTGGTACCATTAAATTTCAGAGAGAGTAAGGTAAACCATTTTAATTAAAATATTTAATGCATGTACCAGTTCTGAAGAAAAATTTGGTCTTAGTCGCAATGTTGGAGGACAAAGGCTATGACGTTGTTTTTAGTGATGGAAAAGATTTCTTGCGACACAAAACAACATGTCAAGCCAAGAGGATATGGATTCAAGTTAAGAATATCTACAAGTTGGAGGTATATGTTTTCGTTGCCATTGTGGGCAAGGCCGAGAAAGTGGTGAGTTGGGATGAGGGAAAATTATGGAACAGGTGATTGGACCATCTTCATCATGGAGCCTTGAAAGTCATGCATCAAATTTCTACTGGAATTCTGATGGGAACACTTTATAAGTTAGATCAGTGCAAGGGTTGCACCATGGGGAAGTATGTAAAGTCCACCTTTCATTAGAAGGAGAATCGTGCTTTGAGGATCCTGGAGAGATTTCACACAGACGTGTGTGGACCATTCTCGGTTGCTTCAACAACAAAAAATAAGTACTCTATAATATTTTTTGATGAGTTTTCTTGTAAATGTTGGATCTTCTTCATGCAGAAGAAATATCAAACATTCTCTAAGTTCTGTGATTTTAAGGCATTGGTGGAGAAAGAGTCAGGGAAGCAAGTGAAGGCTCATAGGAGCGATAATGGTGGAGAATACATCTGTAACAAATTGAAGAAATTCTCTAGCAAAGAAGGAATTCGAAGAGAACTCATAACGCCTCATAACCCATAGTAGGATGGGATCACGAAGAGGAAAAACATAATGATCATGGGTGAAACACGAGCGATGTTGCATGATTAGGGCCTACTAATGCATTTGTGGGCGGAAGCATGCAACACTACAGTTTATGTGCAAAACCATTGTCCTCATAAATTACTTGGAATGAGTACACCTGAAGAGGATTTCATTGGTAAGAAACCTCATGTTTGACACTTCAAGATTTTTGGCTCATCTGTTTATGTGCATGTGACCAAGGACGCCAGGAAGAAGCTGGAACCAACTGTTGAAGTTGGGATTTTTGTGGGGTACACAGAAAAACCCCATAATTATCATGTGTATTTGCCAAACAACAAAATGAATGTTGTGTGACGGGATATAAAATTTGATGAGGGGGAAGCCATGCAGTTTTACCTTGAGAGGGAGATGGACTTGCATGGAGAGGAGGAATTGCTGGTTCCTAAAGCTGAGTCTCAATATGTGGATCAACCACATGAGGAGGTTCATGGAGTGGATGAAATCACTCATGTAGAGCCATCCATTAGAAATGGAAAAATGTGCACCATGGAATCTGATAGGCTGAGACTTGATGCTGCACATAATGTAGGAGCCCCTACTTCACAACGCAGATAAAGACAGTCTTCTGATTGATTTACTAGATACATGGATCTTATGAGAAAATGTATTATGACTGAACCATCTTCCTTTCAGGAAGCATTGCGACAGCCTACTTGGGTTGATGCAATGGTGGAGGAGTATGACTCCATTGTCAAAAACAATGTATGGGAAATTGTCCCAAGACCAGTTTACAAATAAGTGGTAGGTTCGAGATGGATATACAAGGTAAAGCAAGCTACTGATGGGAGTGTGGAGAAATACAAGGCCAAATTTGTCACCCGGGGCTTATCATAGATCGAGGGTTATATTAAGATGATACTTTTGCACCTGTCACAAGGTACTCTTCCATAAGATCCATCCTTGCACTCTCAGCGCAGATGGGATGGAACATTCATCAGATGAATGTGAAAATTGTGTTTCTCAATGGTTTCATTGAGGAAGAGGCGTACATAGAGAAGCATGAAGGTTTCAAGATCTTCAACAGCGAGTCACATGTGTGCAGGCTCAAAAGAGCGTTGTAAGGGTTGAAGCAAGCACCCCATGCTTGGTACACTTGGATAGACAACTATTTCACCAGACTGGGCTTCACCAAAAGTGAAGCATATGCAAACCTGTACAAGATTGTGGTTGAGGGTAAGATATTGATCATTTTTCATTATGTTGATGATTTAATTTTGATTGGTGATGAGCAGCTGATACACTCATGCAAGGAGGATCTTGCAAGGGAGGTCGAAATGAGGGATATGGGCCTCCTTCATTATTTGCTTGGATTTGAAATATGGAAGAGGGATGGTTAACTTTTTGTGTCTCAAGGAAAGTATTCAAAGGAGATACTGGGTAAGTTTAACATGGAGAGATGCAAACCCATGGAGAGATATTCTGACGAAGGCGCTCACTAGGAGAAAATGCAAATACCATAGAGACATGATCGGGGTGAAGGATAATCTATTTCTTGTTGAGAGGGAATATTGAGATTCAACAAGAAGATTGAGCACCCACACTAGTACATTAAGAACTTTGTTTCATTAAGAACTTGGTTGCATTAAGCACCTACACTAGGGTGGGGCCCACAGGGTTATTTTTGGGTGCACATCTATTTGTACTATCCCTTAATTAGATGAACATTAAACTGTAATATATTCTCAATTTGGGCTTGAAATAGTTAACTAAATTAGAAAATTCAGTGAGCTAATAAATTTCGAGTTAGAGGTTGGTTGGTGGGACATGTAGAGTAATTCTAGTTGTAACAGAGTTCAAAGTGAAGTGGTGCATGAGTTGTTGCAAGTTGTAAATCATTTCAACTTAGTTAAGCAAGTAAAACTCAGTTGTGCTAGTTGCAATTAGAGATACACTAGTGAGAGATCTAATGAATTAAATATTAATTAATTCACAATCAGTGATCTCACATACAACTGAGGATTTACTATTATTAGTTGCATGCATGTAAGATCCAGTGGAGACCCGGTTGAGTTCTAGGTGAAAGGGAGGTTGACTATTAGTTGTGACATTATCCACTTGCACACATGCAAGTAAACACACATTGGATGTGCCCATGATACTTGCACATTGAAGGAAGGCATGATTGCATAAATTCAAGGATTGCATTCAACAGGGATCGCGTAGTGAAGGCAGGTTGTCTGGAGGCAGTAAATTAGCTAAGGGATTTGCCAATTTTTGTATGATAGTGTAAGACAATTAGTTGATGTACTAAGGGCTCTTGTGAGAAGAGTTTTGTATGTAATTTTTCCACGATCTATGATATAATATACAATACAATATAGTTGGGCTTTTATATGTAAGCTTTCCGTGGGAAATTATCTGTGTTGTGTGTGATTCATCTTTCTTCATGTTCATGTGATTAGCAATTGTGTTTTTAATTCCGAAAAATATTTGTAGAAGCGATTATGTATCTAACTTTAGCACATTGTTAGATCGGGTGAATCCAATATATACATGCTTGTTGTATAATTTCTACAATAGGGACTATCCCCCGTAGCTTGTTGTAGGGGTACAACTAGAACATAGAGAGAGTGGATGAGAGATAAACCTTGCTTTGAGTCATTGTCGCATTTACCTATACAATTTGGGTGACAACAATTCCCAATGAATTTAACATGTGGATTGTCCTTAGCTAAACTCATATTGAGAATATCATTGATTCTTTTTTTTAACATATAATTATACCTTAACATAGATTTAAATGTGCATTTTCTTATTATTTACACTATTAATTTACACTATGTAAATGCTACATTAAGGAAAATTCCCTCTTTTACCTATACTACACTAAGCATATTACAAGTTCAAATAAACTTGGGCTAATAAAATGAATGATTATGTAAAATGACTTCACCTCAATAATAAGAAAACACTTATCAAAATTTCCAAATGTACTAAAAAAAAACTTCATTTACGTTATTGTAACTTCTAAAATTAAAAGAAGAATAAATTTTGCAAAATTTTAAAATTAATATAAGATAATGAATATATCAATAATCTTCCAAAATAAATTAAATATTATTGCATATTTTTAATTTCTATATATAATTAAAATGAATACATTGTCGAGTCAATATAATATCACATACAATCAACTAATAAAACTCATTACATTGAGGCCACTCACATAAATAGTTATTGAAAAAGAAATAATAATAAGCTTAATCAACTATTAACATAAGATATTGATTGCCTTATAGATAATGATAACATATTTAATAAATGAAAATATTTGCTAAGTGTTGACAATAGTTATAAATAAAATAGACTTATGAAATATTGTTTTGGAAAAATATATTTTGACTAAGACCAAGATGGATTAAAAAATGACACATATATATCTTGAGAAAACAAGAGGATAATGGGGGATATACACTATGCATTTAGGATTGGATATATAGGACGTGGAGTGAGGTGGTGTTTAAGCAAAGGGATGTAAAGGAATAAGGGAAACTAGGATAAGAAAGAAGGGGACATCAAACATGTCGGAATGTGGCAGAAATGGGAAGTGTAGGAGAAATAGATGCAGAGGAAAAAGTGTAAGTGGAGAAAATGAATATGAAATTAAGATAAAATGGAAATTGACCATAGAGGAATAAGGATGATGAAAAGGAAAAGGATGTAGGTAATTGATGAATATGGAGGAAATGAAAAAAATAGAAGTAGGTGCGGAGGAAAGAGGGTGAATGGAGAAAATGGTTGGAATTAAAATATAAAGAAAATTCATGCTCATGTGTATAAGTTGTTTTTTTTTTAAGTTCAAAAGTTGAAAAGATAACGTAAAATTTATATCATATTATTTATGGATAAACACACTTGCTAATGATGTTAAATTATTAAAATAGTTATCTTACTAACATATAATAATTAATTTTTTGAAACTTTATGATGAATCTATGAAGAGGGATAAAAAAAATAATGGTTCGAAAATAATATGTTAACAATTTTTTTTAAATGTTATAGTTATTTTGAAATTAAATATACAATTCTATATTATGAGTTTAGTTAAATTTTATTTTTATTTTTACTTTTTATTAAAATGTTAGTTTCATTTTTATACAACAAAAAAATAAAATAATATAGATCATTTTTATTGGAAAAAAATTAATGTAAAATAAAAATCACCTCTCAAATGTTTATAAAAATGAAATTATATGAAATTAAGTATTAATTTATTAAAGAAATTGAATAAATATATATATTTCAACTAAAATTAAATGTTAATAAACAAAATATAAATTTTTAGAGATCTTTCTTTTTCAACTCATTATAAAAACTAATGATTATATATATATATATATATATATGAAAAAATCAATGTCAATATATATATATATATATATATATATATATATATATATATATATATATATATATATGTGGGACACATTAATTGCTATTATTCATTTTAATATGAAGATATTCATAAAATTCTTTACTTTTTAGGTCTTTACAATATTTTTTTTTCAAAATTAATGAACAAGAATGTTTAACTTGTACAATTTTTTTTCCACATGGGCTAACATGTCTCTAGAGAATAAAACTTTCTACATAAGCTAATATGTCTTTAGAAAATAGAACTTGGGTGGAGTGGGAATCAAACTTAAAACTTTTGCTCATAAAACTTGGGTGGAGGGAGAATTAGACTGAACCATGATCTCTGGGTCTTTATAGAAAACACTTTCTATATAAGCTAACATGTCTCGAGAGAATAGAACTTGGGTGGAATGAGAATTAAACTTAAAACTTTTACTAATAAAACTTGGTTGAAGGGAAAATTAAACCCGACCATTATCATTTGATCATATTATAATAATTTACAAAAATAAATATATTTAATAACATATATAAATATATAAAACATAAATAAATCTATAAAAATATACAATTATATTAAATAAAAAAGAATTTAAGATAAAAATTAAATTATTGATAGAGTGATTAAATATAAAAATTAAATTATTAAATAAATATGAAATATAAATACAATTATATAATCAACCATAATCCATTAAAATTTTAAAATATAGATATAAAAGCATAATACAAAGAAGCATAAATGTTAGATCAAAATAATAGGATAAATAAGCCAATGCTATCTCTTTCCATCTCACTCAAGTAATCGCCTTCAATGCATACATGAAATGGATTTATGGAAGATAACAGCTAGCAGGTCATAATTAATTACAGTTGCATTTGTTTGAGCAACACTAAAACTGGCTAAAACTTCACAGAAATGAGATAATCCGTATAATTTTTTTTTGAAACAGAGTAAAATCATCAAGATTTATATTTGAATGCTTTCTTTAAATGCATTCAGGAATAATAACCCTTGAATTCAAAGAAAGATAGGGAATCCTTTTAAATGGAAATTATGAAAAGTCTTACATCACTTTACGACATCCGTTCTTTAATGCCCTCCTTCGTTAATCTGTAATCGTACGTTATCTCTTCCCCAACTTCAATGTCTTTCTTGGCAAACAGTGCAATTCGATTCTCAACAACATTGAAGGGTAATATCCTCGAAAAACAATTGGGCGCACACGAATGATTGATCAGAAGCCCTGCATTTCCCTTCTTGGTGACATCAATCGCTGTTTCATTGTCGATTGCGAAGAAGTACGTTGAATGTTTACCCTTTCATCCTCACATTTCACATGGACTACTCCCCATAGCTTATTGTAGGGATACAACTAGAACGGAGAGACAGGATGAGAGTGACAAATCTTGTTTTGAGTGGTTGTCACATTTATCTGTACAATTTGGGCGATAATAGTTTCCAATAAATTTAACATGTGGATTGGCATTAGCTAAGTTATTGAAAATATCATTGATTCTTTTTGTTAACCTTTGCATTTTTTTATTATTTACATTATTAATTTACATTATGTAAATGTTACATCAAAGAAAATTCCTTTTTTTTCTCATACTAGACTAAACTTATTACAAGTTCGAATAGATTTGGTTAATAAAATGAATAATTATGTAAAATAACTTCACCCTAATAATAAAACACATATCAACATTTCCAAACATAGTCTAAAACATCATTCAAGTGAATGTAGCTTTTAAAATTAAAAGAAAAATAAATTTTGTAACATTGTAAAATTGATAAAAGATAATGAATATATCAATAATCTTCCCAAAAAAATTAAATGTTACTATATATTTTTAATGTCTATATATACTTAGACCAAACACATTGTCGAGTCAATATAATATCATATACAATCAACTAATAAAACTCATTACATTGACCACTTACATAAATAATTATTGAAAAATAATAATAATAAGCTTAATGGATTATTAACAGTAAGATATCGATTGCGTTATAGAAAATGATAACATATTTAATAAATGAAAATATTTGCTAAATGTTGACAATAGTTACAAATATTTGCTTATGAAATATGCTTTTGGAAAAATATACTTTGCTAAGATCAAGATGGATTAAAAAATGGCAGATGCATATTTTGAGAAAACAAGAGGATAATGGAGATATACACTATGCATTTAGGATTGGATATATAGGAAGAGGAGTGAGGTGGTGTTTAAGCAAAGGGATGTAAATGAATAAGGGATAATTAGGATAAGAAAGAAGGGGATATCAAAGACACTGGAATGTGGAGGAAATGGGAAGTGTAGGTGAAATAGATGCAGAGTAAAAAGGTTAAGTGGAGAAAATGAATATGAAATTAAGATAAAAGGAAAATTGACCATAGAGGAATAAGGATGGTGAAAAAGAAAAGAATGCAGGTGATGGATGAATATGGAGGAAAAGAAAAAGAAAAGTAGAAGAAGGTGTGGAGGAAAGAGGGTAGGTGGAGAAAAATGAGAAAATTCATATTCATGTGTATAATAAGCGTTTTTTTTTAAAGGTTAAAAAGTTAAAAAGATAACATAAAAATTATATCATATTATAAAGGAATAAGGGATAACTAGGATAAGGAAGAAGGGGATATCAAAGACGTCTGAATGTGGAGGAAATGGGAAGTGTAGGAGAAATAGATGCAGAGGAAAAAGGGTAAGTGGAGAAAATGAATATGAAATTAAGATAAAAGGAAAATTGACCATAGAGGAATAAGGATGATGAAAAAGAAAAGGATGCGGGTGATGGACGAATATGGAGGAAAAGAAAAATAAAAGTAGAAGTAGGTAAGGAGGAAAGAGGGTAAGTGGAGAAAAATGAGAAAATTCATATTCATGTGTATAATAAACGTTTTTTTTAAGGTTACAAAGTTGAAAAGATAACATAAAAATTATATCATATTATTTATAGATAAACACACTTGCTAATGATATTAAATTATTAAAGTAGGTATCTTATTACTATATAATAATTATTTGAAACTTTATGATGAATCTATGAGAAGA
Organism: Pinus albicaulis; assembly: GCA_034641835.2. Lineage (NCBI taxonomy): Eukaryota > Viridiplantae > Streptophyta > Pinopsida > Pinales > Pinaceae > Pinus > Pinus albicaulis. The sequence continues at coordinate 536,781,384 of CM076576.1, read as the reverse complement.
GATAAAAAAAATAATTGCTTGAAAGTAATATGTCAACAATTTTTTTAAAAATGTTATAGTTATTTTAAAATTAAATATACAATTATATCTTATGAGTTTAGTTGAATTTTATTTTTATTTTTATTGAAAAGAGATTAATGTAATATAAAAATCACATTTCAAATGTTTATAAAGGATTTGCCATCTCTATACGAAATCACTTCCTCTTAGAGTGCCCCACGTAACACCACATTAGAGCTCAATTTCATAATCTTTATTGAAATACTGACCTTCCTAGCGTTTTAAGATGTCAAAATTATAGTGAGCTTGAGAGGCTTCTCTCCAAGATTTTTGAGCATAGGTCCAATAGACCAAAGATTGGCCTCAGTAAAGGTTAACCACCACCACCATCATCATCATCAAAATTAAAATTATATGAAATTGATTTTTAATTTATTAAAGAAATTGAATAAATATATATATTTTAAGTAAAATTAAATGTTAATGAATAAAATATAAATTTTAGAAATATTTTCTTTTCAACTAATTATAAAAGCTAAAAATGATTCACTTTAAAAAAAACATATTATATATATATATATATATATATATATATATATATATATATATATAGGAAAGACTGAAGGTCAAATCACATTAATTGATAGTATTTATCTCAATTTCAAGATATTAATAAATTTCTTCTCTTTTTAGGTCTTTACAATATTTTTTTCAAAATTAATGGACAAGAATGTATAACTTGTACAATTTATTTTCCACATGGGCTAACATGTTTCTAGAGAATAAAACTTTCCACATAAGCTAACATGTCTCTAGAAAATAGAACTGGAGTGGAGTGAGAATTAAACTTAAAACTTTTATTCATAAAACTTGGATGGAAGGAGAATTAAACAGAGCCATTATCCCTTGGTCTCTAGAGAATAAAACTTTCCACGTAAGCCAACATGTCTCTAGAGAATAGAACTTGGGTGGAGTGAGAATTAAACTTCAAATTTTTACTCATAAAATTTGGGTGGAGGGAGAATTAAAAGACATTATCCCTTGATCTCTAGAGAATAAAACTTTTCACATAAGCTAACATGTCTCTAAAGTATAGAACATGGGTGGAGTGAGAATTAAACATAAAATTTTTACTCATAAAGATGGAGGGAGAATTAAATCCAGCCATTATCCGTGGGTGGAGTGAGAATTAAACTTAAAATTTTTACTCATAAAGATGGAGGGAGAATTAAATCCAGCCATTATCCGTTGACCACATTATAATTATTTACAAGAATAAATATCTTTAAAAACATATTTATATATAAATATATAAGACATAAATAAATATATAAAAATATATAATTATATTAAATAAAAAATAATTTAAAATAAAAATTAAATTATTAATAAAATGATTGAATATAAAAATAGGATTATTAAATAAATTTGAAATATAAATACAATTATACAAACAATCATAATCCATTAACTTTTAAAATATAGATATAAAAACATAATACAAAGAAGCATAAATGCTATATCAAAATAAACTGAAAAATAAGCCAATGCTATCTCTTTCCACCTTATAACTCAAGTAATCGACCTCAATCCATACATGAAGTGGATGTATGGAGTCATAATTACAGTTGCCTGTGTCCGAGCAACAGGAAAACTGGCTAAAACTTCACAGAAATTAGATAATCTGTATAATTTCTTTTAAATAGAGTAAAATCGTAAAGATTTATATTTGAATGCTTTCTTTAAATGCATTCAGGAATAATAACCCTTGAATTCAAAGAAAGATAGGGAATCTTTTTAAATGGAAATTATGAAAAGTCTCACATTACTTTACGACCTGTCGCTGCTCCGCAAAAGCATCGTTCATTATTGCGCTTCTTCGTTAATCTGTAATCGTACGTTATCTCTTCGCCAACTTCGATGTGTTTCTTTATAGTTTGGAATAGCAGAATGGTCTCTCCGTACGATCCGATCCAAATATAGAAAACTGACGATCCATCGGCCAACTTAAGAAATTTCCATTTCATAACGACGTGGAGTCCAAATTGGAACTAAACTTACTTAAAAAAGGAGGGAGGAATGAGCTCACAGCAGTAGCCAGGGCTGAAACTGCCACTTCTAATCAAAGTATAGTCATGCCTTCCTAAAATAATTAATAATAATAATAATTATTATATTAATTATTCTTATTTAATCAAAATTTAAAATCATTAATATAAAGATAAATTATATGTATTTTTTTCATCATTTAATTATATATTATATATTATTTTTTGATATTAAATAATAATAAAAGAAAAATATACTTAAAAAATAGTTATATATATATAATGTTTGTAAAAATATCTTTTTGATATTGAAATTGAATATTTATTTAATGTAATATTATGTAACAACATCACTTAGGTATTGGACATTTTTTTACTCTTGGGTAAATTATAAATGGAAAGTTTTCTCAACAAACACTTTTTTAATTATTTATCATGACATTGATTTAATTATTTACCAAAATGAGCTAGGAGGGATCAAATTACATAACATGTGCATCCAGTCATTTTATCAACTCGTTATTAATATACTTTTAAATAGATATCATATTAAAATATTGTATTTAACCCACATTGGATATTTTAATCTATACAACATTAAAATATTTTTTTAAAGTATAAGGTTTAAACATCTTACTCATAATTTTTTTCTTTTTTATTATAGTTGACATACATACTTACACATCCCCTTCACATTGGGTTGTAGAATGAGCCTCTTAGTGCAATCATAATGTTATATGACATATTGATTTAATAGTAAATATATAAATAAATTTATCATAATATTTCTTTTAATTAAGATGATTATATATGTATACAAAGAAATGGATGAGGATGGTGTCTATAATATATAACTTGGAGGAATGATTGGAAGTACTTATAAAATGAATTTAAATGTGGTGATGAAATGTAGGAATATTAATTAACTTTCCTTAATATTAATTTTATCTATAGAAATTGTGTAAAACTATGTGATTTTTTAGTTTTTTCTAATAGTGTATGCTATTTTTTATGCAAAATATAATGCATATGTTCTCAGTAGTGCTAAATTTGAGTACTTAAATAATGGAATTTCGCTACAACAAATTGTGGAATTATAAAGAAATATTGTTCTTATCGATACCTTTCTTTTCAAAATTATTCTTTATCCCAAACCTATATATGAAGCAACCAAAAAATCATGTGCATAAGGTTCCCACTAGGGAAAATTTTAAATTAAAAATCAACACCTTAGAAATCAGCCACTTCGAGGCGGAAACCTCCAATACATTACATAAATGAACAATTCTTGGATGATACAAACGACCAAAACCTCCTTCTATATATAGGAGTCCATGGGGCCACAATATAATCCTAGCTGACCTAGAAATAATAATTTAAGGGCACATAATAACAATATTAGGATTACAGGGGTACAACAATAACAATAAGAGGGCTACACTAATAACAAGAAGGGACTAAACTAGTAATATAGGGACCTAACATGCTCCTCTCCTTCAAAAAAGTGTTGTCCTCAATGCTTGAGTAGCTCTGGGTGCTTCTGTATAAAATTCTCACCCTCCCATGTATAATCTTTAGTGGGTAAGTTCTTCCACTTGATGGATACTCTGAAATTGATCGATTTCATAGCTGTCGAGTTCTTGTTTCCATGACTGCTTTAGGTTCCAATATGATTTTTCCTTCCTCCTCAATTTTTGGCAATATTGTGTAGAAATTAGTATACACTAAGCATGCATACATCCAGATTCCCCTGATCTCACAATATTTAACTTCTTGCAAAATACATAATCATTCCGCTATTAATATTTTGCGGAAAATTAATTGCAAACACATGTGAAGCATAAATAAAAGCAATCGCACATAACACAGTTTTTTTAATGCGAAAGACTAAAAATGAAAACCCCAACTATAATATATTATGTATCACGGAGATCATGTAACAATATCATACAAATCTTAGTACATCAAGCGCTCAGTACAATCAATCATCACACACTAACATAGAAGAAATCTACAAATCCATGTACGGATCTCTGCCCTCCTGCTAGCCTGCCTCCACTGTGCAATCCCTGCTAAAGAATAGCTCTGAATGAACTCGAATTACCCTTTCCTTGACTGCGCAATCCTCATTGGAAACTCCAATGTGTGTGTGGTGCAATCAATGCATCACTATAGTCACAACAGATAGTCCATCTTGCCCTTTCACCTATCTCTCCACTGGGTCTCCACTAGAACTGACATGCATTGTAGCTAACTGTTGTATTTTTCAGTTGATTAATGAGTTATTATTTGTGAATTAATTAACTAATTAATTCCCTCCACTCTCACTAGTGTATCATTTAGTTAGACTAGATACAACTAGCTCAACTAAGTCTAACTGAGTTAAACTGAATACAACTCCATGAAATACTCTTCCAACTCTGTCATAACTTTTCCACTTCAATTCTAACTGAGTCCTCCATGCATGAACCACCAGTAAACCCTAGGAATTGCGTAATTCCTACAACCCATTGATTTTCCAACTATGTGCACTGAAATTAAGTGCTCCAATAGAATAAGGTGTTTTTTATTTTCGGATTATTATTAAGAGCTAATAATAATCGACACTTCTATGTTTAGATCGACGATCTATAAATAGAATTTGCCCAATATTCTAAAAATAGGATTTCATCTATTTTTCCAACTTGATCAACCATCCACAAATAGCATCCTGCAACTTCTAAAATATGATCACCATATCTAAAAATAGACTTGCACCAAACATAGCCTGCAGGCCCACTTAGTGAAGGCGACTTTTTTCACTAAGCTCATCATCATGTTGAATCTCAAAAATCCCTCTCAACAAGATAGGGATTATCTTTCACCCCGATCCTGCCTCTATGGTATTCGAATTTTCTCTTGGTGAGCGCCTTCATCAAAATATCTGCATCCTGATCCTCTGTAGGAATGTACTGAAGCAACATGATCTTCCATTTCTTGATCCTCCATAGGAATGTATTGAAGCAACATGATCTTCCATTGCACACAATCTCTGATATGATGATACCAGATATCAAGATGTTTAGATCTATCATGAAACACAAGATTAACCGAGAGTTTAATGCAACTCTGATTATCACGATGTATCACTGTGGGATCTAAATGTGAACTGAACAAACCCACCAAGATATTCCTCATCCAGATAGCCTCAAATGCAGCTTGACTTGTTTCCATGTATTCTAATTTCGTTGAATTGAGTGCCACAGATATTTTTTTCCTACTATACCAAGAAACTGTCGTAGATCCAATACTGAAAATCCCTCCTGATGTGCTCTTTCTGTCTGTTGGGTTTCCTGCCCAATCTACATCTGTGAAGCCATGCAACTTCACCTCATCCATATGTCTGTACGATAAACCATACTCAGATGTGCCCTTGAGATACCTCTGGACATGCTTTCCTGCCTTCCAAAAGAGCTTGGTAGGCTTAACCATCGCTTGTGAAAGCTGGTTCACCAAATAACATATGTATGGTCTTGTATTAACTAAATATATGAGCGAACCCACCAATTGTCGATAAATAATGGCATCCACTACCTCTGCCAAAGTAGCATCCTCTTTCCTCCAATTTCCTGGAAGAGGAGTGTCGATAGGCTTGCAGCCTTGGATGTGAAACCTCTCCAGTATCTCCCAGGCATACTTGCCATATTTCCAATCCAAGGAAATAATGAAGGAGGCCCAAATCCTTCATCTCAAACTCCTTTGCAAGATATGCCTTGCATGAGTGTATCAACTGCTCATCACCCGTTAGTATTAAATCATCAACATAATGAACAATGATTAAAAGCTTACCCTACACCACAATTCGGTACATGTTTGCATCTGCCTCACTCTTGGTGAAGCCAAGTCCAGTGAAATAGTTGTCGATCCAAGTGTACCAAGCATGAGGTGCTTACTTCAGCCCATACAACACTTTTTTGAGTCTGCACACATGCGACTCGCTACTGAAGATCTCAAATACTTCAGTCTGCTCAATGTACACCTCTTCCTCAATGATCCCATTAAGGAACGCAGTATTCACATACATCTATTGAATGTGCCAACCCATCTATGCTGAGAGAGCAAGGATGGTCTGTATGGAAGAATATCGTGCGACAGGTGCAAAGGTTTCTTCATAGTCAATCCACTCGATCTGTGAGAATCCTTGGGAAACAAATCTTTCCTTATACTTCTCGACACTCCCATCAATAGCTTGCTTTACCTTGTAGATCCATCTTGATCCTACAACTCATTTTCCCATTGACCTTGGAACAATCTCCCAAGCACTGTTTCTAACAATGGAGTCATACTCCTCCAACATGGCATCTACCCATGTGGGCTCCTGCACTACTTATTCAAAAGAAGATGGATCTGTCACGATACACTTGCTCATAAGAGCCATGTATCCAGTAAATTGGTCAGGTGACTGTCTCTGTCTGTGCTGTGATGTAGGGACTCCTACATTCTGGGCGCATCAAGCTTCAGTCTCTCAGCTTCTATGGTACTCTTTCTACCTTGTCTAATGTTTAGTTGTGCATGAGTGGACTCCTCCACTCCATGAATCTTCTATTGTGGTTGATCCACATCCGGAGGCTCATCTTTGGGAACAAGAAGTTCCTCCTCTGCATGCAAGTGTAGCTCCCTCTCAAGCGACAACTTCATGGCTTTCACCTCATTGAATTTTATATCTCGTCGCACCACAGTCATCTAACTATCTAGCAAATACATAAGATAATTATGGGGTGTTTCTATGTACCCCACAAATATCCCAACTTCTGTAGTCGGCTCTAGCTTCTTCCTAGCATCCTTTGTCACATGAATGAAAACATATGAGCCAAAAATCTTCAAATGAGAAATATCAGGCTTCTCACCAGTAAAAGCTTCTTCAGGTGTACTCATGCCAAATACTCTATGAGGACAACAGTTTTTCACATAAACCACGATGTTGCATGCTTCTGCCCACAAGTGCATCGGTAGGCCCCGGTCATGCAACATCGCTCATGTAGCACCCATTATCATTTTTTTCTTCCTCTCCGCAACCCCATTCTATTTTATTTTATGAGGCGCTATGAGTTCTCTTCGAATTTCTTCTTTGCTACATAAGTCTTTGAATTCGACCAAGATGTATTCACCACCATTATCACTCAGTAGAGCTTTCACTTGCTTCCTCGACTCCTTCTCCACCAATGCTTTGAACTGACAGAAATTTGAGAACGTTTCACTCTTTTTCTGCATGAAGAAGATCCAGCATCTACGATAATAGTCATCAAAAAATATAACACAATACTTGTGATTTTTTGTTGAAGCAACCAAGAAAGGTCCACACACATCTATGTGAATTCTCTCCAGGATCACCGAAGCATGGTTCTCCTTCTCATGAAAGGTGGTCTTCACAAACTTACCCATAGTACATCCCTTGCACTGATCTGACTGCGCAAGAATACCCTTGGGAATTCCAGTAGAAATATGCTGCAAAATCTTCAAAGCGCCATGGTCAAGATGGCCCAATTTCCTATGCCATAATTTTCCCTCATCCCGGCTCACCACTTCTTCTGCTTTTCCCACCATTGCAGCACAACCATCTACCTCTAGCTTTTAGAGATTCTTAATTCGAACCCCTATATTCTTGGTTTGACCCATTTTTTTATGTCAAAGTAAGGCTTTTCCCTCACTGAAAACAACATCATAACCTTTGTCTTCCAACATTACGAATGAGCCAAGTTCTTCTTCAGACCTAGAACATGCATAACATCCTTCAACAAGAATGGATTACCAGACTCCCTCTCAAAGGTAATGGTCCCAATGGTAGCTACACTATGCCGATCATCGTTGCCCATCTATATATGCATCTAAAGCTCCTTCTCCTCCAAGTCACTAAAAAACTCCTTGTCTCCCGTCATATGGAAAGATGCACCACTATCAAGATACCACACAGATCCCATATAGCTTGAAACCAAGCATGCGATTAAAGAGAAATCAAGTTCAAATTGCGAGGCTAAGGCCTCTCCAGCTGTAGCTCCAGTAGTCTTCTTATTCTTCTTCTTTTGTGGGCAGTTAGTGGCGAAATGCCCATGTTCGTGACAGTGAAAACACTTCACTTTGGAAAAATCTTGCTTCTTCCCTTTAGCATCGGATTTTGAAGAAAATTTCTTCCCCTTCGCCTTCCTTGCTTTGGCAGCCAAAGCAAAATTCTCTTCATCTTCATTCTTCGATGAAGAGCCATCCCTGGTACCCCACTTTATCTCCTCCTGCACAAGATCCGACCAAATTTGTTCCCATCCTGTCGATAGTTTCTCTCATCCATTGACAGAGTCTTCATAGCTATACAAACTCTTTGGAAGCCCAAGGAGAGCCAAGCTCACCAAGTCTTCATCATCAACAGTAACCCCCACACTTCCCAGTTCATCCTTACAGTGGACAAACTTTGTGAGGTATTTTGGAATACTGTCGCCCTTCTCCATTTTTATTTTTCTGAGCTTGTCTTTAAGCGCCAACTTCCTCTGGTTGCTTCTACTTTGGAACAAATCTGTCAAAGCCTTCCACATTAAGAATGGAGTGAATTTCCCATGAAGGCTGGATACAATATGGTCCTTCACGCCTTCCAACATAGTTCTTCTTGTCTTTTCTGTCTTCTTTTTCCATGCATCAAGTAATGCAGCATCGCTAGATCTCGGCTTAGGAACATCGCTATCGATGAACTCCTTCAGTCCATTATCCTCCAGCACCACCTCCATCCTATCCTTCTGGGCTATTTAATTCAAGCTTCCATCAAGGGAATACTCCAATCGCAACCCATTGAAATACATTTCAATGTATACTTAACTTCTACACCAAGAATATTCTGTAGAAAATTCGAATTGTCCACCAGCACAAACTCAACAATTCTTCACAATTGCAATGTTCTAGAATTAACACTGCTCCAATACCTTGTAGAAATTAGTATACAATAAGCATGTATACATCTAGATTCCCCTGATCTCAAAATATTTAATGTCTTGAAAAATACAGAATCATTCCACTGTTAATCTTTTGCGGAAAATTAATTGCAAACACATGTGAAGCATAAATAAAAACAATCGCACATAACACAGTTTATTTAATGGGAAATTTTGAAGCTGAAAACCCAAACTATCATATATTATGTATCATGGAGATCATGTAACAATCTCATACAAAGCTTAGTACATCAAGCTCTCAGTACAATCAATCATCACACACTAACATAGAATAAATTTGCAAATCCATGCACCAATCTCTGCCCTCCTACTAGCCTGCCTCCACTACACAATCCTTGTTGAAGAATAGCCCTGAATGAATTTGAATTACCCTTTCCTTGACGGCACAATCCTCATTGGAAACTATAATGTGTGTGTGGTGCAATCAATGCATCACTACAGTCACAACAAATAGTCCTTCTTGCCTTTTCACATATCTCTCCACTGGAACTGACCTACACTATAGTTAAATCTGTATTGTTTAGTTGATTAATGAGTTATTATTTATGAATTAATTAACTAATTAATTCACTCCACTCTCACTAGTGTATCATTCAGTTAAACTAGATACAACTAGCTCAACTGAGTATAACTAAGTTAAACTGAATACAACTCCATGAACTACTCTTCCAACTCTGTCATAAATTTTCCACTTCAGTTCTAACTGAGTCCTCCATGAATGAACCACCAATAAACCCTAGGAATTGATTAATTCTTTCATCCCACTCATTTTCCAAATCTGTGCACTGAAATTAAGTGCTCCAAGAGAATAAGTTGTTGTTTATTGTCAGATTATTATTAAGAGCTAATAATAATCGAAAATTCTATTTTTAAATCAACGATCTATAAATAGACTTCGCCCAATATTCTAAAAATATAATTTCATCTATTTTTCCAACTTGATCAACCATCCACAAATAGCATCCTACAACTTCTAAAATATGATCACCATGTCTAAAAATAGACTTGCGCCAAAAATATCCTTCAGGCCCACTTAGTGAAGGCGACTCTTTTCACTAAGCTCATCATCTTGTTAAATCTCAACATATTGTTTGAACTATAATATTTTCACCTATAACCTTATTTAAGCATGAAACATGGAAAACTAGATGCACTCGGGAAGAAGCAGGAAGCTCCAATTTGTATGCCATAGTACCAATCTTTTGGAACACCTTGTAAGGACCACAGTACTTTGGCGATAATTTATTATCGTTCTTAGCTTGCTTGAGGGGAATTTGTTTGTATGGTTGTAGCCGTAAAAATACCAAGTCTCCCACATCAAAACTTCTATCGCTGCGATGTTGATCTGTCTGTTGTTTCATTAGATTTTATGCAAATTTAGGTTATCCTTTAAGAGTTGAAGAAATTCTTGTTGATGCTCGATGTGATATTTCACTGCTTGAACCTTAGAATTTTCTCTTAAATATGATGTGATGGACAGTGGATGATATCCATAAAGTGCCATAAATGGGGACATTTTTTCTGCAGTATGGAAGGAAGTATTATATCACCATTCAATGAGATGTAACCACTTGACCCATTGTGTTTTTTTATCAGATACAAAACAACGAATATATCCTTCGAAATATTTATTTATTGTCTTAGTTTGACCATCAGATTGAGGATGATAAGATGAGCTATGAGCTAGTTGAGTACCCAAACAAGAAAATAACTTCATCTAAAATTTCCAAGCAGGGCTGGATTCTAGCTAGCTTTCTGTTGTTTATTTGTTGTTCTTCATTGTATTTTTAACCATGTCATAAAGTATAGTAGCAACCGACTTCTGCTTAAAATGGATGAGTAAAGGTATGTGCATACTTGGTGTCTATCAAATACCACCATGATGACACTCTTTCCTTCAGAATTAGGTAAACCTATGATAAAATCCATTGAAATCTCCTCCCAATGTTGACTTGGAATGGATAAAGGTTGTAGAAGACCCGGGGTCTTAATTGTCTCAACTTTATTTTTCTGACAAAATAAACATTCTGCCACAAAATTTTGAATATTAGATTTAAGGCCATCCCAAAAAAAATCTTTCTTCACCCTATGCTAAGCTTTTGAAAATCTAGAGTGTCCTCCTAAAGGAGAAGTGTGCAATTCTAAAAGAATATTTTGTTTTAGTTGGGAATTATTACAAAGATATAAGTGATATTTGTATCATAAGGAATCATTTTTCCAAATAAATGTATCAGATGTAATAGGATCTTGCTGCAACTTTGAGTGTCCACACTTTTTCATCCTTCTTCCATTCATCCGTTGCTTTGGTTATCCGATTTGGTTGGATAATAGAAATGGCACAACGCAATGCTTCCACCTCTTCATTCTTTCTTGAGAGCACATCTGCAACAACATTTAGCTTCCCTTTTTTGTATATTATTTCAAAGTCATAACCCAACATCTTTGTGACCCATTTTTTCTGCTCTTTTGAAGATAGTCTATGTTCTAAAAAGTGTTTAAGACTATCATGATTAGTTCTTACCTTGAAGTGTCTTCCCATTAGGTAAGGTTTCCATTTCTTTAGTGAATGTAGTATTTATAACAGTTCCTTCTCATAAATAGCTTTCTATAAATACTTTCCTTTGATTGGACGACTTTCAAAATAAACGGGTCTTCCTTCTTGCATTAAAATAGCACCAATTCCATTTCCTGAGGCATCACATTCCACAATAAAGGTTTTTGTGAAGTCTAGCGTAGCTAAGACCGGTGCTAGGCACATTTCCTCTTTAAGATGTTCAAAGGCCTTAGTTGCTTTAGGAGCCCATGAAAATGCATATTTCCTCAATAATGTTGTTAGAGGTGCTGCTATTCTCCCATAATTGTTAACAAAATTGCAATAATACCTTGTTGACCCAAGAAATCCTTGCAAATACTTTATAGTTGTGGGGACTTTCCATTCCTTGATGGCTTTAATTTTGTTAGGGTCTACCTTAACACCCTTGTGAGATAAAATATGACCCAGATATTCCACCTCTTGTACTCCAAAGAAACATTTGGATTTTTTTGCATATAATTGTTTCTCATGCAATAGTTTGAGCACCCTGTCAAAATCTTGAACATGATCCTTGCAAGACTTGTTGTAGATTATTATATCATCAAAATATACTAGCACAAATTTTCTAAGGAAGGGTTTGAAAATGTAGTTCATAAACCCTTGAAATGTAGAAGGTGCATTGGTAAGGCCAAAAGGCATGACCAAAAATTCATAATGAACCTCATGAGTTTGAAATGCTGTTTTCGGAATATCTTCAGTCTTCATTCCAATTTGATGATATCTTGAATGAAGATCAAACTTGGTAAAATAAATTTCCCCATGTAATTCATCAATCACAGGAATGGGAAATTTATCTTTAATAGTGATCTTATTGAGCTCCCTATAATCCAAACACATGCACCATGATCTACCTTCTTGTGCACCAATACTACTGGAGGAGAGAAAGAACTTTGACTAGGTTGAATTATACCAGCCTCTAACATTTCTGTAATCATATGTTCAATTTCTCCCATTTGGACATAAGGATATCTATAAGGCCTGATGTTTGGAGGAACACTTCTTGGAATCAAATGAATAGCACGATCATGATCACGAATAGGTGGGAGTCCTTTGGAAGTTTCAATCACCTTGGAATGATTGTCCAAGAATTTTTGGATTTCTGCAGAAATAGATGATTTTTATGTTTGAACTTCTAGTGATCATAAATTTGTAATTACACCTCGTTGTTATTTCTTTAGAAGCTTTGTCATGACATTAGAGCTTCTTAACATTCCCGGCTTCCCTACGATACCCTGTAATTCGACTTCCTTTCCTTCTGATTTTTTTCAAGAAAATTTCTTGAAAATTAAAAGCTACTGTTCCCAAAGATTGTAACCATTGTGCTCCTAGTACAATATCAACACCTCCCATTGGAATGGAAAGCATTGGAATATTAAATAAATATTCTTCCATGGTTAGCTTTATATTATGGCATTTTCTAGAGAAATTTATAGTTCCTCCATTTGCAACCATCACTTGACATTCTGGTGCTGGGTATAGGAATCAATTCAATTCCTTGGTTACCTTACAATGAATACACTTATGGGTACTGCACGAATCAATCAACACTATTACCTTTTCTTCTTGATATGTCCTTCTATCTTGAGAGTTTGATGAGTGGTAATTCCTACCAATGAATTACATGATATGGTCGGACTCATTTATTCCTCTTTTAGGGTTGGTTCCTGGTGTATATCCTCTTCTTTTGAATATTCTTGTTCATTTTCTTCTTCTTCTTCACAATCTATGTAAAATAATTTCTTCTCGGCACACTTATGGTCTTTAGTGTATTTTATATCACAATTGTAGAAAAGCCATTTTTCTCTTTTTTCTTCCAATTGTTGTGGTGTCAACCTTGTAGGTTGTGGAAGTCTAAGAGTAGCAACACTTCCATATTTATATATGTGAGTGGTAGGCTTCCTTGTCGCCATAATTTTACATTCAATTTTTATTTCCAACCTGAATGCGTTTTCCAATGAATTAGGTTCCCAAACACGAACTTCATGTTGGATGTTATCCTTTAAAGTCCTTATGAAGATATCAATCATGTGTTCCTCTGGAATATCAGTTACCCTTATATTTAATCTTTGTAATTCCTCAATGTGCTCCACCACTGAACCCTTTTGTTTGAGATTTATCAATTGGCTAAAGAAGGTGTTGCTTTTTGCATCCTCATAATGTGCTATCATTTCCTTCGTAAAAATTGACCAAGTGACAATTTATTTTATGGGAGAAAAGCGATCGATACCATACACATGTATTTTGTTCTAAATGTCAAGTTGCAATGCGTACCTTTTGTGTGTTTTGCACATTATTGAGATCAAAATATTGCTCAATATTTAGTATCCATGTTACAGGATCCTTGCCATCAAACTTCCTCATATCCATCTTTGGAATATGGTGGCTCTTCCATCCAACATTATAGTTTATGAAATCACGATTGAAATTTATTTTTTTCTCATCATGAGTTTCCTTTACTATCTTTTCGCTATTAGGAAACATTTCTTGTATCAACTTTGTCAAACCTTCCATGTCTTCTTTTAGATCATTCTTCATGTTTTCCATGTTGTCTTTAATTTTTTCATCGATCTTAGCTTCATGTCATCCATCTTAGCTTCCATGCCAGCTTCCATGTCATACATCTTAGCTTCCATGCCTTTCTTCAAACCATCCATCTTAGCTTCCATGCCTTTCTTCAAAACTTCTATTTCATTTTTTGTTTCTCTTTGCGAGAGTGAAATTTGGTGCACTTGCTCTTGTAATTTTGGTATGTCATATCATGAGTCATAGTAGAGCCTTCAGAAGGCTTAATAGGTGTTGAATTCCTTTTAGGAGACATTTTTAGAACCTAATAATGATATGTATTCTACAATATGCCCTTGGAATCAATTCAAACTGATTTTTCACACAAGACTTATGCAATTTGAAAAAAAGTACACACCTTTTTCGTTCTTTTGAGGAGCTCGATATTGAAACTGAATTATCTCTATGATTTCGGATCTTCAATATTTGAAATTTGGCCCTGTAGTAGCCCTATGAAGCTTATTTCAAATTCCACAGGTCTTAACTGATTTGGAATCTTCAAGATAATTTTATGCCCAATCTCCCACAATGACCTAATTATGGACTAGTTCAGTAGACTGAACTTGTATGACATTCCACGTGTCATTGTTTCCTCCTTCATATCTAAAATTGATACACAATAAATTATTGTTCGTGTACTTGTGTCCACCTTTTACATAATTCCAATTCGATGCTCAGAGAGTGAGTTATGACGATTTTCCCACGATCACCTCTTTGAGATGAAATTCGGGATCCTGAAACAACCCTAACTTCCATAGATCATATATCTAACAATATTGTGAATCAAGCATTGAAATGTTTCCACGACGTTCCTTAGGATTTTGGCCTACTTCTGTAAAATTTTTAGCTTCTTAAACCTCGTATAAAAAATGTTATAGCGAAAATACCACGATGACATGTTTAGGTTAAATTTAGGAGCCTACAAAAAGCCCTAACTTCCACAAATCATATCTTTGAAAATATTGTGAATCAAGCTATGAAATTTTTCCACAACATTCCTCAGGATTTCGGCTTCACACTGTGAAACTTTCAGCTTCTGAACCTTCGTAGAAAAAATGTTATAGCGAAAATGGCACGATGACATTTTTGGAGCTGTGAAACCCTAGAATCCAAAGCTTTGTTACCAAATGTTATGAAACCAGCTCCAAAAATAGAAGAAAAGAGAGATCAATGCCTTACAAATCAGCCACTTTGAGGGGGAAACCTCCAATACATTACATAAATGAACAATTCTTAGATGATACAAATGACCAAAACCTCCTTCTATATATAGGACTCCATGGGGCCACAATATAATCCTAGCCGACCTAACAATAATAATTTAAGGGCACAATAATAACAATATTGGGGTTACAGGGGTACAACAATAACAATAAGGGGACTACACTAATAAAAATAAGGGACTAAACTAGTAATATAGGGACCTAACAATATATAAATAAATTTATCATAGTATTTCTTTTAATTAAGATGATTATATATGTATACAAGGAAATGGATGAGGATGGTGTCTCATAACATGTTAGTGGAAATGAAATAATATATAACTTGGAGGGATGATTGGAAGTATTTATACAATGAATTTAGATGTGGTGTAAAAGATGAAATGTAGGAAAAATAATTAACTTTCCTGAATATTAATTTTATCTATAGAAATTATGTAAAACTGTGTGATTTTTTAGTTTTTCTAATAGTGTATGCTATTTTTCAAGCAAAATATAATGCATATGTTTTCATTAGTGCTAAATTGGAGTACTTAAATAATGGAATTTTTCTACAACAAATTGTAGAATTGTAAAGACATATTTTTCTTATCGATAACTATTTTTTCAAAATTACACTTTATCCCAAACCTATATATGAAGCAACCAAAAAATCATGTGGATAAGATTCCCACTTGGGAAAATTTTAAATTAAAAACTTATGTATACATTCTTAGAGTTGGGAGCATATTCATGTTCCTAGCTTTAAAAATGTGCACACATTTCTGGCTCTAGGAACACATGTACATTTTTAACTCCAAGAACACACACATGTTTCTAGATATAGCAACTAGGGAAAGAGTTGAGGTTGGGGTGGGGGAATCGAAGGAATAAATAAAGTGAAGGGAATAGGGGAGAGGGAGGGAAAGAGGGGACATGGGAGAGATAAAGTGATAGAGTGAGGGGTGGGAAAGAGTGAGAGAGGGAGAGTTAGAGGGGGGAGGGGGGGGGGAGGGGCTAGAGGGAGAGAGAGGGAGAGTTAGAGAGGGAGATGCAAGGAGGGGATAGAGGGAGAGAGAGGGGGAAAGAGGGAGAGGGGAGGAGAGAGAGGAAAAGAGGGTGGGATAGTGGGTAAGGGAAAGAGGGTGAAAGTGAGGGGGTGGGGGTGGTAAAGAGGGAGGGATAGAATGAAAATGAGGGAGGGGAAAAGTGAGAAATATGTGTTGAAGAATGTAACTAGTGTCGATATTCATAACTATATTTTAGGCATGATGTAATGTATTTATCAAAAGAAATAATAAGAAATTTTATTGAAAATGACTTATTAAAGCGTGGGTTTCATGCTTGGGTCAATGGTTTATATGTCAAAGCCTCCATTGTAGGTTGCTAGGGTTTATTTCAAGTGTCCTTTTCTATGTCATAGTGTAAAAGAACCTTCTTAGGATTCATACGTTAAGAAATAAATTTATTTTGATGTCTTCTAGGCTTCCTCCACCAAGCCGGCCTCAAATTGGAAAAGTCGGTCTTATTGAGGGGAAGAATATGATATATAAAGGCAACAACTTGAGCTCATTTGGAGCACTCTTCATCAAGTTTGATTTGTAATTTATGGGACAAGAAAAAATGTGAAATTCAATGGATGAGGAGGAAATGGCTAACAAGGAGGAGGTATTAATAAAGCATAAGTAAAAATTATCTCTCTCACTCTCACTCACTCTCTCTATTTATCTCACATGTGTGGATTTTTTATGCTACTGGAAGGGCCAAAAATGCAGTCTTGAAGCTAGGTTAAAATTATGAAGCTACGTGTCAAAGTTCTGAAGTTGGAGTCAAAATTCTAGGTTAACGTTGCGTTTGAGAAGTCGACACTTGGGGACCTTGGGAGAAATCATATATTGGAAGGAATATTTGACTTGGTGGAGGAGGAAGGTATTTTGGTATAGGGTCTTGATCTATCTCAATTTGCTTTTTCTAGTGGAATAGTTTGATAGGGTTTTCCCTTATAGAGGAGGTTAAACCCTAGTTGAGTGCCTACATATGGTGTCATTAATATTCATATTTTGTGTTGATGATTTATTGATGAAACATAGATAAAAGAATAACATAAGAAATTTAATAAAGAAGACAAATATATCACAAGTAATTATGAACAGAATAAAATCTTGTTGCCTTTCTAATTTTCTAATATGGTATCAGAGCTAAGGTGAATAAGAAGGAAAAATTCTGACTCTATATCTATTGAAAATAAATATATAAGAAAAGGGTTTCAATAAAGTTCACAATGAGTATAAGGTTTCAATATGAAAAAATAAATTATTTTGGAAATCGAGCTAGATGGAGCCTCCAACTACAAAGCATGGAAGAAGAGAATGGATCTTATTCTTGAAAGACATAAAGTGATGGATTTTGTTCAAGGAAAATTCAAGGAACTAACAGATGAAGCAGAAAAAGAAAAATACAAGGAAACTAATATATTATCCATGAACTTAATTGTAGATGGAGTGAAGGATAATCTCATCCCTTACATATCTAATATAGAATATGGGAAAGCAATGTATGTATCCCTTTCCAAGTTAGTCACCATCAAGAACATTGGTCACATAGATCATCTTAAGAATGAATTAAGGAAAATAAGGATGACTAGATATGATACATGTGTCATCATATTTTGTAAGTATATCTAGAATAAGAGATGAACTCCAAGCAATATATGAGGTTTTACCAAAAAAAACTCATAATTGCCACTATTCTAGGCCTACCAAAATCTTGGAGTGATTTTGCATTAGGAATTAGTAGTTGGAAGGATACTCCAACCTTTGAACAAATATGGAATGCATGCAATCAAGAATAAACCCAAATACCATTAGTAAACAACAAGGAGGATGAAGAATAAAGCCCATCTAATTCCTATTCTTCTCATCCCAAGAAGAAGGTAACCTTCGAGAAGTTCAGAGGACAAGAGAATAAAGTTAACTTATCCGAGGTTAAATGCTACAATTGTAATAAGATGGGTCACTATAAAAACCAATGGCTTGAGAATTTAACGAATAAGAAGAGAGAAAAATAACACACGAATGTTGCTAATGAAGCTCCACCTAAGAGAAACAAGACTGAAGAATCTGAAATCAAAGATATATTCACCAAAGACTCTTAGGGAATACTATGCCTCACATATCCTTCTATCTTAATTTTTGCAATGTTCTCTTTTATATTTTGTTTTCTAGATTTTGTAGACCTAACATGTCTTGTTATAATATTTTTGAAGGTATGCATAAGAAATATTTGGATTAAGAGGGAGCCTTCACCAATTTACCAAAATATAAGTATATTGTTCTTTGTTTCCTATTTTATTTTTGGTTTCCCTCTCATATCAATATTTTTTTATATAATATGCGAATAAACTTTTCTTGGTATTTTCCTTGGTAGGAAATATTTCAAAATACACAGATTATGGAAGAGACTTCAAAGGATAGACTTGAGATTATGGTGCTTTATATTTTAAAGTTTATTACTAATTTGGGTTGTGATTTTGTAGGATCTCTCCATAAAAAGATTGAACATTTAAATTGTGCTTCGAGTATATATCTGATTTATTTGAAAAGGAGAGATGAAGCATCTTATGGTAGGATACTTGGGAGGAAATCTAGCTGGTCTATGTGTTGATGTCTATATACCAAAGTAGAGAGGGTGGTGTTTATCATGGAGGCTTGACCTTGGATACGCACATAGATCCTTGGGTTGATGATAGAGCTTAAAATACTAATGGTACGTAGAGTGGATAAATCTTGAGTTCACCTTAGTCCCACCTGATTAGAGTACCCTCGTCATGTATCTAATATGTAGCACTACATGTGATGTGACTATTCATAAAGCATATCAATTTGAGATCTTCCATGTACCTCATTATATATGTATTTATGAATATGTCCCTAGTTAAAAGGGAGTGTTGAAGAATGTAGCTAGTGTCAGTCTTCATAATTGTATTTGAGTCATGATGTAATGTATTTTTCAAAAGAAAGAAATTAACTTATTAAAGCATTGGTTGCAATATTGGGTCAATGTTTTATAAGTAAAAGCCTCAAGTGTAGGCTTATAGGGTTAATTTCAAGTGTCCTTGCCTATGCCATAATGTAAAAGACCCTTCTTGTGCTTTACCTATCAATAATTAAATGTATTTTGATGTAAATTACGTCTTCTAGGCCTCCTCCACCAAGTGAGCTTTAAACTAGAAAAAAAAACCTAATTTAAGTGAAAAATCTCCGATATAAAGGCAACAACTTGACCTCATTTGGAGCACTCTATCATCAAGCTCGATCTACAATTTCTGGGACAAGAAAAAGTATGAAACTCAAAGGACAAGGAGGAAATAGACAACGAATGAGAAAGAGGTCTTCATAAAGAAAAATATGTTGAAATTATCTCTCTCTCTCTCACACGTGTGAAGAAACTAAGTTTTTGGAAGGTTCGAAATTATAGTCGTGAAGTTGGGCTGAAATTATGAAGCTGGGGGTCAAAATGCTAAATCTGGAGCTGATATTCAGGTTTGAATTTGCATTTGAGACGCTGACACTTGGTGACTTTGGGACAAATCATGTATTGTAAGGAAGAGCTTACTTAGTGGAGGAGGAAGGCCTTTTTGTCTAGGACCTTGATCTCTCTCAACTTGATTTTTATAATGGAATAGTTTGAATGGGTTTTCCCCTATAAAGGTGTTTTATACCTAGCTTAGTGTCTACATATGGTGTCGTTGATCTTCATATTTTTTTTTATGATTGCTAATTATTAAGAAAAGATAAAACAAGAACATAGGAAAGTTAATAAAGAACACAAAGATATCACAAGTAATTATCAACATAAGAAAATATTTTTGGCTTTATATTTTTCTAACAATAGGAAGGGGGTAATTATTATATAGTGGAAGTGAGAAAGAGAGAGGGAGAGGGAGGGAGAGAGAGAGGAGAGGGAGAAAGAGAGTGCATAAGTGGGAGTGGGAGAGAAATAGAGAGAGTTATATTGAAGGAAAGAGGGAGAGGAGGTGGGTGGTATTGAGGGGGAGAGGGAGGAATATAGAGACAAAGTTGGGGGAAGAGAGGGGGGGGGGGTGATAGAGAAGGGGAGAGAAAGACAGAAATATGGATATGGAGAGGGGTTTTGTGAAGGAAGGATAGGAGGGAGGGAGGGAAAAAATTAGGATGGGGGAGAAAGAAAAATAGTGATTGGGCGGGGGGGGGGGGAAGGAAGAGAGAGAAGGGAGATGAATGAAGGTGTGTGGAGAGAGAGAGAGAGAGAGAGAGAGAGAGAGAGAACATAATTATGAAGAAAAGCAAGGGATAACATTAAATTTACTCCAAACTCCCCTCGAGGGAATTATTAAACTCATTTACTTCCATCCACCTTTTATTCCCCTTATTTTTCTTATTATTGTAGCCCCCTACTGTTATTTTTGTGCCCATGTAGACCGCATATTGTTATTTTTGTGCCCCGTAGAAGCCCACAATTTTTGTTGTTGTTTCCTTACATTATTATTGTTTTTATTTAGCCTCTTATTATATTGTGAGACCTTAGACTCCTATATATACCAAGGAGGCCTTGTCATTTGTATCATCCAATAATTTTTCTTTTATGCAATGTAAAGGGCCTATCCCCATAGAAGAGGATAGTTTTCAAATTGTAGATCTATATTTTATTTTTGTTTTATGATCTAGCTGCATAACATTTGGTATAAGAGCTTTGTATTCTAGGGTTTCATTGCTTCAAACAGGTCCTCTTTTTATTTTTTCTATAACTTTTATGATACAAAGCTTTAGAAGCTAAAAATTCATAGGAATTCAAAAAATCATGAGGGTAGATGAAGAGTCACTAAGAAGGTGAAGCATCATCTCCTTATTATTATATACACACCCTCTTTGTAAGAGATAATGAATTTTCACCTTGGCTCCTCCCATGAAGAATTATAGAGATAAGCTAGTTCTTTTCAGGAGAAAGGAGTGGCTACAATGCTCCACTACTAGAGCTAGTGATGTACATCATATACATGTGTCCTGGAAATTTTACTTAATAACAAAAGCCCTCAAGGCCAACACGTTATTCATGCATGGATTATGATTGTTTGTAAGACTATTATGTGGATGTTTATATTTCATGTTTTCTTTCACATTTGCTAAGGTAGTTGAACTATTTTGGTTATTTTAGTACTCATCTTATTGAGAATGTTCTATAATGGTTGTTATTATTGTCCCATCCTTGTGGACTATTCTGTAGGATATTATACAAACCTTTCTCATTCATTGGTTGTACTGACATTCACTTCCCTTGTGGAATATTTCCTTGGGTGTTAGATGGATCCTTCTGGTTCATGTGTGTCTCTTCTTGGGTGGTACCATTACCTCTCTTTTATAGGCCCAATTTTCTCCCTTTTTGCAGTAGAATAAAATGGACATGTCTACATTTGGACACTCACCAGGCACACCTTATTTCATTTTGGAGGAACCATTGCATCCCACTCTCTTGTTGACTGTTAGAGCCAAGGAAGATATTTAATAATTTTGTAACCAGGCCATATAACAGATGGGAATCCTACACCAAATGGTGTGAGTTCTAATTGGGACTTCATATCGGGTATATTTGTTGAATGTTGGCATGTCCAACACTGTGAACATTTATCGCGCTAGAAGGAGGGTAACTAGTTTTTTTATGGCTAATAAACCCACTGACCCCAATATAACTTCTTCCGGTCAAGGAAGCAACATTCAAAACACCTCCCCTAATCGTGTTCCTGAAGTTTAAGAGTATTCTCAACACGAGCTTGTAAAAACTTGTGAAATATCTTACAACCAAATTTGATCCCTACGTCCCATAACCCATCAATTTGAAAAAGTTATTTGATTGATTCTGAGAGTACAAAATCTTCCATATTTTCTGAAAAATAAACCAACCACCCCTATGAGGATACTGGTTTATACTATTGAATTTTTTGTTTTCTCCACCCTTGAGGAGATAGTAGATTCTGAGGAGAAGGTAGAAAATTCAAAACAGCCTCCAACATATAGTGGTGGTGACTGAGATAACATTGTACTCTCATACGATATTTTCCACGAGTTGGGTGGTGAAGAGGAAGAGGAAGAAGAGCCATCAATTTCTGACAAGGAGAAGGGGGACAAAGGAAAATACATGAAAAAAAAATACCTTCATTAGATGTCTGAGGGCCCACTTACACTCCCACGTGTTTTACACAAGATTCTAAGGCATTCGGAAAAGCTCCTAACGATGTATGACCTTGAAAAAATAGTGAAGGCAGAGGACCATTTAAACAACTTCTACCTAGATATGCAAGCACTTGAGGTACACTATGATGATGTTGCATGTAAAATTTTTCCATACACCCTAGATGGTAGAGAAGTTGTATGGTATCATTGTCTTCCTCCGTTTTCTGTCCAGAACTGGAGGGGATTTAAGAATATTTTCCTTGAAAAATTTGCTGATGATAAGACCCCCGCCATGTTGTTGAAATAATTGGGTAATCTTAAGATGGAGAAAATGAAAAATGTGAAGTATTTCAATCATAGTTTTAACTAAATTTTGAATAAATTCCTAGAAAACTCAAAACCTCATGACTCAATCACCATTTAGTACTACACTTATGCCTTTCTGACAAGCATTGTGCAGTTTGTAAAGCGAGCTGTGAAAGAAAGACTTACTGAAAACTATGAAGAGACAATCATGCTTAAAAATTTATTTCACGCGATTTTGGTCATCATATATGGTGAACCAAAAAGATAATCCAAAGACATGGGTAAAAGGTCCAATCCCTCTGCAAACAAGGAAAAATATAAAGAAACTTTCAATCTTGAAAGCTTGACTCACACCATCAATAATATATCAAATGATTTGGCATAACTAAAAGAAAGGTTAAGTGAGACCACCATGAGTAATAAATCTTTTCAGAAGGACTCCCAATTTCGGTAGTAGTAGTAACCAACTATCCAACTCTATGCAAAGCTTGAACGTACCTCAGGTGAGTGGGCTTGTACCTCTCCTTTTATTCAAGAGTTCCGCTAGCTCACCCTCACCCCATTGGTCGAGCAACCTCTCCCTCACCCATATAAATGAGTGAGTCCCTACCGGGCCTCTCCTTCCTTTTAGTCGAGTCCCTCTGGGCCTCACCCATATGAATGAGTGAGTAACTCCGTCCCGAATATTTAGGGTATGGGAATGGATCAATATTTTTCATATCATCAAGAATATGATTCTCAAAAAACATGCCCGTAATGGAACCACATCATGAAATTTCTTGATAGGAACCTCATTGATACGTTATTGTTAGATGAGAAGATTGAGATGGTGGATGAAAAGGAAGAGAGTGCTACTATTGAGGAAACTCTTACCTTGGGAAATTCAGTAAGCACATTCAGTTACATACTTGAAACTGAAAAGATCATTGCTGAGAAAAAAACTCTAAGTAATGGCTCAAAAAAAAAGTAGAACAATTGGTATATTTGAGAAGCTAAGGGCCAACCAATGAACCAGAGTTGACGAAGCATAAATTTAAGGAATAATTCTTAAGAAAGATCAACCCACCCATCAGCTCAACATATAACACTCAGATAAAGTATGGCAATGTAGTCGCAACGAAAAGTACTTTCATGAGTAACAAGAATAATATCATTGAATCCAGAAGTCACAAAAAAAGTCACACTCCCAAACACTTCAAAAATCTCTCTCGCTTTGGATTACAACATAGTTGAATAAATGAAGGGCCATGTAAATATCTCAATGTTTTAACTGAAAAATATTGCAAGCCAGCGGGACATGCTCCTATGAGTACTTGGAAAATCCACCTTAGGTAATGATGCTTCTTCATGAAAGGGATCTGGTATGTTGTTTGGTTCCCTTGAATCCATGGTTAATGCTTTAACAAGGAATGCGAATGCACTCTGCCCTCCATTTTTGTTAACTTTTGAAATATTCAATTTCAATGTACATAATTTCTTAGTTGATTCTGGTGCATCGGTAAATATAATTCCATTATCTATCGCTGAGAAAATCAACACAAAATGGGACAAAATAGATGCAAAAATTATTTTACTGGAAAGGACCCTTCTCCATGTGATTGGTGAACTTAGGAATTTTCTTATCCATTTAACATACGATGATTGAGTTGACCAATGTATAAACATAATAACTATGGAAATTCCTAAATAATATGGGGTATTTTTAAGCAAAGATTTGTCTAACAAGCTACAAGGGTACTTTTTTATGGACTCGTCACATCTATGGCTTCTGTACAAGGGCATAGATAATCATATCCGAGTGAACTCAGAGTGATATATGAAACATACGATCACTCCCTTGAAAGTAAATAATGAGCCAATGGATTTCACATATCTTATCCTTGGAAATTGAGTTTTAGAAGCTGAAATGGGGTGTTATCTTGCACAACCATCCCGAGTCCCACCAGAAACATAGTTGGAGCTCCTTCCTAGTCCAACTAGTGATCATTATGTTTGTAAAGTTACTAGTAATAATAATAATAATAGTGCTAGTGTAGTTCATAGTCCTTGTACATATGATATGTGGACAATGTACCTTGGTAGTTCCAAAATTCAAGAGTGATATGGAGATGGTTGCATTTTATTAAACCTGCGATAGAGAAAACATTTGATCTCAATTCATTCAGAATTCAAGTGCACGAAAAAACACTGCAAATATGAGGCACTTGTTAGCCTCCTATACCAATAGGTATCATATTTCATGATTGGCTTGATGAACTATGTAATATGTTCATACCTTTTTCTTGATTGCAAAGGTTTTCCATATTATTAAAAAATCAAACAAATTAAAAAATGTAAAGAGGGTATACCCTAAAAGAAAAATCAAAGGGTAAAAAGAATAAAAATGGCCAAAAAGTAAAAGAAATTAACCCCATCAAAAATAAAGTCCATGGAAAGTGTGCAAGTCTAAATGCCACTACTTTTTACTCTGATGTAATAAACAAATTGTGTGCAACTTGTATCCTATGCCACAATTCATGAACAATCAAACAGTCTAAACTTGGTTAGTTCATCTTTCAATTTCATATTTTAGAAATAGAGAATAAAATATGACCAAACTGTTTAATCTTGGTAGATAAGTAGATAGGTAGAGTAAATAAAAGGAGCTCAACAGTTTAATCTGAGCCCTTGGATGTAATAAGGCTAGAATTAGATAGGTTTCCATATGTAAAAGAAAAGTGTGATAAGGGTTTGCCAGTCTAAGTGCACCCTAATAAAGAAGATAAAATTATAGGGTAGGTAGATGTTGTTGCAAAATTACATGTGATGAATGATGGTTCTAAATGTGTTCAATTGTACTTTCATCACAAGTGCAAAGGCAGATACTACATTGGAAAAAATTCACAGCAAAGCAAAGTCAAGATTATTAACTTCCCCTTCATTTTTCCCTAAAGAATTCACTAATTTCCCTAGGCACTAAGGTATTTGAAGATTAAAGGGGCTCAAGGCATTTCCTTGACTTTTGGAGGGACCAGACCCTCAGCCTAATAATTGGAAAAGCCTAAGTACTTAACATTCATTCACCTCCCAAAAATCTTTTCCTAAGTAAAATCCCATTTTACTTAGGAAAATCATGCAATAGCTCATAAAAACCCTCAAAATCATTTTTTATTCTAAGTCTAAGTAATGAATTTGTTATAATGAAATTTGCTTGTAAATCTTCACTTGCTTAGTTATATTAATGAAGTTTGAGTTTACATTGTCCCTTGTTCATATTAACTCTAATTTATATATTAACCCCCCTATAAAATCACCTTCTCCTATTATATATAATTCCTTTTATATAATATCCCAAAAACTCATGTATTATGATTTTAACCAAAGTATTTATTCCTCACTCGTTCAAATAAAAAGCCCACTTTATACCCCCTTTGGTTAAAATATATCATTATATGTTAATCCCACTCCCTATGGTAATTGGATTAATCTAATTCAATTATCATATAATAAAAATATGAAAAAAAAATTAAACATATAATATATGTGTTTAAAACAAAAATAAATCCGAAGTTTAATTCAAACCAAACTTCGAAATAACCCAACTCTATGTATATTTTCCCCTCGCCCGATCATGTTTTTTCTTTTTAAACAAAGGAATTAATTAATCCTCACAATTAATTAAGAACCTAACTCTTCCAATCAAAACACTCCTTCTGTGATTAATCAATAATAAAACGTGTCGGGCCCGCGCCATTAAAACCCCGTCATCTCCCTGTTCTCATCAACCATTCGATCGAACCATTCAAGATTAATGGCTGTTGATAATTCCGTTGGCCATCCCCAATCCAAACAATAACGCATGAAATGATGGTGGTTTTCAAACAGTACCATGGCCACGTGTCATTCATTCTGTGGAATTGTTGCCCATCTGCTCAATACCACCTTCCCTCAAAAGCGGTGCGGAAAAAACCGCTTACCACCTCCCCCATGACTCATCTATCGTACATACTGATTTCATCCAATAAAATAATAAAAAATCCCACCACCGATTGACTTTGCAAATAAAACAAAAGAACCCGCGTCTTTTTCATTATCTCGTGCACAGTGAACGACCACAATCCCATGCAACGAAATTCCAAAAATCAACTGTCGAACGCCATCAACCACCACCTTTGCTAAAGAGAATTGCAGTCAAGTAATACATAATTCTTCTGCCATAACCAGTGCCTGTTAAATCACTATTCATTCCCAAAAAACAGTAAAAAGGATAAACAGAAAGCATAACAGTTAAATAGTATCAGTGGTTAAAGTGTATCAGGTAAAAGTCAGAGTGAAAGTTAAAATGAAGTTACAGGGCAGTAAAAGGTAAACAGTAAAAGTAAATAAAAAAGGCAGTAAAATGGTAAAAAGAGATGAGAATAATTTCACCAATAGTGAATTTTTTCTAAAGTGAAAGTAAAACAGTTAAAAGAGCAAAAAAGTAAAAAGATGGAAAAACATAACAAGAAGGAACATTTTTGCAGAAATTTCATGTTTAAGTCATTGTTTTACAGAAACTATTGTGACCAATACAAGATGAATTTTAAAAAAATGAGGGAGGTTTATGTTCATACTATTCCTATCCACAAAAACCTCTCTCACGTTTCTAACAGCTATTATGGTTTTGGAAATATTAAACAATGTTGGAAAGCACTTTTTGCAGAAAATTCTTGTTAAGTCATCCTTTTGCAGAGAATATTGTGGCCAATTAGAAATACATCTTACAAAACTGAAGGAGGTTTTTGTTCCTAAGTGATCCATATAAAAAAAAATATCTCACTTTTTGCACATTAATTTCTGAATAAGAGATACATGCACATATTTACAGGCTATTTTTCATACTCTGTAAAACTCTGTTTTACACATATTTTTGAAGAGCCTATTGTGCACAGCTGGAGAGGAATTTTAGGAAACTGAAATAGGTTTATCTTACCAACATATTAATACACAATAACCTCTTTCACTTTTTACATATCTATTACGGATTTGGAAATAAAAAGATATAATTGGACCCCAAATTTGCAGAATTGTTGGAGCAGAATGCACAAAGAAAGGAAGCAGTTAGTGACTTGGATGCCTCATCATCAAATAAGAGTTGGATAAAATTAGAACTCTCTTCTTTTTCATCACCTATCCATAATAAATAGTTGCAAATAGATGCATTAGTTTGAGTTTCCTTTACTTAAGTTCTATTTATGTAAAATAGTTGGAGAGATTTGTGAACTAATCTTGATATTTTTTCAAGATATTTTAGTTTAGAATTTGTATAAATAATCCATCAATTGGAGTAGTAAGGGTGGATTCTTATACTCTAATGTAAAATTGAATATTTTGGAATAAAGAGATTTTAGAGAAATTTTTCGTGGCAAAACTGGACAAGGAATTGAGGCAGAAGACTTTTCTCAGGATTCATGTGTCGAATGAAGGATCAATAAGTCTTCTCTATCCCATGTTTTAAAGTTTTACATTTTTTTATGATATCATCTGTGTTTCATTATCTTGATAATTAACGAAAAATATTAAATCAGAAAGTACTTAGGTGTAACCTGATTTCAGTCATTATTATTTTAAATGTTTTCCTCTAAACTGGTTTAAACAACGAATTCTTAATTTCTCCTGTTTGTCTAGTTCATACATCTTTGGTTATTTAGTAAAGAATACTTAACTGCTCTTTATTGATAATCAATATATTTCTCTTCTCTTGAATGTGTTGAAAGATTCTTTATTGCCTTTCATCTGTTTGAATTCCATTCCATTCACTTTAGATCTATAATTGTTTCTAGTTTGATTATCTTGCCCTGATAAACCATCTTTTGTTAAAAAAATTAAGCCAGTGCAGCCAATCCTTTGACTCCATTAGCCCAATGGACTGAAACTATTTGATATTAATCTCAGATAAAGAATTCCATCAACCTAAATTCAAACAAAACTCCTGAACTTTATAACTAGCCTAATACTTTCTAAAAACAAAGCTAAATTTTATAGAGAGAGCCCTCTCTGGATATAGATTGGCTAGATTCTGTATCTGAAGGTTAGTTTGTGGTTACCTCAGACCCCTTTCCTCTTCTAACAACTTCAAGGAAAATATGAGTGATAACATCACTCATCTTGGGCTTGCAAAGGGCCATCGAACTCAATGTTGTGTTTCTCAAAGGAATACGTGGCTCAGAAATTACTATGCGATAGGTACACGATACCATACATTTCCAAGATTTTAATAATATTTTTGTTCCTAGAATGCATAACGCAACTATGGATATATTGGAAAATGCTGCTGCTAGGTTATCACCTCCAAGGGCCATTTTTTTGTAGAGATTCTTTATAAGTCATCCGTCCTTGATAAATCTACTATTTTATACATTTTCAATGATGAAAAACAAATACTTCACTTTCTGGTGAATGTCGATGTATTCAAAGATGAAGGTATCGATGAATCTAAGCACGAGAAGAAGTTGTAGGGTGCAGCTAGCACAAGCAAAGGAAATTTCATGCCAATAGCATGATCACTTTAGAAAATTTGTATTAATCTCAGAACCCGTTCTGAGGGCCAGTTAATGCTAAGATGCATAACTCAACTCTATCACATGAGTACATCAACTTGTGGACATAAAGGATATGAAGTTTTTCAATATTGGTACTTGATGAAAATCAAAGGAGCGACAATATTTCATATGATTATTCAAGAAATACCAATATGTATTACCATAGAAGTATGATGAGCTCAAACCTTATGACACGTGAATTGTCAGAATTTGATGCAAATTAAAGAAGGGGCCAAACCATTTCAAAAATGTTGTGAAAGGTACATCCAACACTTGAGCCTCTCATTCAAAAGGAGTTAAGTAAGCTACTAGATTCCTAGATCATATGCAAAGAGTCACATTCTACCTAGGTATCAAACTTGGTCATAGTAAGGAAGAAATCTAGGAAATCCGTTTATGTGTTGATTTCCATAATCTGAACTGCGCCTCGCGTAAGGATAACTACCCTGTGTCGTCTATGGAACAAATACTGCGAACAATATCAAGGTTATAATTTTTTTATCTATTGGATGGATATTCAGGATACAATTAGGTTCTTTTATTAGAGCTTGATAGACTTAAAACAACGTTCTACACCAAGTGGAGCACATTTACATTCAAGAGAATTTCATTTGGGTTGATTAATAGTAGTGAGACATTTCAACGTGCCATGGACATCACATTCCATTGGTTGATTGGAAGAAGAGTACTGGTTTACCTTGATGATGTCATATTGTTTTCTAAGGATAGATCCTACCACATACACCATCTGAGGAAATTTTTTGAGCGATGTCACAAGTACGAGATATCTCTTAATCCCAAGAATAGTATTTTCATAGTGTCCGAGGGTAATCTATTGGGCCACATCATTGCTAAAAGTGGAATTAAAGTATACCTAAATAAGGTCAAATCAATCACGCAGATTCCCTTCCCAGTGAAAAAAAATCCATGCAGTCCTTTCCAAGAAAAATCAACTTCCTCTGTAAGTTCATCTCTGACTATGTTCAAATTGTCAAGTCCATATAGGAGATGGTAAAGAAGGATGCATTGTAAAGATGAGATAAAAGGGATAAGGACATTTTTTCACAAATCAAGCAAGCTATTGTAGAAGAACCTTCTCTATAAAACCCTGACTTCAACAAATATTTATTTCTCTACACCTTTTCTTTTGATACTTCTGTCACCATTGCGATTCCACAAAAGGATGATTAGAACAATGAGAAACTCATATATTTGAGGATCGATAACATTCAAGGACCTAAACTCAATTTTATCTCCATTGAGAGCTTATGTGGTGTACAAGGCGATGAATCACTTTTAGCCTAATCTCTTGAAAAACCGTTGTATTATATTTTTTCCTCACCCAAAAGCTAGATCATTGTTTTTTCAACAACATTTGGATGAAAGAAGAGTGAATTGGATGACTATTTTACAATAATATGACTTAGATTTCAAACCATTTCACACAATCAAGGGCCATGGTCTATGTCGTCTAGAAATATAATCAGTTTATGCAAAGGAAGAAGAATATCCTTCTATATGGGAGAAGGAAATCAAAATGTGAAATGTTGAGTGAACACCTCCTGCTATCATCACAGACTCTTGGTACACATATGTGCATCAATACCTTGAGCACGACGTTGTTCCCTTCCACTTATCCACATGGCAGAAGAGAGCACTTAGACTTAAAAAATTATCCTACTAGTTGGTGCTTGGGATTTTTTTTTGAAAGCACCATAATGGAGTATTTCTCAGGTGTTTGGAAGAACATGATTCAAAGAATGTATTGCATGATCTCCATGACAGACCAGTCAGGGCACACTTCCCAGGAAACACAACAGCGCATAAAATTATGAAATCCGGTTTCTATTGGCCTATATTATTAAAATATTCTCATGCCTATTCCCGTAAGTTTCTAGTTTTTCAAATGTATGTTGATAAAAACAAAAATTCTGCCACCCCATTACAGCCTATCGCAGCGGAAGAACCTTTTCAACAGTAGGGCTTGGATGTTAATGGAGAAATATTTACACATTTTTTAAAGCAGAACCATTATATGCTCACCACTACATACTACTTTATGCATCATACAAAATAAGTTCCACTAAAACAAGTGAATGATCAAGAAGTCATCAAATTTATTCAACAAAATATCATTTCCAGGTTCAACATTCCGACTTCATTTTTTTTTAAAAATGCAACATACTTATCACTGCTAAAACTCTATGATTTTTCATTATAAAATTGGATTTTATTGAAGCACTCATGTAATTATTATCTTCAAGGGAATGGTATTGTTGAGTCCATGAATAAGAACCTCATTCTCATCATCAAAAAGACCATTTTCTCTTAACAGAGGAATTGACACTCCATTTTGGTAAATTATTTATGATTGACCAAGTCATGCCAAAACCCTCTTTGAACACCTCCCCTTACTTCCTGGAATATGGAAAAGAGACCATTCCCCCTCCCAACTTCTACTTGCCTTCTCTCAAACTTTCACAAGAATCCCAAGGCATTCCATACTTACTAGTGCAATGTAGGATGGACACTCTCCACAAGTTATAGGAATAAAGGCTAAAGGAAAAATAAAAAATTTTGGTTCATCAAATTCGCATCAAGAGGTGGTTTCATAAGAAGTATACAAGGAAGAGAAACGTCAGTGTGGGTGACTTAGTAATAAAGTGGTAGAAATCCAAAGAGGACAAAGAAAAACACACCAAGTTTCAATTCATGTGGATTGGGCCATTCATAGTCCAAGAAAATCTTTTCCAACACAATTATCATCTTCAATAAGTTGACGAGAAGATTGACTCTCTCCCTCAATGGATAAGAATTAAAATACTACTTTCAATGATGATCTCGGGCTATGCCCTACACTATGTACATTTTCTTTCTTGCTTTTTATTTTATTTTCTTGTTTGCATTATGGGAATAAATGTTGTGCACAAACATGTTTTGGATTCTTATTATGTGTGTTGCTGAATTCTAAAGAGTCTTGTGACATTTCAACATTTGGCTAAAATTTTGGTCTTTCATCCTTGTCTTAATTATGCCATTTTGGATGATGAAGTTTCGATAGAAAATACAATGCATCCATGAGGAGAGTTTTGGTTAAACCATGAAATTGTGTCTATTCAGGAAACCTTATGCCTACGTTTAGTTATTATGTTTTGGTGTTTCCACACTTATGCAACTGGAAGAAGAGGAGAAGGGGAAAAATATAAACGAGTAAACCTAAATCAGAGGTACCTATATTGTTCTCTAAAGAAACAACCTCTCCTACTCTTAACAAGTCAGGACCCATATGCTGCCCAAAAATAAGTAAGTGCCAATGCATAATCCTATAAAAAAAAGAAAAAAACGAAAGAAGAGAAAGGCTTCCCGCACAGAGAGGTGAAGAAATAAACTTTATCTGGGTACTGACTAGGATGGCTAGCAACGGATCAATGTTTATGTTCGATAGAGACTTCACCAAGGTACTATCCAGGCTTGCTGGAAGCGGATAAATACAGAAGATGAAAAATTATACTTCGAAAATATTAAGCTCACAAACTTCACTACCCTTCCCAACTCAAAACACTGTGATATTGTTGAATTTTATGTTGTGTTCAACTAAAAATGTATGATGGGTACCATGTCTATTCACAGGGTAAGTGGGGAGAAAAAATTAATTCACATTATCAATATATAGTCCTCGAATAACCAAAGCGATTAACCAAGGAAGAGAAGCTAGAATTCTACCAGTGTGTTGCCAAGAGTTTTCTCTTACACAATACCCTCAAATTTTTTTTCCTACATCTAATTTTAGAGCCTTCCTTGGTCTTGCTCATTTTCTTCACAAAATTTGAAACTCACTCCATGTCTTTACTTAAAGTGTTTTTCTCCCTTTTGCAAGTTAGGAAAAATGTCTTATTTTCACATGTTGTTGTTGCATCATGTACATAAGATATTTCTGGTGGTCTCAAGAGGTCATATTTGTGTAAATGAGTTTTTATCACCATGTTAACATCTGTCACATTCATTTCGAAAGTTTTAAGCACGATCGCACAAGCTTCATCACAGTCATTGCAAAGTGCATATTTAGTGTCACACTTGTCGTAAAGTTGTCACACAGTGGGAAATAAATTTTTCATATGTGATAAATGACCTATTCTGTTGTGTCATCAAATTTATTTAGTCTGTGATCACAGTCAAAGTCTCATCATTTTTCACACTAGTCTCACCAATTCCACACTTAGCCATTTTTGGAAAAATTTCTCGACCAAGAAATCTCGCTTCACACTAGCCTCCCTGGTTTATTCATTCCATAGTTTAAGTCCTATAACTATGAGATTTACTTTTGTCACTGTGCAAATCATAATTCTTATCTCCCAGGAATGCTGCATTGTGTAGTTTCTGTGCTCAAGCCCTAACCTTGACACCAAAAATTGCACAATTCCTCCTCCTAGTCTAGCCCTAACTTTGTATTGTGTAGTCACTAGACTCAAGGTCACTCGTTGAGGCTTTGAAATGTGCAACAGTTCAATTTCCAAACCCACCTTGTCTCCTAAAACTGTGTAGTATGTTCATCCAGTGGCCATCCCCTTATTTTTTCTCACTGGCTCTCAGAATTGTGTAATTTTCTACCTCATCCCAACCTGAGCTATTCATTTCCTAGTTTCACAACTCAAGGATCTTCCTTGCTTGCTTGAACTGCGAAATTGTGTAATCACTAAACCCTCTTCCAACCTTCCATCTATTTCTGACTTAGTCAAAGGATTAACATGCACAATCGTTTCACTTGGGGTTTTTGGACTGATTTCATCTTGTCATGAGAGAATTACAGGAATATGTACCCTATTATGTCATGGAAAGATGATGAAGAAGGATACGAAGGAAGGAAGCATGTTGGAAAGAACTCTTGTAGCTGAGTATGCAAGCTAATAAATAAATATATAGTAAAGGGACATTAGTTAGTTTGCAACCACTATTCAATAATTGAGATAATAGAATACTCCTTATGACCAAGCCATGCAGAGCTAAAAATAAAAGCATCCTCAAGAAGAAACTCAACACTCAGTAGTAGTAGTGGCTTGACATTGCCACATCGTCAAGAAGTCCATTCCATTGCATGTAATGAGTGGTTACATTCTACACCATTATGGGCAATGATGTAAAATATGTTTCAAAAATATATTGTAAATGAAAGTCCAAAGGGCATGTGTGGAATATGAAGATTCATTTAAAGTTGAAAAGTAATAGGAACTAAAAAAATCATGAGGGTAGATGAAGAGTCACAAGGAAGGTGAAGAATCACCTCCTCATTGTTATATATACCCCCTCTTTCCAAGGTAAAAGGAATGTTCACCTTGTCTCCTCCCACAAAGCATTAGAGAGATAAGCTAGTTCTTTTGGGGAGTAAGGAGTGGCTCCAACGCTCCACTACTAGATCTAGTGATGTACATTGTATACATGTATCTTGGAAATTTTACTTAATAACAGAAGTCTTGAAGGCCAACACATTCTTCGTGCATGGATTATGAATGTTTGTAATACTATTCTGTGGATGTTTTTATTTCATGTTTTATTTTACATGTGCTAAGGTATTTGAACTATTTCAAGTATTTTAGTACTTATCTTATTGAGAATGTGTTGTAATGGTTGTTATTTTTGTCCCAACCATATGCAGTATTCCATAAGATATTATACATACCTTTCTCATTCATTGGTTGTGCTGACAGTCACATCCCTTGTGGAATATTACCCTAGGTTTTAGAAACATTCTTCTGGTTCATGTGTGTCTCTTCTTGGGTGGTACTATTACCTCTCTTCTTGGGCGGTACTATTACCTCTATTTTATAGGATTTCTTTTATCCCTCTCTCCGCAGTAGAATAATTTTGACACATACAATTGGACACTCACCAGGCACACCTTATTTCTTTTTGTTATAGCATCATTTCTCACCTTCACATGATTCATGATTTCTTTGATGGTTTTGGGCACCCATTCCTACAGACTTGGACAAATTCACTTAAAAACAGTGTAAAAATCCCCATACGCGACTACGCCCACACTTTTCCGCGTGTATACGCAAGTCTAGCTGCACTTTTCCACGTATGCCATTAAAATTATGAAAAAATATATAAAAATTCCCTATTTTCGGGCTGGGTTGATGGTTACTCAGGTAATTCAACCACCCCATCACGTGGCCAACTGTTTCCAACTATTGAAACTGCTTGGAGGGAGTATAAAAACCCCTCATGTGTATGGCCTAAGGGAGGGAGAGAATTATTGATATTATACTCTGTTGGTATTCCCTATCCAAGTCTGATTCCTCGTGCCTCCTGCACTTTCCCA
This sequence comes from Pinus albicaulis, assembly GCA_034641835.2. Classification (NCBI taxonomy): domain Eukaryota; kingdom Viridiplantae; phylum Streptophyta; class Pinopsida; order Pinales; family Pinaceae; genus Pinus; species Pinus albicaulis. Next base: position 536,745,618 of record CM076576.1, on the reverse strand, counting down.
GTTCATTACAGGAAACCCTTGTTTCCTTGAGATGCTCATCTCCCTATATGTCATCTCGTATGCACCAGTTTGGAAGGAGTCTTAGTGAGGCAAGGGCGGGACGGATCCGGACGACGGTCTACTCGAAGATCGTGGAAGGATTCAGGTGATCTCTCCACTCGTTACTTTTGTACATGCTATTTATAATACAGAAGTACCATCTTGTTCCCGAAATATACGTGTTAGTGTCTGCTTACATATATGAGAAAATTGTTATTTAAGCATTCATTATGATTTATCTGATGTTTTATATGAATTTCACTAACATTTAGAGTAGATATATGCTGTACAACCAGTTCTTCGTGCTTGTTTCTTCTTGTCTTTTATGTTAAGAAGGAAGGACAGTTGCTGGGGGTTTGGACCCTGCGAGATCTGCTTCAACCGTAGGACCTACGGGTAACTTCCTCATTCTACTCTATTTAGTTTTTCTGAACATGCATGGTTGTGTGAGTCCTTCTTAAGTAGCATGCCCCTGCTCTGTGGAGGTTGTAACCCAACGAACCTCTAGGGTGATTTTCCCCGAAACATAACTGGCGACTCTGCTGGGGATCACATTCTTGTGATTCTCCTGTTGGGTGGTTTCAGCTGTTTGGTAGGTTGCCGACAGTTTTTACTTTCATTTGCAGTCTAGTATACTTTTTCTCAGTCAGTCTGAAGTCCTGGTTTCTTTTCCAGGCTTGTCCTTTTTGTTTTTTCATTATTTACCTTTGTATACGCGCTTTTTTCTACACACAGTCGTGTATACACGCAATTTTGTCTAAAGGGACCCGCATATACGCGAGTTTCCCTTAGCACAGACGCATATGCACGCTGGTTGTTAAACTGTGAAGTAGCGTATACCTAGGCAAATTTTGAATTTTTGGGTTTCTTGACTTTTTGGTCCTTTCTAGCTGTGGATACTTGTTCCTACATTGTCTCTGTACTCTCTGGATTGTGAAGGAAGTGGTTTCTGGTCTTTTCTCTCTTTCGTTTGATTGAAAACTAGTCTTTTTGGAAAAGTGTTGTTTCTGGTGCTGGCACTCCTGGTTTGAGTACCAAGATAGCTTTCTGAGCATTCTTGGCTGTTCTGCTTTATCAGAACAATGAGCTCCTGCTCATTTACTCTTTCATGTCTTTGTGTTTTGCTTGGCACTACAATTTTTGCTCATTTCTTGATTGTTTTTCTTGAGTTCAATAGGGTAGGTCTTGTTGCCACTTTTGAAGAGTTTTTCCTGCTTCTTCGAAGTTTTTGTTTGCGACGAGTTTGCACTATTTTTCTAGGCTGAGTGGCTGAGTTTTCTTGTCTTCTTGTGCTCTTATTGATCTTGCTACGAGTTAGCCTTATAAGGTTTGGGAGCATTGTTGAAGTTTGTGCTTGAAATTCAGTCTTGTTTGGTTTGGATTTTGATAGTTTTGCTTGGTCTTTTCGAGCTCTTTCTCTATAAAACTAAAAAGCTCAAAAAAACATTTGTTTTGCTTTTTGTTTTTGCATTTCAAAGGCTTAAAAAACATTTTCTTTTGTTATTTGCTTTTGTTGTTGCATTTTCATTTTCATTTTGCCATATCTTTTGAAGCTTTTGTGAGGTTTCTTGCTTTCAGTTTTTGGCTTGATAATTGGAAGGGAGTTGTCATTCATTTCTTCTTCTTGTTTTTAAGCATCTTTGGTGTCTTCATATTAAGAGTTCTTGATTTCGGGAACTAGCTTTCTGGACAACCAAGACAAGTTAAAACTGAAGGAATTTTTGGGAAATTTCACTCTGCTTTAGGAGATTTGCATCTTAGGATTTGCATGATTGTAGTGATTTGCATTAGGTGCATTTAAACATTTAGTCAATTTCATAGTTTTTGTGAGTGTGAGTTTGCTATTTGAAAAGAAAAAATACAATTTTTAATCTCGTAGAACCCGTGTAGAGATTTCTTTTCATCGAAAGACAATAACTGCATCTGCATGTAGTTAAGTTTTTATTAATTTCTTTTGCGTCAAAAACATCATAAGTTTCATCTCCATATCCTTGTGACTTAACATAACAGCCCATTAAAATAAGCGATTTAATCTAAAATCAACTAGCAAGTTTTCTAAGTGTCATACACCAACTAGCTAGGTTGTAGGGCCTTGGATAAGGTGAGTGGAGAGTTAACTCTCAAAGGCCGCTCAAACAAAACATAGAAGTTGGTTAATTGAGCGAAATCCAACTCCGTTAGGTGAACCGGGAAAGCTCTCCTCCAGAGAGTTAAGCGCGAGGGGAAGTGAAGGTTGAGAAGAGGGATACCCCCCCTCCGATTAGCTGAATCTGACCTCAAGACCGTTCTGCCCGGCTTCTGATATGGATTGGTGCCCATAGTTGCCACTCCTAGGTTCCACACAGGTGACTGCGGGGGGGAATACTCGTGGTACCTGAGGCAGATGTCGCATCACTTTCAGCAGTACTTCTGGGGGGTGCCCTTGCGAAGCTTGGGTTCTTGAGCCAGCAAAGGCTGTCATTAGGAGGTCGGCATAACTGTTTCTGATACCTTCGCTAGTTGTTCTGGGCCCTAATCATCCCAGACTGCTTTCGGGAGGTCCTATACTTCACTTTCCTGTATTTTGGTGTCTGGTCCTCATCACCTGGAGCGGAAATACTTGGAGGCTGTTTGCTTGATTGCATCTCATGGATTTTTATTTTAGTGAATGCTCTTTGCTCCTAGCTTGCCTAGCTTTTCACTTTTTTGAGTCTAATTTAAAATCTATAAAAGTGGCTGATCAAGCGCCTCGTCGATCGAGGAGAATCCGGGGGTTATCTCCTGAGAGTCCAGAGCCTTCTTTGAGAAGGCGTAGGAGTGATTTAGCAGGTGGTTACCACCCTGTGGCATCTGACGCAGTGGAGAGAGATCCTCCACAAAGGTTTGAAGGTTTTGTAGCTGATTCGGGTGTCGGTTCCGAGAGGAGCGTTCTGCTCACCTCGCGAGTTTTATTTCCTCAGGAAGAAGACTTTCAGATTGAATACGTACCTGAGCCTCCTGCGACAGGTCCATCTCCTCTTCCTCCTGACTATCCGTTCGTTGTTTAGTACATCGGACCTGAGTCTCAGAGACCAGAAGATCTTCCGTATCTTTCCTATCTTTCGATGGCCACGACTGGGAACGCGGCCTCTGCCGTGAGTGCTGCAGGCATTCATACCCCTGCTTCTGTTGAAGGAGGGGGCACTATTGCTTTATCTTCGATTGCTTCTAGTGCTGCTGTGTTTGGCTCTGGTTTCACCCAAGCACATGCTTCTCATTCTGGTCCCTTCTATTCAGGGATTCCCTCTAGTGGGAATCCCTCTTTTTCCTTTTCCGCTGCTGCAGCTGGATCTACACCCATGTCTTCTATGGCTAGTGGATCAGCTTCTTTTCAGGGTTTCCCCTTTGGGACTGGACACATTCCTAGTTCCAATCCTTCTTTAGGGTTGTTTCCGTTTACTTCCCAGACCCAGAGTTTCAACCCCTGGTCTGGGGGGCAAAGTTCGACTACTTTTACAGGGTGGAATCCTGTGTTTACTACAGCGGGGGCAGGGAATTAGTTTTACGCAGGTCATCAAGGGAATGCTTCTTTCCCTTCGTCGAGTGCTTACCAGACCTTTTCTCCTCTTTCTAATTCCTGGAACCCCTATCAGGGGCTCTCCTCTTCATTCAATACTTCAGCGGGGGGAACTGGTCTGGGCTTTGGTAACTCTGCGTTGGGAGGAGGCTCTTCTCCTTTTTCTACGAGTCCTTTCTGGCAACCTGGTGCCTTGTCAAATCCAGGCTATTCTTTTCAGAATGTTGGGAATCCATCCCATCAAGGATGGAATCCTCAGGCTCCGCCTCGCTTACCTTTTCTGGCAACGTTAAACTTGCCAGATCTGTCGAAGTTGACTAATGATCCAATTCGTTATAGTCCGGGGTGGCCTCCGGTCCCGACCAAACTTCCTTTAGATACTCCAAAATTTGAAGGTAAGAATGGGGAGGATCCGGCTGACCACATCACCACTTTCCACTTATGGTGCTCTTCAAACTCCCTGATCGATGATTCGATTAGGTTGAGATTATTTCAACGCACCCTAACTGGAAATGCTGCCAAATGGTATATCGAGCTCACTGGGTGCAGTTTTGCCACATTTGGAGAACTGGCTGTCACATTTCTAAACCATTTTTAGTTGCCTATCAGATATGAGGTTGGGACGGAACTCCTGGCTAATTTTAAGCAGGATGAGGCAACTCACATTTCTGATCACATTCGAGAATGGAGGAGAAGGAAGAGGCTTATCAAAGCTCATATTCCTAGATAATTCCTTCTCGAGTGGTTTTTGAAATCTCTACAGTCAGACATTTCAAAAGATGTATCCCTATCTGGGGTGTTTTCTAAGGAGCAGGCCATTTTTAGGGCCCAGTAGCTGGAACTGATCTATTCTCAGTCTGGGGTCCTTTATAAGTATTTTCCCAATTCTCCTCGCTCCAAATTGGATTTATTGAAAACTAAGCCCGGTCTACATAGTGATGGGCTTATCGGATCGATCAATAGTGGTGCAGCCAGCCTGCTTTCTCAACTGCAGCAGTTGTCTTTACAATCTGCTCCTTCTAGTCAGGCTGTGCCTACCGAGTCATCACCTTCCCAGTCTTTGTCCATAAATGTTGTCCAAACTTCTGATCCCAAAGGAAATCAACAATCCGATGGGAAGAAGAAGGGAAGAAATAACAAGAAGAAGGGCAAGAACGAGAAGGGTAATGCAAATAAAACCAACGAGCGTGTTGGTGAGGGTCAAAAGGAGAAGAAGAAAGTGAAGTTTCCATGCAAGCTCTGTGCTGGAGACCATCTCACACACCTTTGCCCTAAAATTCAGGATGCTCAGCGCTTGTTAGCTCAACAGGGTTCTTGTAGTTCCCAGGCTGTGTTAACAAACCCTTTTCCCCAAGGGTAGCAATTAGTTGCTGGCGCGAACCAAAATCCTGGGGCTTCCTTTGGGGGCACCCAGGAAGGGGAAATTCCATCGAAAATTTTTATGATGAGTGCTCACATGGATATCGCTACGAGATCCCGTGATTATGGCGGAGAAGAGTCTTTGAAAGCTAAGGAAGTTCCTGATGCTACTGAGCCACTTCACATTACGAAGCCTACTGTTGAGTCTATGCCTCGGATGCCCAAAGCATCTTCTAAGTGGTCAACGATTAATCCAAACGCTAGGGCTGCCCAGAAATACTTGATTGTGGAAGATCTGGCGCAGAGTCCTTGTGCTATGTCAGCTTTAGAGGTACTCCAGTCTTGTCCGGCTCAGCGCAGTGCTTTGCTCACTGCCATTGGGGCTATTGATCCAAAAAATTCTCTTCTAATTACTTTTGATATGAATAATTTTAAGAAGAGACTTCCTCATCACATGGCTTTTCATATTAAATCGTCGTATCGGAAGTGCAATATCTTTCGAACGGTCGTTGATGAGGGTGCTTCCACATGCGTGATGTCTCTCGCATGCTGGAAGACACTTGGATCTCCCAAAGCTATTCCATCTAGCACTGTTCTTACTGCGTTCGATGGTCATTCTCACAGACCCCATGGTATTGTCCCGGCTTTGCCCATCTGTGTTGGGGGAAAAACCGTTAATATAGAGGTTGAGGTAGTAGATGCAGCCTTGGACTACAACCTTCTGTTGGGGAGGAACTGGATTTATGAGATGGATGCCATTGCATCCTCATTATTTCGGATTGTATGTTTCCCCCACGAAGGGAGGATCGTTACAGTGGATCAACTGGACTGTCCTCCTGTAGACCTGAATGCGCCTTCTGACTCATTTGTTCCGAAGTTGGATAATACTAAGGTGCCTGTTGAGAATTTAGGAGTTGGAATGTATTCTTCCTTGATGGGTACTTTCGATCTTCCTCCTCCTATGGTGCATATTAATGCTATTTCATCCTCCAAGGCTCCCCTTCGAAGAGAGTTCTTCAGAACTCATTATTTTTCGGACCCTTGGACCTTACCTTCCCCTACTGCCACATTAGCGGAAGGTCAAGTGGGTGGAATGGCATTTCCTATTTCTGCAGCTGAGATTGCATATCAGTCTATTATTGACTCTGCAGAGACCATCCCTGCTCCTCTTTCACCGGAAGAGTTGGATGGTGATGTGGCTCCGGCTTGGACGCTTAGTTCTTCTTCGGCCCAGGATTGCCTTGATACCACTCTTCCATCTGAAGAGGCCATCCTGGAAGCCATGACTAGTATAGATAGACCGTGGGATGATTTTCATCATCGGTCTTACTTCCTACCTGACTTGAGCGAAGTTGAAACTAGTTTTCCAAGTCCTCAGTCTCCTGGTCTTGTTCACCCAGTTTTGAACCCTTTGGCACCAACACAGGTTTATGCTGAAGGGAACATGGCTGTGATCTCTCCTACTATCCCGGTGAACATTTCCAGGGATCCCAATATTATCGAGAATGTCTTCATTGGAGCTGAATGTTCCTGTGAAGAGGTTCAAATTTATACCGAGCTCTTCAAAGAGTATAGGGATGTATTTGCTTGGTCTTATGAGGAAATGCCTGGCATAGACCCATCTATCGTCCAGCATGAGATCAAGACGTATGAAAATGCTAAGCCGGTGAGGCAAAAACTTCATCCGGTCAATCCTAGGAAGGCAGCAGCTATCAAAGCTGAAGTTGAAAAGCTGCTTAAGGCGGGATTCATTTTCCCAGTTCCTCTGACTGAATGGGTTTCAAACCCCGTTCCCGTAGATAAAAAGCAAGGAACGATTAGAGTGTGCATCGATTTCAGAGACCTAAATAAGGCATGTCCTAAAGAAAATTACCCCACACCATTCATCGATCAGATCATTGACGAGTGTGCCGGTAACGATATTTTCTCCTTCATGGACGGTTTCTCCGGATATAATCAAATTACTATCCGTCTTGAAGATCAACATAAGACTGCATTTATTTGTCCCTGGGGTACGTTTGCATACAAGAAAATGCCTTTTGGTCTTAAAAATGTTGGGGCTACCTTTCAGCGGGCCATGTCTTACGCCTTCCACGACATCAAGAAGATTATCGAGGCATACTTAGATGATCTAGCTGCTCATTCTCGAAAGAGGATGGATCATCTTGGTCACCTCCGGCAAATATTTGAAAGATGTCGTTTTTATAAAATTCGATTGAATCCGAACAAGTGCGTTTTCACGGTTACATCCGGTCGGCTATTGGGATTCATTGTGTCTAGGGAAGGGATAAGGGTAGATCCCTTCAAGGTTGAGGCAATACTTTGGTTGCCTCCCCCGTCTTCAATTCGTCAGCTTCAAAGTCTTCAAGGGAAGTCTAATTTTCTTTGGAGATTTATCGTCAATTATGCTGAGATTACAAAGGGATATATGAGATTGTTGAAGAAAGGAGTTCCTTTTATTTTGGATGACTACGCTCAACGCTCATTCGATGCTTTGAAAAAGGCATTGACCTCTGCTCCTTTACTGAGTCCACCTGATTATAGCAGAGATTTTATTTTGTATCTGGCAACAGTAGAATCTACCATCGGTATGGTTCTGGTTCAGGAAGACGATGCTCTTGTAGAGCATGTTATTTACTACCTTAGTCGAGGACTGGTAGGACCTGAACTTAGGTACACTCCGATAGAAAAATTAGCCTTAGTAGCAGTTCATGCTGTGCAGCGACTCTAGCATTACATTATTCTCCGCAAAACTTATGTCTTGGCAGCTGCCAATCCATTTCAGTTTGTCCTCAGCGGGCGAGTGATTGGGGGCAAATATAATAGATGGATTGTGATTTTACAGGAATTTGATCTTGAGTTCATGTCTGCCAAATCCAAGAAGTCATTAGTTTTTGCGGAATTGATCTCCGAGTTTCCCTGTGGAGAGGAGATGATCTATGATGAGTCCTTTCCGGACGAAAACTTGTTTCTTATCTCTCCACAGGATCCTTGGTACGGGGATATCATTGTGTATCTCTAGACTGCGAAGTTTCCCTCTAATTTTTCGAAAGATGAGCGTCATAAAATGCGTCACTTGGCCAAGAATTATTTGATTATTGGTGATGCTTTGTACCGTCAAGGGGTTGATTCAATCCTAAGACGTTGCTTAACTTTCGAAGAAGCTGAGGCTGTGCTCAATGATTTTCGTAGTGGAGCTTGTGGGGGTCAGTTATCTGGGCTTGCTACAACCCAAAAGATTTTGCGTGCTGGATAATTTTGGCCCTCAATTTTCAAAGATTGTATTGAATCAGTCAAAAAGTGTCATCCGTGTTAGGTTTATACTCGAAAAATGTGCGCTCATCCAGCTCCGCTTTTTCTAGTCGTTACTGTCAGACCCTTTACAAAGTGGGGTATTGATTATACTACTTGTAACCCGCCTTCGGAAAAAGGTCACAAGTACATTGTCGTAGCAGTAGACTACTTTACAAATTGGGTCGAGGCTATGCCTACTTTTGGGAACGATGGTGAGACTGCAGCTCTGTTCCTTTTCAACCAGGTTATCGCTCGTTTTGGTATTCCTAGAGAGATTGTCACTGACCATGGTAGTCATTTTCAGAATAGTATGATGGCTGAGTTGGCTCTCAAATTGGGTTTCCGGCAGGAGCATTCATCTCCATATTATCCTCAAGCCAATGGGTAAGTGGAAGCCGTGAATAAATCCTTGAAGACAATTCTTCAAAGGATAATTGATAAAGCTAGATCCAACTGGCATATTATGCTATATCCTTCACTTTGGGCATATAGGACGTCAGTGAAAACTGCAACTGGCTTTACTCCGTTTCAGTTAGTGCATGGGGTGGAATCCGTATATCCTATTGAATGCGAGATTCCTTCTCTTAAATTAGCTATTGAACTTCTTCCTGACACTTCTAGTCTGGCAGAACGGCTTCTTCATCTAGAACATCTCGATGAGCAGCGTCGAGATGCTGCCACGATGAATGAAGTGCATAAAAAATGATTAAAAGTTCAGTACGATAAGGCGGTCAAGCCTAGGGTCTTTTCGGAAGGTGACCTTGTTTTGGTCTATGCCCAAGAAAAGGATGCCCTGGGGGCAGGAAAGTTTAATTCTATGTGGTATGGCCCCTATATCGTTAAAAAAGTCCTTAAGAAAGGAGCATATACCTTGGTTGATTTCGAAGGGAACGAGTTTTCGGAGCCCCGAAATGGGCTCTATTTGAAGAAGTATTATGCCTAGGCTTCAGCCTGGCATGTTGCTTTTGTATATAGTAGTTTTTTGCTTTGTACATATTTGATTGATTTTCGATCTTTGATGAGTTGGTGATGTTTTTGATCTGCTTTGGCAAGTTGTGTTGGATGTCATGAGTCATTTTGGTTTCGCCGATGGTGCTAGTAGACACACTCGGAACTTAGCTTCCGCGGCTTGGGTGCTTCATTATCCATCCGGTCAGCTGTTAGTATCAAGAGGGGTCTGCATTGGTCATGCTTCCAACAATATAGCAGAATACACTGCAGTTATTCATCTACTCTCGGAGGCAATATCTTTGGGTGTTGATTCGTTGGTAGTTTTCTTGGATTCTCAGCTAGTGGTGTCGCAGTTGAACAACACTTATCGGGTACGAGATCCATTTTTATTACGATTGTTCTTGAGGGTACGTTTGTTACAAAGGTCACTTCAATTTTTAACTTTCATTCATATTCCTCGAGCTGACAATTGGTTTGCTGACTCATTAGCTAATCAAGCATTAGATTGGCATATTAATCATTCCATACAATAAATTTTTAATCATCAAAAACATCATACATTTGATACATTTATCACATCAGATCAAATATCGCTGTATATATATCATCGGAGTGTCAAAAAACTTTACAAAATTTGGATCCATAATGTAGTACAAAACTTAGGGCTTATGCCGCCATCATGTTCAGTTTCAAAAAAGAATATACAGCCATCTAATACATAGTATCTGTCTACTCCTGAGGTCCCTGCCCAGAAGTCGTGTTCCTATAGAACGTGACTGCAGTGGCAACTCGGCGGAATAATCTAACCCAGTCTCGAGGCACTCCTACCACCCATCTCTGGATGGCTTCCGGTAGATCCTCCACAGCAGCCATAGGTATTTGGCGGGTTAGTCCCTCCAAATTCCTCTGCACGGCCTGGAGAGTCCTATCTGAATCCGCAGTATCTGCTTCACCCCTGCGGCGCTTGTGGCGCGGGAGACCCTCAGGACGAACTGGTCCAACATCTGAATCATGATCATTTTTAATTGTCAGTCATTATGAATCCAATCAAAAACATGTTTGTTTTTCATTTTTTCATACATATTTGAAAAAATCCAAAAAAATTATATAATTCAAAAAATTTTGCAAACTTATCGACTGTGCCCCATGCTGTGCCTGGTGGAAGAACTAGATCTGGATCTCCACGGAAGTCCATCCCAGCATAGGAATAGTCGTCCATTGCGATGATTTGTTCTCCCCACCAGCGGAAGAACTCATCGTCCCATGTGGTCTGGGGTACCTCACTACCCCCCAATCTCTTCATCATGTCCGCCCAATGGGAAATTCTTGGGTCCCGCGGGCTACTGATGGTAGAGATAACTCTGCGTCTCAATGCTGGAATCTTCTCAAAGAAGAATGTTGTCAAAATTGTACCGTACCCAAAGTGTTTATTCTTTGCTTGGCAGATTGAGGTCAACTTTTGTTTCATGTTCAGTAAAAGGGTTGTGCACCAATCATACACATGAGTCAAATATTCTATTGCTATGCTCATTTGCGTCCTGGACGCCTAATGTAGAGAGGCAGATCCTGCCACTCTGCCGATGGTGAAAAGGAGGATTTTCATGTGCAAATCCCGTAAATCTTTAATTGCAATCTGGGTTCCAACCTTTTTGGAACTGTCTACGCAATACACGTGGACATAGTCTTCCACGGTTAACCCTCCCAGGGGTTTCCTGTGCAAGTCTACTGGTTCTCCCCTCCGGGAAAATCCAGTAATAAAGTATATTTCTTCCACTTCAATGCGTAGTGGCATCTGATCTATCACGAAACAGTCTTGATCTGGTTCCCAGTAATTGATGAGCATTTCTAGCAACCGAGGATTGCTTTTCATATTTGGCATTTTAAAGAATTTGAACAAACCGCAATTCCGAAGGATATTTTGTGCTGCTCAATCTTGCATGACCTCTTGGTCAATTGTGTTATGCTCACGTTCTCTCCATGAGATTGTCATCCTGTCAAATTTCATCAAATCATGCATTAGCCATGCTTTTTAAGTTTCGGACCTACGCATACGCGACTTTTTCTTTGCACAGTCGCGTGTATACGCGAGTTGCCTTCAATGAACCCGCGTATGCGCAAGTCCGCATTTTTTAGCAAGGGTTTAAAAGCAAAAATTCACTTAATTTTAATTTCCAAACAGATAAAATGATTTGCAAAGATGATTTAGGAGCCTACCTGAAATTTCAGTGCGATTCGACGGTCGGTTGTTCCTGATTTGACGAAAGAAGTTTTTTGCTCCAGAGCACTTTTTTCCAAATCAGCAATGCAATAATGAACCAAATATGAGGCAATTTTCCTATTTATGCCTAAAAAGTTGAAAATTTTCGCAAAAATTCATTATGCTCATTTTTTCGATCTATCTTAAGCTGCATAACTCGAATGCTTGGAAGTGCCCAGTTTGGTATGTTTACAGGTACATTTTGACGATTTTGAGATTTTTCCCAGTTTTTGATCCATGATTTCCAACTCTTCCCGGCAGGTATATGATCTTCACTGGCATACAGGTTAGGGAAATCACTCTCTGTTGCATCTTGCATACTAGCCTCCATACTGATCACTTGCCTTAGGGTCGATCCCATCAGGTCATGAGTATTACACCCATTTCCCTTGCCGATTATTTAATCATGACTTGATGGTAGAGCCTTCCTTTACATGGGCTTCCTAGTTAGTTCCTTGCTATCACTTGTTGCCCATGCTGCGTTTTATGTAGGCTCAAGAGTCCTCTTTAGTCCCACCATGTCTTATGTGTTGAAGCTTCATTCTTCTTCTTCATCACTATCATTATTTCTGGCTTTTACCCTAGAGGCTCCCTGGTGTCGTTAAGTTGTATTACTGCATTGCATATTGGCTACTTGTTTATCCTGGCCTTTAGCCGGCTTCATTTGGACTCGATGATTAAGCCAACTTTTGACCTTGACTCTTTGTACAAGTTAACCGTTGCATGCACTTAGCTATCACGACTTGACACCTTTTTACCCATGGATGGAACGTTCCTCTGAGTATCACTTACCAGTTTTCGCCACCTTGCATTGAGCATAGGATTGTTCCAATCCCAGGAACTAGTGCATCTGATTTTTTGATACTCGTTCTATCCATTGTACCATAGCATTATTTTATTCTTTTTCAGGCTTATTATATGAAACAGACAAAAAAATCAAATATAACAAAAAGAGCGAGAACGGGATGTATCTTCATTGTTTTGATGGCAGTACAGAGTCAGTTTGTCGCCCTTGAACAAAGCACATTTACTTATATATATCTCCTACATTTGGGATGGTTTTAGTTTTGACCTAGGTTCAGCTTTTACCATGTTTCACTTGTCAGTTCTCCCCCAGTTGGTTATCTCTTCCAATCATATGGAGAGTTTGTTCTGCCTCCTGCATAACAGACTTATAGAGTGTCACTTTTTACTGCCATGGTCATCACGAGTCGTGCTTTTGTTCAAAGGAAGTTTAACCTGAGTCGGCCATTTTGCGGTGTCTCTTGACTCATTATTCAGTCGGCCTTCCCGATCTTGTCAGTATCATGTTATATCACATCAGATGATTTTGATCTTCTGCTCGTGCTGATTTGAGAAGGTCCCCATTGACTTCTTGCCGACGGGTTTGTCTCTTATCGACTACGACACATTGCTCTGAGAGCAAACCTAGAGCCGCACCCTGGGCCTATTTCCATCATTGATAGGTGACCTTGTGCTCAGCATTTGATCATCATCATGGGTCTTTGACTGAGTGGTTTCCCCTCTGTTTGACGTCAGCACACATTATCACACTTGGGATTCGTGCAGTACCTTGATTTCCATTTCACCCTATCGTTGGATTTCTCGCCTCTGTGTCAACTTTCATTATTGGTTGGTTCAGAGGGTTTCTTCCCTGCGCTAGCTTAATCTTGTGCATGTCGGAAACGTACTTCGGTTTTGGTTCCGTCATTCTACTTCGTCCGATTCCTTCCAAATCTTGGCCTGCAGGTTACACTCGCGCTGGACTGATGTGGGATGCCTTAATGCCTTCCTTCCAGCAGATCTTTTCCCATCGACTACGACTCATTGCTCTGGGAATAAGGTCTAGAGTCTTTTTTTTTTCAGTACCTTAGGGTTTGCAGTCATCAGTGGCAGACTCTTTGCTATCGACAGTGGGGATTCATCATTGCCTCCTGATTGGTAGATTCTTCCAAGTGTTCACCTTCAACTCATTCATTCGCACTTGTTAGATTGTACTAGGGCACCTTGACACTCATTATCATTATCGGTGGGTTGTCTCGCGTTGGTTAACGGTATACATCATTGACTGGTAATCCAACGATTTCTCACATGGTCGACTTCAACTCATTTATTCCCATTGTGTAGAATTGTGCCATAGTGATCAATGAAGACCTCGGGTTGCATCAGCATTCTTCGGTTCACTTTTGATAGTCCATTTAGTTTCTGCTAGTGATACCGTCCACCCTTATATGTTGCAGTTCAGTACAGCAACATCTTATATGTTGTCTCCCGAGTTGCATGATTGTACCGTTTGTTCCACCTCTTATGATTCGGTACTTGGAGATTCAGTTACTTATATGATCAGAAATCCAGTTGCACCATCTTTGACCAGCTTTCTATATGTGATACTTGGACATTGATTCAGACTTACACTTCCGAGCCATGCTCAGATGATTCATTGTATACTTTCAGTTCAGCTATACTTGTATACATGTTGGATCTATTCACTACTTTCTATATGATGTATTTTTGGACTGAGCATGGGTATGCCCGCCTCAGCATGAGTTGACTCTCTGTTTTCTTTCATTGGTTTTTGGTAGGCTGAAATCTGGTGAAGTCCTCTCTTGTCCTTCCGAAGTTCTTTCTATGTGCATAATACATTTCGGCCATCATGTACCCCTTCTGACCTCATATATTAGGGGGCATCTGTTATAGCATCATTTCTCACCTTCACATGATTCATGATTGCTTTGATGGTTTTGGGCACCCATTCCTACGGACTTGGACAAATTCACTTAAAAACAGTGTAAAAATCCCCATACGCGACTATGCCCGTACTTTTCCGTGTGTATACGCGAGTCCAGCTAGACTTTTCCGCGTATGCCATTAAAAATGATTAAAAATATATATAATTATTTTCTATTTTCGGGCTAGGTTGATGGTTACTCAGGTAGTTCAACCACCCCAGCACGTGGCCAACTGTTTCCAACTGTTGAAACTACTTGGAGGGAGTATAAAAACCCCTCATGTGTATGGCCTAAGGGAGAGAGAGTTATTGATATTATACTCTGTTGGTATTCCCTATCCAAGTCTGATTCCCCGTGCCTCCTTCACTTTCCCAGTTCATTATAGGAAACCCTTGTTTCCTTGAGATGCTCATCTCCCTATATGTCATCTCGTATGCACCAGTTTGGAAGGAGTCTTAGCGAGGCAAGGGTGGGACGGATCCGGACGACGGTTTGCTCGAAGATTGTGGAAGGATTCAGGTGATCTCTCCACTCGTTATTTCTGTACATGCTATTTATAATACAGAAGTACCATCTTGTTCCTGAAATATACGTGTTAGTGTCTGCTTACATATATGAGAAAATTGTTATTTAAGCATTCATTATGATTTATCTGATGTTTTATATGAATTTCACTAACATTTAGAGTAGATATATGCTGTACAACCAGTTCTTCGTGCTTGTTTCTTCTTGTCTTTCAGGTTAAGAAGGAAGGACGGTTGCTGGGGGTTTGGACCCTGCAGGATTTGCTTCAACCGTAGGACCTACGGGTAACTTTCTCATTCTACTCTATTTAGTTTTTCTGAACATGCATGGTTGTGTGAGTCCTTCTTAAGTAGCATGCCCTTGCTCTGTGGAGGTTGTAACCCAACGAACCTCTAGGGTGATTTTCCCCGAAACACTTTTATAAGGAACCATTGCATCCATCTCTATTTATGACAGTTAGAGCCAAGGAAAATATTTAAGAATTTGGAAACCAATCCATATATAGGATGGGAATCCTACACCAAAAAATGTGAGTTATAATTGGGAATTCATATCAGGGAGATCCCATTAATGTTGGTGGGTCTAGCACCATCAATAATTAACTTAGTTGTTTATTCTAATGTTTTAATTTTGGTTTTTAATAAAACCCTACTAGAGATTGATATTCTAGTATATGATGATGTTATTTTCGATATGTTTTAGTTTTGCTGATAAAATATAGGGTTTGCAACAAACCCTAGTAGAGTCTAACATGTAATTCTAAAAGCATATTTTTGAAACCTTAGATGTATAATACTATGACTGGATTTATAATTGACTGAATTACTCATATGTAAGGCTTTGTGTCCTGAAGATGGGGCCTAGGGTTTATGACAAAACCCTAGTAAGAATTTGAAGTCTAGAATATAAAAATTATGACCCTTGTTGATTATGAACCTAACTAGGTTTAGATATTTGATGTCTAAAGCATGAATCATTTGACACTTCCATATAATGACAAGGTTTTGATATATTTTACTTCATGTTTATATATATTTTTATTTGGTTGTACTTTCTATAAAGTTTTGCGGGTACATAATATTAAAGATGTTGAATATGTTCATAATGAAGATGATGAACAATATAACCTTGATTCCATGAAGGAAGCTTTTCCTGGATAAAGTTTCTTCGATGTTATGAAGTTTTTGATCTCCCTAAGCTGAGAGGGAGACCGGATAGAAGAAAGGGTATATCTCCCCAGTTGAGAGGGGGGGAATATTATAACAATCATAATAATTAACTTGAAGTAAGAATGATACTGAACAATTAAAGTACTACAAATAGATGTTCAAAAGCACTTGAGAAGTACTAAGGCTATATTTGGTGCTAGTGAGGAAATGAAAGAAGAAAAAATATTATGAAAAAGATATATTTGGATAACTTGATGATGATATAAGTAGTATCAAAATGATTAAAGACCCTAAAGGTTTGTGTTTACTTGTATATATATATATATATATATATTTGAAATTTTATTAATTATGTGGTTTGTATTTTTGTATGATATCCCCATAAAAATATTAAAATCTAGAGGCATGCTTCGAGTATATATCTGATTTAGTTGACAAGGAGAGATGAAGAATATTATGGAAATATGCTTGGGAGGACGTATAGATGGCCTATGTGTTGATTTATATATCCTAAAGTAGGGATAGTGGCATTTCTCATGGAGTTATGACCTTGGATACACACGTATATCCCTGGGTTGGTTATAGAGTTTAAAATCCTCGTGGTACCGAGAGTTGATAATATTGAGTTCATATTAGTCCCACCTGATTAGAGTACCCTGATCAGGTATCTAATCCATAGAAATGCATGTGATGTGACCCTTCATAAAGAATATAATTTTGATATCTTCCATGTACCTCATTATATATGTAATTATGAATACCCCCCTAGTTAAGAGGGCGTTTTGAAGAATGTAACTAGTGTCGGTATTCATAATTTTATTTGAGTCGTGATGTAATGTATTTGTCAAAAGAAATAAATTGACATATTAAAGCATGGGTTTCAAGCTTGGTTCAATGGTTTATAGGTTAAAGCCTCCATTGAAGGCTTCTAGGGTTTATGTAAAGTGTCCTTGTGTAGGTCATAATGTAAAATACCCTACTTAGGTTTCGACTATAAAGAAATAAAAATATCTCCGTGGAGACATATGCCTGTTGTGTCTTGGCTAGAAGAGTAGGCGACCCCATAGTGGACGTCTCGGCTCTTGTTGAGGCATAAGTTAATTTCTATTGTGTGCGGCTTGCAGGTTGTTGCACCTAGCCTAGGTTTATAGTGGCAGCAGTTGGATTTGAACCCGGGCCTTGCTCAGGCAACTCTCACCAGTTACCGATTGTCCTAGATCTAATATATATATATATATATATATATATATATATATATATATATATTGATTTAAATTAGGTCTTCTAGGCCTCCTCCACCAAATCAACTTCAAAATGGACAAATTGGCCAAATTGAAGGGAAAAACATGTTATATAAAGGCATCAACTCAATCTCATCTGGAGCATTCTCTCATCAAGTTCGATCTGCATTTTTAGGAGATGAAAAAGTGTGAAATTCAAGAGACAAGGAGGAAAGGGCTATTGAATGAGAATGAGGTATTAATCAAGCACAAGACGTAAAATTCTCTATCTCTCTCTCTCTCTCTCTCTCTCTCTCTCTCTCTCTCTCTCTCTCTCTCTCTCTCTCTCTCTCTCTCTCTCTCTCTCTCTCTCTCTCTCTCTCTCTCTCTCTCTCTCTCTCTCTCTCTCTCTCTCTCTCTCTCTCTCTCTCTCTCTCTCTCTCTCTCTCTCTCTCTCTCTCTCTCTCTCTCTCTCTCTCTCTCTCTCTCTCTCTCTCTCTCTCTCTCTCTCTCTCTCTCTCTCTCTCTCTCTCTCTCTCTCTCTCTCTCTCTCTCTCTCTCTCTCTCTCTCTCTCTCTCTCTGACACATTTGAAACTCCTGAGCTGTTGGAAGGGTTGAAACTATAGTATTGAAGTCGAGCCAAAATTCTAAAGTTGGGGGTCAAAGCTCTAAAACTGGAGCTGAATTTATGGGTTGAAGCTACATTTGAGAAGTTGACACTTGGTGATTGTTGGATAAATAATCTATTGGAAGGAAGATATGACTTGGTGGAGGAGGAAGGTAATTTTTTATAGGGTTTTGATCTCTCTCAAATTGATTTTGATAATGGAATAGTTTAACTAAGTTTTCCCCTATAGAGGGGTTTTATCCCTGGCTTAGTGACTACATCTGGGGTTATTGCTATTTATATTTTTTTTATGATTTATTGATGAAACAAAGATAAAATAAGAACATAGGAAAGCTAATACAAAACACAAAGATATCATAATTAATTATCAACATAAGAAAATCTTTTTGAATTTCTAATTTTCTAATAATAGGAAGGGGGAATAATAATATAGTGGAAGTGATAAAGGGAGAGGAAAATGGAGGGAGGGAGAGAGAGAGGAGAAAGAGAAAGAGAGTGCATAAGTGAGAGTGGGAGAGAAAGAGAGATAGGTAGAGTGAAGGAAAGAGAGAGAGGAGGTGGGTGGTATTGAGGGAGAGAGGGAGGAAGATAGAGATAGAGCTAAGGAGAGAGAGAAAGGAGGGGGAAGATAGAGAATTGGAAAGAAAGAGAGACATATAGATATGGAGAGGTTTGTTGTGAAGGAAGTATAGGAGGGAGGGATAGACAAATGAAGGATGTGGGAGAAGTAGAAATAATGAAGGGGGGGGGGATAGATAGAGAGGAGGGATTGAAATGAAGGTGTGTGGAGAGAGAGAGAGAGAGAGAGAGAGAGAAAGAGAGAGCACATCATTATGAATAAAAGCAAGGGATAACAAGAAATTTACTCCAAGCTCCCCCTCGAGCGAATTATAAAACTCAATTTTTCTCATCTATCATTTGTTCCCATTATTATTATTATTAATGTAGCCCCCTATGGTTATTTTTGTGCCCAAGTAGACCCCATATTGTTATTGTTGTGCCCCATAGATGCCCACTATTGTTATTTTTGTCCCCTTACATTATTATTATTCTTATGTACGCTCTTACTATATTGTGACACCTTAAAATAAAATATATACCAAGGAGTCCTTGTCATTTGTATCATCCAATAATTTCTCATTTATGTAATGTAAAGGAGTTTCCCCCATCTAAGATGTTAATTTTCAAGTCTTTGATCTATATTTTCTTATGTTTTGTGATCTAGTTGCATAAAAATTGGTATTGGGGGTTTGGATTCTAGTGTTTTGTTGCTTCAAATAGGTCATATTGGAATTTTATCTATAAAATTTTGGTATAAAGATTCATAAGCTAAAATTACAAGCACATGGTGTCAAAATCTTAGTGAAATTTGTGTAGAAATTTCAAATCTCAATTCACTATATTTTCTGAGATATGGTTCGAAGAAGTTAGGGTTTTTGCAGGATAAAAAATTCAGTCTCATACAAGTGACCTAGGGAAAATTATCATAACTTTCTCTTCAATAATTGGATTTGAATTTCAAAAAAAGTGAATGAAAATAAACAAAATTTAGTTTTTTATGTATCATTTTTTAGAGCCGAAGGTCATAACAGGGACATGTAGAATTTCATAAAAGTTATTCGTACTGAAATAGTCCATAATCAGACCATCGTGGGATATTGAGAATAAATTTACCTTGAAGAATCCAATATTGCTTTGAATCATGGAATTAGAAATAAGAATTATAGATCTACCACAGGATGAAATTTTATACCTTGGAGAACCTAAATTACAAAGGTACAATAGTTTCAATATCGAGGTTCTAAAAAGCAAGAAAAATGTGTGTAATGTTTTTAAATTTTTGCATAAATTTTGTTTGAAAAGTAAATTTGAAGTGATTCAAAGGAGATATATTTTTTTGATTCCAAAATGCCTTGAAATAAAAAAATTGACACAACTAGTAAGAAAACACAGAGAAGACAAAGAAATGCAACATGATATATTAAAATTATGAGATCAAGTGCGGCAAATTTCGCTCTTACAAAAAGTAACAAAAAATGAATTGGAAACTAATATTGAAGGTTTGAAGGATGCATTAAAAGAATACATGGAAGCTAAGATGTATGGTTTGAAGAATGTTTTAAAAACATACATCGATGTTTTTATAGAAGGTTTGACAAAGTTGCTGCAAGAAATTCTTCCTAACGGAAAAAGATGTTCCATGAAACTGATGATGAGAACAAAAGGAATGTTGATCATGATTTTAGAGATTCGAAATTTGTATTGAAGGCCAAAATCATTCCAAATATCAATAAGAGGATGTTTAATGGCAAGGATCTGGTAACATGGGTACTACAGATGGAGCAATATTTTGATCCACATGATGTGCAACACACATAAAAGGTACACATTACATCTTTATATTTAGAACCCAATCAATTTGTATGGTATCGATGCCTTTTTTCTCGTAAACCACTTGTCACTCGGTCATTTTTTATGGAGGAACCAAGAGCACATTATGAGTATACAAAGAGAAACACCTTCTTTATCCAATTTATAAATCTCAAACAAAAATGTTCAATGGCAGAGCACATTGATGAGTTACAAAAATTGAATATCAAGGTAACTGATATTCCATAGGAGCATAGTATTGATGTATTCATAGGGAATTCAAAGGATAACATCCAACATGAGGTTCACCTTTGGGAACCTAATTCATTTATGGTGGCAAGAAAAGTTGAAAGAAAAATATGGAAATAAGGAAGTCTATCACTCACAACTATAAAAATGGATGTTTTGTACATCCTAGCATTCCACAACCTACAAGGTAGAAACCACAAAAATTGGAGAAAAAAATATAAAAAAAATCTTCATTACATTTGTGATAACAAATACAATAAAGGTCATAAGTGTGTTGACAAGAAATTATTTTACATAGATTGTGAAGAGGAGGAAGAAAAGGAACAAGAAATATGAAAGAAGAGGATATACACCAGGAAACAACCATAAATAAAGAAGAAATAAATCTCACCATGTATTGTAATGCATTGGACATAATTACCACTCCTCACACTCTCAAGATAGAAGTATATATCTAGAAGAAAAAGGTAATATAGTTGATTGATTCAACTTGTACCCATCATTTTATTCAATGTAAGATAACCAAGGAATTGAACTATTTTCTATATCCAACACCAAAGTGTCAAGTGATGGTTCAAAATGGAGGAAATATAATTTTTTTTGGAAAGTGCCATAACATCAAGCTAGCCATGGGGGAACATGAATTTAATAGTCCAATTATTTCCATTCCAATGGGT
This sequence comes from Pinus albicaulis, assembly GCA_034641835.2. NCBI lineage: Eukaryota > Viridiplantae > Streptophyta > Pinopsida > Pinales > Pinaceae > Pinus > Pinus albicaulis. Next base: position 536,724,615 of record CM076576.1, on the reverse strand, counting down.
GGTGTTGATGTTGTACTAGGAGTCCAATGGTTACAATATTTAAGGACGACATATTTTAATTTTCACTTGAATTCTTTTTTGGAAGGGAAAGGAAATTAAATTGAGGTATATCACAGGGAAACTAGGGAAGATAATAAAATCGAATGGAGTTTTTTTTTTTAATAAATAAGAATGAGGCATAATTGCACAATTATGCTCAATACAGGTTCAAACATCGAAATCATCTATTTCTGTAGATCTCAAAACAAGTCTTGGACAATCATTCCAAGGTATTTGAGACTCCAAAATGCCTCCCACCTATTTGTGATTATGATCATGCTATTCACTGGATTTTAGGAAGTGTTCCTCCAAACATCAGACCTTACAGATATCCCTATTCCCAAAAGAATGAAATTGAACATATGGTTGCAGATATGCTAAAGAACAATATAATTCAACCTAGTCAAATTCCTTTCTCTAATCCAATAATATTGGTGCATAAGAAGGATAGATCATAACATATGCATCCAAATTATAGGGAGATCAATAAGTTTACTATTAAATATAAATATTTCATTCTTGTCATTGATGAATCCATTGGATGAATGACATGGAGTAGTTGACTTCACTAAGCTAGATATTCATTCAGGATATCATCAAATTAGACTAAAGACCGAAGAAAAAAAAAAAAAACATTCAGAACTCATGAAGGTCACTATGAATTTTTGGTCATAACTTTTGGCCTTACTAATGTACCTTCAACATTTCAAGGTTTGACGAATTCCATTTTCAAACCCTTCACTAGAAAATTTGTGTTACTATTTTTTGATTATATACTAATATACAACAAGTTTTGGAAGGATCATGTTCAACATGTTGATAGGGTGCTCAAACTATTTGAAGACAAATTATATGCAAAAAAATCCAAATGTTTCTTTGGAGTATATGAGGTGGAATATTTCGGTCATATTGTATCTCATGAGGGTTTTAAGGTAGAACCTAACAAAATTAAAGCCATTAAGGAATCTAAAATCCCTATAACCCTAAACCATATTCAAGGATTTCTTAAGTTGACACAGTATTATCACAAGTTTGTTAATAATTATGGGATAGCAACAACGCCTTTAACAACATTATTGAAGAAATATGCATTTTCTTGGATTCCAGGAAAAAATAAGGCATTTGAACATCTTAAAGAGGAAATTTTCCAAGCGCCGATATTATCTACACCAGACTTCACAAAAACCTTTATTGTGGAATGTGATGCGTGAAGAAATGGAATTGGTGTTGCTTTAATTCAATAAGGAATACCCATTTCTTTTGAAAGTCATTCAATGAAGGGAAAATATTTACACAAACATATTTATGAGAAGGAAATGTTGGAAATACTACATGCATTAAAGTAACGATGAACTTACCTATGGGAACAAAACTCAAGGTAAAAACAAATCACGATAGTCTTAAATATTTTTTTGGATAAACATTATCTTTAGAATAACAATAAAAATGAATCACAAACATTTTCGATTATGAATTTAAAATCATCTACAAAAAGGGAAGCAAAATCTTGTTGTAGATGCATTGTCGAGAAAGAATGATGATGTGGAGGAATTTATTTATGCTATTTCTATTAACCAACATGATTAGATAACTAAAACAAGGTATGGATGGAAGATTAACTAAGAGGTGTGGAAACTCATTCAAAAGTTGCAACAAGATCCCAATACATTTGATAGATTTATTTGGAAAAATGATTCATTATGGTATAAAGATCACCTATATTTCTGTAACAATTCCCAACTCAAACAAAATATTCTTTTGAAATTTCACACCTCCCCCTTCTAAGGGCACTCAATATTTTTAAAAACTTACCATAGGGTCATGAAGGATTTCTTTGGGATGACCTTAAATATGATATTCAAAAGTTTGTGGGAGAATGTTTGGTTCTCCAACAAAATAAAGTTGAAATAATTAAGAACCCGGGTCATTTACAACCTTTCGCCATTCCAAGTCAGTGTTGGGAGAAGGTATCATTGGATTTTATCATAAGTTTACCCAAGTGTGAAGGAAATATTGTCAAGAATTTATTAAATTTTGGTGCGTTTACCTTAGTATGCACATCTCTACATATTTTTGTACTAAGGAATGCTTATAATATGATGTACAATATCTATGGGTAAGTATGCTCATTTATATATTAATCTTATTTATTTTGGTGAAAAATAATTGCTAAAATTAATCATGGTAAATATGTTGATTTACAAATATATAAAATGTTAAGAAGTTTCCTTATTCCTAAAAATTGAATTTGAGACTTCAACTATACAAGTTCTTATGTGTATGAAGTAATGGTTATATAAATTTTTAAGGTTAATAAGTGCTGGTAAGAATGAAATGGAAGTCAAATTTCCTTCCATTCATTATTTATGTGAAATTTTTTATATCCATATAATTATTGACATTCATGAATTTCTTCTATACTAAAAAGAACATAATTTCTATAAATGAGCTTGCTCTTCAGAAATTTGATTATGATTCCTTGTAATGTCTAACACAAATCTTGTGAGATTTATTACAAATCCCATCAAATTTTACTTAAGAGAAAAGTTTTAATACATTTTTACTACTATTTTTATTTAATTAAATTAATTTTAATTTATTTAAAATAATATTTAATTTTTTTTAAATATTTAATTTAAAAGATATATATATATATATATATATATATATATATATATATATATATATATATATATATATATATATATATATATATATATTTATTTCAACTAAATTAAATGTTATTAATAAAATATATATTTTAAAATATATATTTTCTTTACAAATAATTACAAAAAATAAAAATATAAAAAATAAATTACTAATAAACATATTAAATATAAAAAAACCTATAATATTTTATCAAATATAAAAAGCTATATTATTTTAATATCTGAACCTTAAAACCAAATAAATTTGAAATATAGAACACAATACTATTATATAAAATTTGAATATAAAAAAACATAAATTTTAAATCAAAAGAACAAAATACTATTATATAAATTTTGAATATAAAAAAACATAAACTTTGGATCAAAAGAACATAATACTATTATATAAATTTTGAGTATAAAAAAATAGAATTATAAATAAGAATTATATATCTACCACAGGATGAAATTTTATACCTTGGAGAACCTAAATTACAAAGGTATAATAGTTTCAATATTGAGGTTCTAAAAAGCAAGAAAAATGTGTGTGATGTTTTCAAAATTTTTCATAAATTTTGTTTGAAAAGTCAATTTGAAGTGATTCAAAGGAGAGATATTTTTTTTATTCCAAAATGCCTTGAAATAAAAAAATTGACACAACTAGTAAGAAAATACAAAGAAGACGAAGAAATGCAACATGATATATTAAAATTATGAGACCAAGTGCGACAAATTTCGCTCTCACAAAAGGTAACAAAAAATGAATTGGAAACTAATATTGAATGTTTGAAGGATGCATTAAAAGAATACATGGAAGCTAAGATGTATGGTTTGAAGAATTTTTTAAAAACATACATCAAAGTTTTTATGGAAGGTTTGACAAAGTTGCTTCAAGAAATGATTCCTAATGGAAAAAGGTGTTCCATGAAACTGATGATGAGAACAAAAGGAACGTTAATCATGATTTTAGAGATTCTAAATTTGTATTGAAGGCCAACATTATTCCAAATATCAATAAGAAGAAGTTTAATGGCAAGGATCAGGTAACATGGGTACTATAGATGGACCAATATTTTGATCCACATGATGTGCAAAACATAGAAAAGGTACGCATTACATATTTATATTTAGAACCCAATCAATTTTTATGGTATCGATGGCTTTGTTCTAGTAAAGCACTTGTCACTTGGTCATTTTTAATGGAGGAAATAAGAGCATATTATGAGGATACAAATAGAAACACCTTATTTATCCAATTTATAAATCTCAAACAAAAATATTCAATGGCAGAGCACATTGATCAGTTACAAAAATTGAATATCAATGTAACTGATATTCCATAGGAGCATAGTATTGATGTATTCATAGGGAATTTAAAGGATAACATCCAACATGAGGTTCACCTTTCGGAATTTAATTCATTAGAGAATTCATTTATGGTGGCAAGAAAAGTTGAAAGAAAAATTATGAAAATAAGGAAGTCTACCACTGACAACTATAAAAATGGAAGTGTTGTTGCTCCTAGCGTTCCAAAACCTACAAGGTTGACACCACAAAAATTGGAGAAAAAAAATATAAAGAAAAGCTTGATTAAATTTGTGATAACAAATACACTAAAGGTCATAAGTGTGTTGACAAGAAATTATTTTACATAGATTGTGAAGAGGAGGAAGAAAATCAACAAGAAATATGAAATAAGAGGATATACACCAGGAAACACCATAGAGAAAGAAGAAATGAATCTCACCATGTATTGTAATGCATTGGAAATAATTACCACTCCTCGCGCTCTCAAGATAGAAGTATATATCAAGAAGAAAAAGGTAATACAGTTGATTGATTCAAGTTGTACCCATAATTTTATTCAATGTATAGATAACCAAGGAATTGAACTATTTTCTATATCCAACACCAAAGTGTCGAGTGATGGTTGAAAATAGATGAAATATAAATTTATCTGGAAAGTACCATAATATCAAACTAACCATGGGGGAACATGCATTTAATAGTCCAATTATTTCCATTCCAATGGGTGGTGTTGATGTTGTACTAGGAGTCCAATGGTTACAATCTTTAAGGACGTCATATTTTAATTTTCACTTGAATTTTTTTTTGGAAGGGAAAGGAAATTAAATTAAGGGATATCATAGGGAAACTAGGGAAGATAATAAACTCTGATGGATTTTTTTTTTTAATAAATAAGAATGAGGCATAATTGCAAAATTATGCTCAGTAGAGGTTCAAACAACGAAATCATCTATTTCTCTAGATCTCAAAATAATTCGTGGACAATCATTCCAAGGTATTTGAGAATCCCAAATGCCTCCCACCTATTCATGATTATGATGATGCTATTCACTGGATTCTAGAAATTTTTCCTCCAAACATCAGGCCTTACAGATATCCCTATTCCCAAAAGAATGAAATTGAACATATGCTTGTAGATATGCTAAAGGACAATATAATTCAACCTAGTCAAATTCCTTTCTCTGCTCCAATAATATTGGCGCATAAGAAGGATAGATCATAACATATGCGTCCAAATTATAGGGAGCTCAATAAGATTACTATTAAATATAAATATTCCATTCTTGTCATTGATGAATCGATTGGATAAATGACATGGAGAAGTTGACTTCACTAAGCTAGATATTCATTCAGCATATCATCAAATTAGACTAAAGACTGAAGACATTTAAAAAAAAAACATTCAGAACTCATGAAGGTCATTATGAATTTTTGGTCATACCTTTTGGCGTTGCTAATGCACCTTCCACATTTCAAGGTTTGAAGAATTATATTTTCAAACACTTTCTTAGAAAATTTGTGTTACTATTTTTTGATTATATACTAATATACAACAAGTTTTGGAAGGATCGTGTTCAACATGATGATAGGGTGCTCAAACTATTTGAAGACAAATTATATGCAAAAACCTCCAAATGTTTCTTTGGAGTATATGAGGTGGAATATTTCAGTCATATTGTATCTCACGAGGGTTTTAAGGTAGAGCCTAACAAAATTAAATCCGTTAAGGAATGTAAAATCCACATAACCCTAAAGCATATTCAAGGATTTCTTAAGTTGACATGGTATTATAACAAGTTTGTTAATAATTATGGGATAATAACAACGCCTCCAACAACATTATTGAAGAAATATTCATTTTCTTGGATTCTAGGGAAAAATAAGGCATCTTAAAGAGGGAATTTCCCAAGCACCGATCTTATCTACACCAGACTTCACAAAAACCTTTATTGTGGAGTGTGATGCATGAAGAAATGAAATTGGTGTTGCTTTAATTCAAGAAGGAATACCCATTTCGTTTGAAAGTCGTCGAATCAAGGGAAAATATTTACACAAACATATTTATGAGAAGGAAATGTTGGAAATACTACATGCATTAAAGTAACGGTGACCTTACCTATGGGAACACAACTCAAGGTAAAAACAAATCACTATAGTCTTAAATATTTTTTCTGATAAATATTGTCTTTAGAATAATAACAAAAATGAATCACAAAGATTTTGGATTATGAATTTAAAATTATCTGCAAAAAAGGAAGCATAATCTTGTTGTAGATGCATTTTCAAGAAAGGATGACGATGTGGAGGAATTTATTTATGCTATTTCTATTAACCAACATGATTAGATAACTAAAACAAGGGATGAATGGAAGAATAACGAAGAGGTGTGGAAACTCATTCAAAATTTGCAACAAGATCCCAATACATTTGATACATTTATCTGGAAAAATGATTCATTATGGTATAAAGATCACCTATATTTCTCTAACAATTCCCAACTCAAACTAAATGTTCTTTTGAAATTTCACACCTCCCCCTTTCAAGGGCACTCAATATTTTTAAAAACTTAAGGCATATCACGGGGAAACTAGGGAAGATAATAAACTTTAATGGATTTTTTTTTTTAATAAATAAGAACGAGGCATAATTGCACAATTATGCTCAGTAGAGGTTCAAACATCGAAATCGTCTATTTCTCTAGATCTCAAAAAAAGTCTTGGACAATCATTCCAAGGTATTTGAGAATCCCAAATGCCTCCCACCTATTTGTGATTATGATCATGCTATTCACTGGATTCTAGGAAGTGTTCCTCCAAACATCAGGCCTTACACATATCCCTATTGCCAAAAGAATGAAATTGAACATATGGTTGCATATATGCTAAAGGACAGTATAATTCAACCTAGTCAAATTCCTTTCTCTACTCCAATAATATTGGTGCATAAGAAGGATAGATCATAACATATGCGTCCAAATTATATGGAGCTCAATAAGTTTACTATTAAATATAAATATTCCATTCTTGTCATTGATGAATCCATTGGATGAATGACATGGAGCAGTTAACTTCACTAAGCTAGATATTCATTCAGGATATCATCAAATTAGACTGAAGACCGAAGACATTTCAAAAAAAACATTCAGAACTCATGAAGGTCATTATGAATTTTTGGTCATACCTTTTGGCCTTACTAATGCACCTTCCACATTTCAAGGTTTGACAAATTCTATTTTCAAACCCTTTCTTAGAAAATTTGTGTTACTATTTTTTGATTATATACTAATATACAACAAGTTTTGGAAGGATCATGTTCAACATGTTGATAGGGTGCTCAAACTATTTGAAGACAAATTATATGAAAAAACCTCCAAATGTTTCTTTGGAGTATATAAGGTGGAATATTTCAGTCATATTGTATCTCATGAGGATTTTAAAGTAGAGCCTAACAAAATGAAAGCCATTAAGGAATGTAAAATCCCCATAACCCTAAAGCATATTCAAGGATTTCTTAAGTTGACATGGTATTATAACAAGTTTGTTAATAATTATGGGATAATAACAACGCCTCTAACAACATTATTGAAGAAACATGCATTTTCTTGGATTCCAGGAAAAAATAAGGCATTTGAACATCTTAAAGAGGCAATTTTCCAAGCACTGATCTTATCTACACCAGAATTCACAAAAACCTTTATTGTGGAATTTGATGAGTGAAGAAATGGAATTGGTGTTGCTTTAATTCCAGAAGGAATACCCATTTCTTTTGAAATTCATCCAATGAAGGGAAAATATTTACACAAACATATTTATGATAAGGAAATGTTGGAAATACTACATGCATTAAAGTAACGGTGACCTTACCTATGGGAACACAACTCAAGGTAAAAAAACATCATGATTGTCTTAAATATTTTTCTGGATAAATATTATCTTTAGAATAATAACAAAAATGAATCACAAAGATTTTGGATTGTGAATTTAAAATCATCTACAAAAAGGGAAGAAAAATCTTTTTGTAGATGCATTGTCAAGAAAGGATGATGATGTGGAGAAATTTCTTTATGCTCTTTCTATTAAACAACATGATTAGATAACTAAAGCAAGGGATAAATGGAAGAATAACGAAGAGGTGTGGAAACTCATTCAAAATTTACAATAAGATCCCAATACATTTGACACATTTATCTAGAAAATGATTCATTATGGTATAAAGATCACCTATATAAAAAAACATAAATTTTAAATAAAAAAACCAAATACTATTATATAAATTTTGAACATAAAAAAAACATAAACTTTGGATCAAAAGAAGAGAATACTATTATATAAATTTTGAGTATAAGAAAACAGAAACTTTAGTTCACAATAATTGGATAAATAATTTACCTACCGAATACTTCTAGACATATGTGCGCTGTCTTTTTAAGGCATTTATGTTATAATCTGGGATTTTTGACAGTTTGGATACTTCGACTTTAGGATATCTGGTAGAAATGCTCTGCTTATGTCTCCTGAGATCCGGTATTTTCCATTTTTGGTTTGTGAGGACTCATTTGCAATTTCTTTGTATGCTGCATTTTATTTATGGCGTAGTCTACATGTGCTACGAATTGGACTTCCCGGTGGCGTTTTTCATTTCATTTCCGGCAGCACGTGAGCTCTCGTCGTGGGCCCCAGCCTGTGCTGTCTCCGTTTCCGTTTATATTTCCGTCTTTCCGTCTCCGTCCGTCACTATCCTAATTTCCGTCTTTCCATCTCCGTCCGTCGCCATCATAACTCGTCTAGCTGGCTTGAAGCCCTCTAGCTCTAGTCAAACGCCAGTTCTGCAACTTATTCGAACTCATTTTTGGCACTTTCCGAATTCAAACTCCACTCTATTGCATTGCGCGCAATTCAGCAGAGAAACGAAAACACAGCCCAAGCAGTTTTCACCGGGATTTCTCCAGCTTAAGAGGCTCTGCAGTTTCTCCCCTTGCGTGGCCATGTCTCCAACAACAGTCTGGATCCTGCCAGCAACACTCTTCAAGCGATCCTTGTTCTAACCCATTTCTGTGCATGTTTGACAACACAGTGAGCATTAGTAGTTCCTCTGCCATATTTAGGCTTCATAGGAAGCAAGCCCTGGGCACTCAGGATATCGACTTCAAGGACACCAATGGAGGGCTTCCACAATTATTTGGCAGTGGGACTCAGATCTCTGCTGTAATGTGTAGATTCATCGAGGACATGATAGCCACCATCAAGACAGATTCCGAGATTATTCCTGCTTGCAAACTCAGTTTCTTTCTTCTCTCCATCAACGACAGAATGCTTTTCAACGTACCACTTGGCGGGAACAGGTTTTTGATCCAAACGTCTTACTACTGATGACAAAGGAATTATAGTCTTCCCCATCACTTCATCTTTGTTTGGTCCTTGTCGATCCTTTGCTGTGAGAATCAAGTGCTCCTCCAACGGCTCTGCTGCCACGAAAACCAAATCCTCATTCCAAAGGGGATTTAATTCCCTGTTCTGAGCAACTCGTGTTTTTGTTATTTGGCTTCTCAGCTGTACTTTCATACTGACCTCAGGAAACCTTCCTTTATCATTTGACATTAAATCCTGAGCCTCAATCACATTGACTCTAATGTACCCGAGTTTAGGAGAAAGGTACACCTTGGAACGAAGGCTAGCGACCCGATCAGTATGTACTGCAGCAGCATCAGCATGCCATGCTTCAAGAAAGGCCTCATCTGCTTGAGTCCCCGTCTACACTGCAAACATAAGCTCACCTGTCACCTTTGAGCCTGCATCATTGCCTTCCAAACTATACCATTGAGGTGTCAATGGACTGTCAGGAGGCACTCTCGTGGGTATCTCATGGATATCAAACATGAGATGTCCAATGAAATCATCCTTGATTAAGTCCTTATTCTTAACCACAATATCCACATACGATGCTTGGGTTCTCTCTTTGGAAAATGCAAATACCGGATTCCATTCTGGATTAGTTTCCTTCTCAAAGTGTTTCGTAGTTCCCTTGTAGTTCCCAAGTTTTACCTCGACATAAGGATCACAGCTCCCAGTGATGTCCATTGTTGGCAGGTCTCTAGATTCTACAATACGAACATACAGCTTGTCTCTATGCACCCCCATAGCACCTAACTGAGAACTGGTCTACTAGCTGAGAAGGTGTATTATGCATATGCAGTACTTTTACTTCAGGCTTTCTCTCCTATACAGCTTTAGCACTTTGCTGTGTAGTCTGCTGTCAGTGTTGATACCCTCAACCATCAAAAGGATCTTGTAACAACAAAATATATTTACTTCACATACACATTTCATACAATAAGAGTGTTGCATCTTCAGGCTTCCTGTAGGCTTTAGCTGCTGCAAGGGGTCTGGGAACTACTTCTCAAATCTTTAATGGTTGTTGTTTCGGGGAATTAACACCCTAGAGGTTGGTTGGGATTCAACCTCCACAGAGCAGGGGCGTACTACTTAACAGAGACCCACACGATCAAAGGGGTCTGGGAACTACTTCTCAAATCTTTAATGGTTGTTGCAAGGGGTCTTCTCCGTGTATGCTCCAATGACAAAGGTCAACATCAGCAACTAGTAAGTGTCTCTAAGACTCTTCATGTCACCCAAACAGTCTTCTACACGGCTACTCCATGAGGGCTTCAACAATGCTCATTCTACATAGATAATCCCTTCAAGACTGCCTTCAATGGTTCTGCAACACAGTTGCCACAAAAAGTGCACAACAGTCCTCAGAGTATCCTTTAGTGTCCTTCATTATGCAAATACCGGATTCCATTCTGGATTAGTTTCCTTCTCAAAGTGTTTCGTAGTTCCCTTGTAGTTCCCAAGTTTTACCTCGACATAAGGATCACAGCTCCCAGTGATGTCCATTGTTGGCAGGTCTCTAGATTTTACAACACGAACATACAAGTATAGCATCTGTTCAACCAAATCATAAGTGCTAGTCATAATATATGTCTTGTCACAAGCACATATAATGCCTCTTTCCATGACCTGCTTCTAAACATAATGCAACATTTTTCAAGTGAACAAACAAGTTAGTTACAAACATTTGATTTGTCTTGCCCAGATTATAATGGTATCAAATGATTTTATTTTCAGGGATATATATCATATAACTGAGACTCCTTGTAAATGAAGACAATCCTTCAATTATCATGATTGACCTTGAAGGTTTCTCTGAGTATACTTTACAGTCTCTTCACTATTCCATGATACACTCAAATGTAGCATTACTAACCGTTTCAATGAGAACCACAAGTCTAACTACGGATCTCTTTTAAATAGACTCATACCTGGTCCTTAAACCAGAAATTCTGAATGTGACCTGCTGGTACATACCTTGTAGACATTATTGCAATCTGAATCTCTAGCTTCCTGGTCCTCAGAAGCTCGGGCCTGTGCCACAGGAGCCACAGGAAATTCATTCACTTTCCTGAGGAGATGCAACAGAAGACTTGGCTTCTTGAGATATTTGGACCCTCTAAGGACAGAATTATAAGTCACTTAGAATTAGACAATATTGTATTCATAAAACACATTCACACTTGTCAATAATATAAGATATTGACTCAGTCTTCTAAATTTAAAGAGCGCCATATTTTGCAGATACCATTATGACATAGTGAGATCATCTTGCTTCATTGAATTAGAAGTCATTAGATTCAAAGAGAACAGACTTGTGACTAGACCTAGATTAGGTCGTCGCTGACAAATCTATTTGAGATATAAAAATAAACTGATACATACCTTGAGCGTTAAGCTACACACTGAATCTCATATTCAACCCTAATGATTTCTTCCAAAGCTATTTGGATTACGCAATAATACATATCATATCTATAGAGATACGTGCCAGGTCAATTCTCTTCCATTTTCTTACAGATATCAAGTTGGCTTCTTACATAGCATTTTGACTACGTCTCATCTCCTTTTATTTAAGGGCATAAATCTAACATCAGATAGACATCTCTTCCCAACCACAAGATATCTGAGATTGTAATCAGATCAGTGACAAGACAACCAGTAAGATGTCATATCATGCTCTTCCATTTGTCCACAACAAGTCCTTCTTGAATAGCTCTTAGACTCAGATTGTCACCACAGGTTAGGATCAACACCACAGACTAGGATCAGATCAGTACCATAACTTGGATCAAACACTCGGATCATCATCTCAGATTGTGTACCTAACTGAGAACCGGTCTCCTTCAAACTGTAATCTACTGGCTGAGAAGGTGTATTATGCATATGCACTACTTTTACTTCAGGCTTTCTCTCCTATACAACTTTAGCACTTTGTTGTCTAGTCTGCTGTCAGTGTTGATACTGCATTGTTTATGTCTCCAGTGGAGATCTCTCCTTGTTTTCATTATCCTCTTTTAAAGGATTCTTTCTGAGTCCATTCTCTTCCACATAATAAACCTTCAGGGCAACATCTCCCTTGATGTGTGAGAAAATGCCCCTCTTTTCCAGTGGAAAATGTTGCACAACTGCTTCTTCCTCTCTGACAACGCTACTTCCATAAATCCTGACTCTTCCCATGAAGTTCTTGGTGTGAGCTGATTTATTCTCATGATATACATGTACATCTATTGTCTCAAAGGAAAAATTAGAAGGATCTAGGACAGTGAATGAGAATTTTTCATTCCAGACTGGACTTAGATCCTTGTCTTTAGTTACAGTGTGAAACCTTTGGTGGGAAAATTCAACCTCAATATAAGCACATGATGAACCCTGCCCATCCTTGGGCATCAAATTGTGTTCACTAATAACCTCCACTACTAACATGAGCTTACTCATTTTTCTCTTTTTTTATTTCTAAAAAACACAACAGTATGGTGAACCCCCTTCTTCTTGAGTGACACTTTGTTTCACAAAAGCTAGACTCACTCAAATTAACTTCTGTTTGGCATGTGTCAAAATTTGTGTATGTCTTTATATTTTGTACTTGCTGAGTTTTTCTCAATTTATTCCTGATCCGATTCAAACTCTTGACTCTTTTGCCTCAATGAGTGCTTGTCAACTCCAAGCCCTGTGACTATGATGCAGAGTATTAAAGAAACAATTACCAAATCAAAAAAAACAAATCCATATAACAGAACTTTACAAATAGAGAAAGAAATAAACATTGCTGAGACAAAAAGAAAAGTTCATATGACCTCCAACTGCAAATGATGCAGGTAAACTTGTTGTCACAAATAACCAACCATTGCCATTGGCACATTCCTTTGCAGCAGGTGTTAAAAATTCTCAATTCACTAGAGAGAACTCATTTTTTGGTAAGCAAACCATTTTACATGGGTCTGGAAATGTAGGTTTGAATATGAGCATGTGGAATTCTGGTACGGTTGTTGGAAGTGGAAATGATTTCCATAGAGTTAACATGCCAACAGTTTCTTCTGTTTGGGCACATCACTCTATGACAGTTGAGAGTCAGCCAAGGACAACGGACTCCAGAGATGCAGAAGACAACAAAAGGAATACTTAATAGCTTTCATGTCTAAGCATTATTGGATTGCTTTCTGTATCATATGACTTTTGAGGATGTTGGGACAGTAAATCTCAGATGTGGTGGAGGCCTTGGTGCTTTTGATTTGGACCAGCTTCATTTCACCAATGTTGTAAGTCTGCGCAGTTCTTTTTATCAATTGAGTTAAAAAGAAAAATTCATATGACCTCCAACTCACGATAAGAGAATATCAGAGGAAAATATAACTTCTGAAATAGGCACAACATGGCAAAGCTAAAGTACTTAAATGCCCTTATACTAAGTGCACAACTTTAAATGAAAAAAGTTCAGAAAAATCACATGTACAAAGCTGCAGCAAGACTTATTTTAATGGTACAACTCATGGAGGTCCATGAGATGTTATGCACCAAGGATGTGCTAGGGCACAAATTTAAAAATTTAAAAATATAAATAAAAAATAAATATTATAATATAATTATAAATTCAAGAAACATCCTTAAGGTAAGTGTTCATCACATGCAATTGCCTTAATAACAATAAAGATATACTTCAAGCTATGTTATATTGCATCATGTATTGGAAAACAAAACCATCCCTCCAGACAGCAAAAAATCAAATGCACAGGTGTGTACTTATCAGTTCCTTGTCCACTGAGAGAAAATTGAAGTGCCTATATATCAACAACAATTGGAGTAAGTCCATCAACTTAAAATTTCTGGTATCCAGCTTCTACAATAAAAAATTCAAGCAAAAGCACACCATAACACTCTGTTTATGTCCTTGTGGGCTACCCATGTGATTCAGCGAAGTTCTTATTACCCAATTCTGAAACCAACACAAGACTTCTACCAATGCTGCCGTGGTTGACCAAAACATCAACAAAAGTTTCCATAGTAGCCATTACACAATATTGATTCTTGGGGACAAAACAATACATTATCTACCTCCTTGGGGTATATGGAAAAGTTAGGAGAAGCTGCTATATTAGCAATATCCATAGAAGATCACCATAAATTAAACATTTTTTTTTCAGGATTCAGGATTCAATATGGAGATAATGAAGATGGCTTTATTCAAGAACCTGTATCTCCTCCTGCACACAGTATTGACTCCATTTGTGTTCAGTGGTCTTCTAACAATACATAGTTTAAATGGATTTCCAAGCTAAACAAGGTTTGGTCTTACAAGATTTTTTGCAAATCATATGTGATTGATTTGATATCAAAGACCGCTTTCCAAAACTTAGTTCATAGATAATGGATTCTATTGGATAAAGTTGTCATTGATGTCAATATGATGACAAACAATATGTGTATTGCTGAAGCTAGCCCTAGGTATATGAAAGACAATGATTGAAACCCTAAGAGAAAACCCTAGAAGCAAACCCTAGGTGCCAAGTGCATTAATGTGGCCCTAGCATTGTTGAAGATGAAGAAGCCCTAGATAATTGATGGATGAACATATATGGAAGGTGCCCTAGGTCTATGAACAAGAAACGATATTACATATGGAAGAAGCCCTAACAATGAAAGCCTAGATGCATGGAAAATACCTAAGCCCTGGATAATTGATGTCAAGTCCTAAGCATTGCTAATCATTAAGCCTTAGATAATTGATGAAAATCCCTAATATACCTTACGTGTATAGATGAAGAATGTATAGGTGCATCTATTTTCTTCTATGAGGGTTAGACATGCATTCCTACAACATCTCAATGAATACCTAAGCCTTGCAAGGCCTTTTATGCTATCAAAAGGGGATTATAAGATGCCTTAAAAAATACAAAAAAAAAATATTATAGGAGAAACAAGAAAGTAATAAAAAAAAGGGGCATCCATTTAAGGAAGGCCCCTTTTTGGGATTGAAAGAACCTCTAGCATATTTTAGGATCACTTGAAAGCAGGTTTTATGGAGATGACATTGAAAAATATAATGAAGGACACTTGAGGATACTCTGAGGACTGTTGTGCACTTTTTGTGGCAATTGTGTTACAGAATCATTGAAGGCAATCTTGAAGGGATTATCTATGTAGAATGAGCATTGTTGAAGCCCTCATGGAGTAGCCGTGTAGAAGACTGTTTGGGTGACATGAAGAGTCTTAGAGACACTTACTAGTTGCTGATGTTGACCTTTGTCATTGGAGCATACACGGAGAAGACCCCTTGCAACAACCATTAAAGATTTGAGAAGTAATTCCCAAACCCCTTGCAGTGGCTGAAGCCTACAGGAAGCCTGAAGATGCAACACTCTTATTGTATGAAATGTGTATGTGAAGTAAATATATTTTGTTGTTACACGATCCTTTTGATGGTTGAGGGTAGCAAATATGTCCCTCAAACTACAGATGGGGGAATTTATGGTAGGGTTTTGGGGACAGGTAGTGAGCTAGGGTTTCTAATTTGTGACATTTAAGACTTTCCACCCTTGGATTTCCTTTCATATGCATAACCCCTTTTAGTACATCCAAATATATTTTCTTTTTAGCTTCATCATGACCATTTTTCTCTTCTAGTTACAATAATAGATTTTTACAAAGAGTTAGGTTCAAACAGTCTTATCTTAGTTTGGATTTTCAACCTTGGATTTGACATGTAGATATTTTTCCAGTTTTGCAGAGAGTCTGACCTTTGATTCTAAGACTTGAAACTTCTAGTGTATTCTTTGATTGTTATTTCCTTTTGGAACAAATGCATGAGTTGAACATCTTACGATTCATCTTGGGTATGGTTCTCTCTAAGTTAATGCATATATAAAGTTGCCAAAGTACCCTTGGGGATTTTAGCAATCTATCTCTCACCGCAAGTATGGGGTGACCCATCCAAATGTTGTGGATTCTTTTATTGTGATTTTGTTTTGGAACAAATGCATGAGTTGAGCATCTTATGATTCATCAAATAGAAAAAAAATAGAAAAAATATCTCATTTTTTTACAGAATTGTAAAAAAACTATTAACAATATGAAACTCCAACCCATTTAGGCAATGCATCATCACATCTAGGGCATCCACCAACACAATTGGGTCATTATTACAACAACATATTCCAATTTTTTTTCTCATCAAGCTTCATGCCAACAACTTACAATGTTGTTTTGGGCCTAAGACATACTTCTACACTTATTTTTTCCTTTCTTCGTTCTTGTTAACAATTCAGAGGGTTATAGCATCTATTTTTAGGATTTTTTTACTGTTTTTGGAGCTATTTATTTAGGGTTTTTATCATGCTATTATTTTTTCCAAAATTTTAAGGTTGTTAACCTTTTGTGTCCATTGACATAATAGGAAAAAAGTTAGTAGGAAGCCCTCCTTCCCACATACTTTTTAAAAAGTGAAAACCAGTGTTGCACAACTCATACTTCGCAAATACCCGGATGGCATATCATTGGACAACTTGGGAAGGCTTGGGAAAGACTCAAAAAATAGCAAAAAACTGAAAACTATCTCATTTTTTTGCATAAAAGATAAATTAATGTCACATCATATTATTGAGAAAGGATCCCCAACATCAAAACATTTACGTCGTATTCCTCAAGTGCGCAATGGCAATCATAATAATTTGCAGAGTTTTTAAAAGGACCCATTTGTGATTGAATAGATATGTTTTTGGTGTAATGAAATTTTAAAAATTCTAAAATTGTATGCTAAAGAGTCTTATCATGAAAGAGAACTATCAACGAGCTTAAAGATGCCTTGATTATGTTCAAAGAGGACAAGAATGCAACTTGCATAAAAAAAGAAAATTCTAGGATGCATTTTGTAAGCTCATATGCCATTATAAAGATCGAAGCTATAAGACTCAGCGATGTTAATTAGCACTAGGTCATTAGTACAACTAACATTAGTATAGTTTGTGATATTCCCACTTAGCATTTTGCTAAGTGAAATATCCAATTTTGCCATTTTTTCCATCATATCGATTTGCACTTAGGAAATGTGGGTAGATGGGGTACCACAACACAGAGGAAATTATAGCAACGTAGGTACTAGGGACTACGCAATACTTGGTGGAGTCACTCCGGGAGGTTGAGGAGTGAGGGGAGTTTGAGGTGGAGATTTTGTGGGGAGGCTTTGGGAGCCTTCCAACAAGGATTACAGTCATTTTGGGAGCCTTTACCAACAAATTTCACGGGAGGAACATTCTTCCCTGCAGTAGAGCCACTGAAGCAAGAGGGCTGAATTTCCGGGGTCAAGCTTTGGCCAAACCCTTTATGGGTTTTTCTGGGTATTGTGTAGGGAGGATGGGATTAATTTCCTATAAATTTTTGAGCAGTGGAGAGGGACCTAGCAGCATACCTATTCAGGCAACAACATATTTATGGGAAGTTCCAGTGTAGAACTAGGGAAGCACAGCGATTTAAGGAAGAAGGGTGACCTGTACTACATTTGTGGCTTTGCTAGCTTGCATAGAGCAAGCCCAGGTGCACTTTTTCCAACACGTTTATTGTACACCCATTCTTATTAATAAAATGACTCGGCAACGCAGATTTTGGTGTCAACTTGTGTTCTGAATGCGTGTTTATGTTTTATGTGATTTTTATGTCTATGCACACCTGCTATTTGTTGTAACATTGGATTAGGGATATTACATAGTTGCAACTTACAATAAAATACAATAACATTACAACTTAAATTTATAGGCCAATAAATGCCTTCATAAGAAACTAGTACAATACATTTTCCATGTTACAAAACCAAGTTTATAGTAATCAATCATCATAACTTCCTCAAAATGGTGGCACACATGTTCCAACCCCATAGAGAAAAAGAACCAAAATCCTAAACCATTGAGGTTCCTAGGAATTAGATCTACATTTACTATTAGTCTATTGTTGTTCAAAAATAGCTATTCACATATATCATCACTTGCCACATTCATTAGAATATGGAAATATGGACCATACCTTTTATAAGGTAAAGATTAACATTGAAAAATAACTACTCAAGATTCAAATGGATCAACAGATTTGACTTTCAGGCAAAGAGTTCTACTTTAGCATGAACCTTATACATATTTTTTATTGCATGCAAATCAAAACCAATCTCAGATGAAAATTCATGAATTACTATTACAAATTATACGTGTTCATCGCACAACCTTTGGAAGATGTGCATTGTTCTCTAAAGGAGCCATGTTACACTGGTGCAAACCCAAAACAACAGAATAACATTATTCAACATTAATGAACATGGATCTAAACCAATATTTCTATTCAACATGTGGGGAGAACAAAAGAATTTTGCATTTGGAAAATAGAAATTGGGAAGTCTATAATTTAACCCAACTACTTCGAAGTTATTCCTTCCCAATTAGTTACATTGTGTTAATTACATCAATCTTCAATCTTTCCTTTATAAAAAATATGTTTTCCATTCTAGAGTGATTTGCATGTCAATTAAAAATAAGTAATTATTCCTCATAGTATCCATGTTAAAAATTCTCCTTTTGCTATTTTCCAGGAGCAGTGATCTTGAACCACTTCAGGTACTGATTGGCATGCAAAATGCATGAGATCAAATAAAATTAAAGATGATCTTTTTGGAAGCTTCTTGAGGCCATACAAGCACTTCCTAGTGAGAATAGAGGGCCTGTCAAACAATTAGAGCATCCCTGCCATGAATCCAATTATCCAAGTTAGAAAAACATTATCTTATTCATGTTAACAACTTAGATTTTTTGCAAATTTATAAAATACCAGATTTGGGGGGTTGTCTTTACTGTAATGGATCATTCAAGATGATGAGGTATGCCAGTAGAAAATTGGGAAATTTTGGAGTTGCAACCCTCTTGTGGGCATGTTTGTATGGTAGAAGAAGATACTTCTCTCCTCATATTATGATTACCTGGTATAAATATAGTACAGAAAATAAAAATATATTAATAATGTCCAATACACTAATAAAAAAAATTTGAGAACAAAACTATCACAACATACTTGACAAATCACCAACTGGAAAATTGTCAACCAGCGAAGCATGTTCCAAGCGAGGAACATCCATAGAAAAATCCCCTATATATATATAAATATAAAATTTCAATTCTCATCATAAACATATTGGCACATAAAGTAATGCACACATGAAAATATTGATTACATCAATTAGTAGTTCTATCTAATGTACCTGAAATTGTAGGAAAGTTAGAACGACACTGCATCAATCTATCTCGTTGAGTTGAAGGAACAATAGTGGATTGTTGTACCTCTACAAAAATTCGCACAAAAGTTAGCTAAGAAATGATGATGTTCATATACACTAATGTAAACATATTGATCTCATTACTCTATGAAACATACCTGGCACAATAGAGGATGCATGGTTGGAGCGAGGACGGCCCCGCTTGTTGAGGTGTTGAAACTGAAATGGTTCATATTCAGATGCATGGACATTTAAATCAACTTCCAAGCCACCACTTCGTTTGTTTCTTTTTTTTTCTTTTTTGGACTGAGAAAACTCTTTTTCCTCTTCAAAGATGATTCAAAAGCCCCCAACCCAAGGGTGAAGTCATAATCCATAATATGAAGATTATTGGCATCATCCGTCATTTTTTTAACCAAACCAATCAATTGATTTGTCTTGCTCAAAGTAGCAGGAGGACTGTTTCGAAACAAGTCCAAATAGCCAAACAACTCCTCTCTAGCAAACTGGAGTTCTTCAACATCCATATCAACATTGTCACCAACCATAAAAATTGTGCTAGTATCTTCACCAAGGTTTGGTGTCTCCATACTTATCTCAAGAGGGGCATTCAATGAATTGGGTGAGGCATCTTGATATGATAACAATTTTGATTCCATCAAGGGGGAATACAACCAATCTACCTTTATAACATGCTTGCAAATGTTGCCACGAATAGACCATGGGCAATCACAAGTTAAAAAATTTGTGCGGTGAAAACTGACGAGATATTGCTTATCACGATTACTTTGACTCTTCACCCAATAAGCATGGGATATACTTTCATGAAGGCTGCAATCACTATCTGCAATTCTTCTAGCTTTTTCTATCGATGATTCAAGTTGCTTCTCCTTCTTGTAATTGTTTAAATATCCTTCTTTTTTCAAAATTTCCTTGAATCGATAACAAGGTTCAACATTAGTTAGTAGGATATAGATCAACCAATCCATTCGACGAGCACATTTCTTTCTTCGATCGGATAAAAAGTTTGTCTTCAAGTAACTATGATATGACTCCAGAGCATTGTTTGTCTCCTGATTTGCATGAGGAAAATCTCGACAACCTTTTACCCACATTCCTAAATATAAAAAAAGATGAGTTAGTGAAGATACATTGTTTTTATAAAACAAAAAAATATGAATATAAAAAAGAGTATGTGAACTTACGGATCTTATCACCAGCAACCCAGTTCTTGTGGAAATAGTCCAAAAATTTCTTTTCATTTGCAAATTTATTGAAAAATCCATTGATTGCATTGGTCATTGCATCATTGGAGCAATTGATCATGATAGACCCTAGCTCACTAAACATCTCGTTTTCTTTTTCTCGACTACTGGCTAATCGGTTCACATTTTTTAGCCATGCTCTTCGTACGTGCCAAACACACAAAATCACTTCACAACTTGTGATTCTCCTGCCAAATTCAATTAATCTTAAGTGTGATGTCTTTAGAATAAACAAAAATTACAATGTAAAATAAGAAGATATAAGTTACCTCAAAGCATCGATTTCAGCCAATGCATCATCAACCATGAAGGCATTGACTTTCCAATTAGGACAAAGTTGATAACACCTATGCATGAGGCGCTCCAACCATTGTGCAATATCCTGTGATGTATTACGAGATGCCACCACCCATGCAACTGGAACCCCACTTTGTTGCTCATCAAAAGCCACGAGTGTGTACAATTGATACTGTCATATTAAAAAAATATATAAATTCAAACTTAAGTCATTAATCATATTAAATTGCTACAACTCAAATGATTGTAATTAATAAATCATTAGCAACATACCCCATATTTATTTGTACTAAATGTTGAATCCATGGCTAATAAACTGTTATGAGATAGCTTCACCATGGTCTCCAACATCCATTTCGTTTGTATCCCAGCTATAAAAGGGACTTCAACACCATTGGGCTTTTGGTAAAAGAAGAAGTCATCATGGTGTTTTTGATACCAAAGATTCACACTCATTTCATCTTTTTTGTGCAATTGGTAATTTCCTTTCATTAAACGATTATAGATGTTGACAACATCTTTTCTGCACAAGAAGAAATCTCTATCTCGAGATGTAGCATCCATGTCCACATATTTCTTAATGTGCATCTTACACACTGAGTCAATTGGCACTTCTAAAAAGAAACAACTTTCAATATAAGAAATCATGTCCCTCGAAAGTCTTGGCTTATGCAAAGACCTCGCATCACCTGAAGTGTCGTGTTGTCCATGACAGGGCCATCCATTCCCATCTTCATGATCATACATATTATATGTTAATATTGCTATTTTAGGGCTATTAACCATAACCTTTACAATGAAATGGCACTGGCAGCCCCTCTTTTTCACAAATGAGCACCTTCGTTTCATTGAATCATCTCCTCTTTTGTCCTTTGGGCCATACGAACAAGTATATCTACACAAAAATATTTGAAATGTCAATAAATATGAAAATTAACAAAACAATATTAATAACAACATCTATTAATAGCATTTTTTAAATACTTACAACTCATATCTCAAGGCAGCACTAGCCCTTGAGCTTGGGGGTTTTCTTTGTCGACGAATAAATGTACATGGAGCTTTTGGATTCGTCTCTTCTCCTCTAATAAAGTCGTCAACTCTATGTAAAGGAATTTTTGCAACCCGATCAATACTCATGTTTGTTTTATATACTTCAGCCCAGACTAAATCTTTACCAGAAAATGTGATCTTGTCTTTAGGGTCTTGCACGTCAAGGTCCATGATAGTCTTCCATTTATTTTGCTTTCCCATTTTGAATCGATGTCTACAAATGCAGAAGCAAAATCAAAAGTAAAATCATTAAATTGAACTTGACATTTTCCATAAAGAAACAATGATAACCAATAGACAACAAGATTGCAAGTAAAAATACTTCCATATCTACTAAACATGACAGAGAAGGTGAAGTTCAAAGTACACTCTTATCTTGATATAAATTTTGTTTGGAATACATCTATACTTCTTTGCAATTCCTTGGTGTATTTCCTTAACAAAATTTTAATGAAATCTAGACACCAAGGCATTGGTGTGTCAGCCTTGGGTATATTTTTGTAGATTCAAGTTTGTTTCTCTTTGTGATCCTCCCAATTGACAGAACAATTCAGAATAAGGCCACAACATCATTGTAATAAACAAAGTAAGCATACAAATAGATAGCAGCACACAATAGTGGCATTTGATTCTGTGTAGATAGATGGGACCAACCATGGCTTAAGATAGCCAATACTGATACCAACAGGTCCACAACTCCTATTACCAACTTATAACTATTGTTAAGAGTAATAACCCTCTTAACAATACTGTATTAAAGAATTCTCTATCTGAACTCCTTAACATATTATTGTGTGTTATTTATCCTAACACATCTCACCTTACAAGGAATGGTAAGCAGAAATCAGGAATAGCTAGGAATGGGCATGAAGTCATCACCTCATGATTTTTAAAGGTCAGATTCTCTGTTCTATAACATCTATGCTCACCATTCTTTGTCAAGACTCGTACAAGTTAAGTTCTCCTTCTGCCTTTAAATTTTTATAAATTTATATTGGCCTGTGTTACATTCAAACTTTCTTAACACATGTTTACAAGATATATTGGCAAATTTTGCTCTGCATCATTAGCACATTCATGAAGAAAAAAGTCCAATGAACTGGCCTCACCAAGTTTTCAATAAAGTCCTGGATGCTGAGCTCGCTAATGATGTATGGAACCCCACCCCCAATGACAAGGATGATCCTTCTCTGGATGTGGTTCCAATCCGAGGGGCAGCTTAATTGATTTTCACAGCTTTGTGTGATCACTTCTGTTTATGCCATAATGGCAGGGCTTTATGGTTGTTTTGCCTTGATGCCAAGTTGCTTTTCAGGGCATTAACTTTAATGTTGTATGTCCCAGTGGAATTTTGCAGCGGACTTTGCTTGTACAAATGTCCACTATGTACATCTTTGATTACATTAATAGTTAAAGGAAACACTCCTCATAATTAAATTTATTTATCACTTGGCACCATTGTTGCAGTTAACCTCACCTGTAAGACGAGAATAAATTTAGGAGTCTTGGCCCTAACAGCGTTGGTCCAGTTTCAGCTACCATTTACCATAAATTTGGGGCCAGCATATATGAACCTTCAGACCTACTTTCCATTATCTT
The DNA here is from genome assembly GCA_034641835.2 of Pinus albicaulis. NCBI lineage: Eukaryota > Viridiplantae > Streptophyta > Pinopsida > Pinales > Pinaceae > Pinus > Pinus albicaulis. The sequence goes on along the minus strand of CM076576.1, from coordinate 536,700,767 downwards.
GAGACTTGATTCTAACAGCCTGCTGTCTGACGAAATGCCCATGCCCCTTTCCCAGCGATTAAATTTAAAGAATTTTCTTGTAAATATCATAAAGTGTTTTAAGAAACAATGGAAGACCTCAGAGCTCTGTTAAAAGTGGTCACACTTTTATTTTATCCTTGCCACTTGGAATATTGCAGTCAAAGCTGCAGACAATTCTTTTAAAAGCTTTCGAACTTACTGTTTTTGATCCTTAGTCAAGGGTATAATCCACTACTTGCAACAAAGTGGGCTTGGTTTAGCATTTTGGTGTATATCATTTTTGTTTCCTCGGAAAAAAAAAAACTGCATTTCTATTCATAGGAAAAGAAATCATTCTGTACATGCATATCCATTCTCAACCATCCAACATAGGCACTTCGAGCAGCTTGTAAGGGCCTTACAAAAAAGCCCTGAAAGACTTTTCCTGAAAAAGAAGCAACAGCAATAAAAAAGGCTCCAATTACAGGTCATGACTCATAACAGAGTCACAGACCTATAATACCAACATCATGGTGCTGGCCATATGGTCATATACAGAAAAGACTGTCATACAAAGTTCAGGTACCACAGCAACTTGAAAACCAAAGATCTTGTACTATAGAGAACATTGTGACTATGCTGAATGATGGTAGCCTTTTGAATGCATTTCATTATTACAATTCTGCAATAATTGCAGGCTTGCTGATCTCTTCTCACATAGGCTATAGCAAAAAGTTACTTAGCAAAAGTGACATGGTGATTTTACATTCAAATGTCGAAACTTTTAAATAATATGTAGGATGCTATCTATGGGGAAGTTTGCTCTTTTTGGCTGTATGTCAACGGATTATTCCATGTCCAGATTTAAACATTATTTCCTGGAAAGAAAATTTCTAGCAACTAATTTTTTTAATCCATCTTATGTTTGCCACGGATGAAAGTCTGATGCAAAAGCCTCTAAGTCAGTCTGGTGCAAATCTCCAATCTGGAGAATTTTATTCAGCAACACAGCAGAGTCAATATTCTGAATTCCAAAGTTCATCTCGGAAGCTTGATGTATCAAATTCCAAGGTAAAACACATCTTTCTTATGTAATACATTGTCTTATACATGTCAATGCAAAGATGCATCTTGAATGTAGTACTTTGGACAAAAGGTTATATGATTTTCAACCACTGAGGTTATATAATGATTAACAGGGTAAGCTCACTGGTTTTTTCTTATTTTATATCTGTAAGAAAATGGAAGAGAATTGACCTGGCACGTATCTCTATAGATATGATATGTATTATTGCGTAATCCAAATAGCTTTGGAAAGAAATCATTAGATTGAACTCATATGGAGCATGAGATTCGAGTATGTAGCTTAATGCTCAAGGTATGTATCGGTTATTTTTATATCTCAAATAGATTTGTCGGCCAACGACCTAATGCAGGTCTTATAGGCAATGCAATTACTCTTTGAATCTAATGACTTCTAATTCAATGAGGCAAGATGATCTCACTATGTCATAATGGTATACGCAAAAATATAGGCGCTCTTTAAATTTAGAAAATGGAGTCAATATCTTATATTATTGACAAGTGTGAATGTGTTTTATGAATACAATATTGTCTAATTCTAAGTGACTTATAATTCTGTCCTTAGAGGGTCCAAATATCTCAAGAAGCCAAGTCTTTTGTTGCATCTCCTCAGGAAAGTGAATGAATTTCCTGTGGCTCCTGTGGCACAGGCCCGAGCTTCTGAGGACCAGGAAGCTAGAGATTCAGATTGCAATAATGTCTGCAAGGTATGTACCAGCAGGTCACATTCAGAATTTCTGGTTTAAGGACTAGGTATGAGTCTATTTAAAAGAGATCCGTAGTTAGACTTGTGGTTCTCATTGAAACGGTTAGTAATGCTACATTTGAGTGTATCATGGAATAGTGAAGAGACTGTAAAGTATACTCAGAGAAACCTTCAAGGTCAATCATGATAATTGAAGGATTGTCTTCATTTACAAGGAGTCTCAGTTATATGATATATATCCCTGAAAATAAAATCATATGATACCATTATAATCTGGGCAAGACAAATCAAATGTTTGTAACTAACTTGTTTGTTCACTTGAAAAATGTTGCATTATGTTTAGAAGCAGGTCATGGAAAGAGGCATTATATGTGCTTGTGACAAGACATATATTATGACTAGCACTTATGATTTGGTTGAACAGATGCTATACTTGTATGTTCGTGTTGTAAAATCTAGAGACCTGCCAACAATGGACATCACTTAAGGTTTATACCCACTCAATTCTGAATCAAACGCATGACAAATTAGTAAAAGCTTTGTTGTTAGATGTAAAAAGCAGGATTCAAATCTCTTCTACATGTTAATGGGTATTTGTATCAATCCAATACACAGATGAAGTTTATAAATCCCACTGATGGATCAAAAGGAGTTGCACATGGCTCTATGTTGGTTTAACTTCATTTAAAGATATCGTTCGGTAAAGCATGTAAAACTACTTCTCTATTCTATATAAGAGGTATATACAGTTCACCTTCCCCTGGGGACAGTGATTTGGAGAGTGCGCTGTTTCATTGGAACCACAATCAGCTGATTTGAACCCTGAGCATTGCCAACTAAAAACCAAAAGTAAATTGAAAAATATTGTATCTGTTTTTTACCTGTAATCTGATAATTGACTCATGTGCTTGATTGGACAATCGTTTCTGTTCCTCAATAATAAGGAATTGTGTGTTAATTGAGGGTTATTTATGTCTGGTAGTATAATAACTTTTGTTATATGGACTGTTATCTTAAGAATATGGTGGGTGTGAAAGCGTGTTGTTTCCTCGGGGCATGCATGTTTTTGAATGCCAGTTTTACCAGTACTATTAAAATGAAGATTAATAAGCAATGTATGCCATTCTCTGTGATAAGCAGACCATGAGAGGCATCCAATTACCTTCATATATTTGTCTAGCCTTGATTTTGAATTTTTGAAACTTCACAGTGCCTCCGGAACGAAAAAGAAAGGAAGATTAATAAGCAATATATGCCATTCTCTGTGATAAGCAGACCATGAGAGGCATCTAATTACCTTCATATATTTGTCTAGCCTTGATTTTGAATTTTTGAAACTTGACAGTGCCTCCCGAAGGAAACCTTGGTTCTTCCAAAGCAGGAGGTACCATGGTATATAATGATTTTCAAAATAATAAAATAAGAAAAAACCAGTGAGCTTACCTGGTTCAAAAATCAATGAGCTGTGCGTTTGTGACAGGAAGAATGAGTAGTCTTCAATGTGACCAAAGCCAATTTGTACAGCGCAAAGGCACTCGGTTGGCCCACTGCCCACAGCCAAAATTAAAACCCAGTGAGCCTGAAATCGGGCTGTAGCAGGCCACGGTTAGCCTGGGGAAAAGAACGCACCACGCAGAGCCTGGATATGTCAATTTGGAGTTTTGAGGAGGCTCTGAGCTTAGATCTGGTGCTTCGGGAAAAAAGGCGGGTAGAAGCATTGGGCATACGCCATATTGGAGTTTGAATCACGCTGAAACTCAAAACTGGAGTTTGAATCACGCTGAAACTGAAAACTGGTGCTTCCAGGAAAAAAAGATCAGTTTGAGTGCCACTGAAGGGCCACTGAAGCTTAACAGAAAACGACAATGGTGGGAGACGGAGATGGAATGGAAACGGCAACGGAGGGAGACGGAGATTGGCATGGAAACGGAGACGGAGGTTGATATGGAAACGGAGACGGCCGTCGGAGAAAGAGGTCAACTTGCTGTCGTGAGGATTGAAAACAGCGTAAGTCTATTTCATGAGTACGATATAGACTAATTTCTATATTTAATTCAAAGTCTCACAGAGACAATCCAATTACTTGCTTTTAAAAAGTAATCGACATTTAATCGATGACTTACCTGTTAATGAATTCATAATATTTTATATTTTTGCATCGTTTACATTTTTCATTTTATATTTAATCAGTCTCAAAGGTAGATGAATTAATCATCGTTTGTTTAAAAAAGTAATTAAATAATCGATCATTCTCATATCATGTAGATAGTATACCATTATCGATAATTTTTTAACCAACTTCATATGCAAATTGATGAGGTAGTAGTATAATCCTCTTAGGGAACTGGAGAAACCGTGACTAACTGTTTGACTCAATTTCGATCAGATCGTTTAATATTGAGGAAATTAGTCCATCCCAAAACTGAAAATCAATCCTTCTTCAACAGGAAAAGGAAGAGAAACTATGCATTGCAAGCAGACAAAACACTGATGCTTTTCCTGGACTATGAGGAGACAAAGGGGTGCATCCCCCAATTTGTACCCATCAGACTAAGACAAATAGGGATAAACCTATGCACCAACCCAAAAGGAGAATGAACTCAGACTCTTTAAAGACATTGTTAAATAAGAACTCAGTGTTAACATGCAATACACTTACCCATTTTATTAGCCTGGCAGTTCTCTGTTATTACCCAAGAAGTGTTAAAATATAAAATTTCTAGAAAGTTTAAAATTTTTGCAAAAAAACTTGAAAGTTCTATGAAAACTGAATACCGCAAGTGCAAAATTGAATGCATTTCTACAAAATATGAATGAACTAAATATGCTTAGGAAAGTTAACGAACTTATGAAAACTAAAAATGTACTTCACAAAGTTGAATGTACTGCGTAATATTGAATGCATTAAAACCTAAATGCAAATAGTTATTATACTACTAAAATAATATTTCTTTCTATAATCTTTCTGACCAACAATTGTAGATACAGAATATAAAACTTAAAAGACTACAATGAAGAGACAAACTCAAACAATGCTATTAAGGAGACATTGAGATTAGGTCCAATGACTAGGAAAAAAACCTGAAGCAGGGAACCAAAATGATTCTTTTTCTATTAGATTTCTTCCAAATTTTTCATAGTTGAAAAGATACAGAGTATATGAAGAAACAATTGGTTACTTGACTGTGTCATATTTGTATGGTCTTTCTTGAAGATCTCCTCCTCGATTTTCATATCTTTTATTTCACACTTGTCTAAACTCTTCCCTTCCTCTTACTCTTAATTTGCTCTCACACTTCTCTACACACAAACCTAGCTCTTCTTCAGCTGAACGTGCTACTCTCAACTCTACTTTCTATTTAAATTAGGATATATGCGTACGTATTTTAAAACACCCATTCCTTGGCTTGGGCTGGTCAGCAGGAATTGAATCTCATGAGGGGGAGTTACGGAGGGAGAAGTATCTCATCCTGGGCTATCAGAGAGAGTGAAGAATTTGTTTCCTATGAGTTGCTAACTAAATTAGGAGAGAGGAATCTTCAGGATGAGACACATAATATTTGGTGAGAGTTACAAAATAGAATTAAATGAGGGAGTTACAAGTGCATTTATGAGGAGAAGCAATTTTTCCACATTAATTAGAGGGAGCATCATGATTCTCTGCTTTTGGAGTTAGTATTTTATTCCATATAGGTTTAATTTTACAAGAGATTCTGATTTACACTCCCACTATTCAAGATATATTCATTTTCTTTAATAACTGGCTATGAAAGACTTCAGACTGATTTTTTAAAAATAATAATAATAATAATTAGCAGACAAAAATATTAATTCTCACTTGTAACTATTATTGATTTCATTTTAAAGTAAAATTCCATATGAAGAGAAGATTATCCTTGACTGCTTAGACATGACTTTCTTATTTTTGGGGTCCACTTCAAATTAAGATGTTTTGATTAGTTTGGAAACGAAATAGAATTGTCGGGGAATTGGAAAATTATTATAGGTGTTTAAACAACTTAAAGAAGAAGGATTATTCAAAATGAGAAATTCATCCCCGAGCTACAAATTTAATAAGAAGAATGAGAAGTTAGTCACTATGCTGACTATAGAGCTCAACAAGGCTACAAAGAACACTACTTTCCTTGCCCTTCATTGATCAGCAAGTCTTGATATTCAAAATATAAAGTTCTTTCTTTCCTAATGACTTAGGAAGAATTCGGATTCAGATCAATTTGAGAATTCAAGATAAGAACCATCTAACATTTCCACAAATCTTTTCCCATAAGGTCCTACATTTGGTTTGTGTAATGCACTCTTCACCTTCCAAAGGTACTGTCATATTTCAGAGATCTTTGTTCATACACTCATGAAATCTACATGATGACTTCACCTATGAATACTCAAGATCTTTCCAATCAAATTTTTAAAGAAATACATTGAATAATCTTCCAAGTCCTAAAAAGTGTGAATTTTTTATGAACAAGGATTATCCTCAAGCCACTTCCTTTTAACAAGGGATCCAAGTTGACCTCATGGATTGAGATTATCAAAAGGGTCCCTCTCCCCGAAACACCAATATTAAGTTTCCTGACCAACTTGATACTAGGATATTCATTATTATTAATAGTAAGTTGGCTTCATAGATTGTTAATCACATTTAATTTTTTTGTTGTACAAATAAATTTCTTAAGAGTGGGACTGTGTTGTCATGAGGAATACATTGTACCAATTTAAAGGTTCCACTCCAGAATTTCCTTTCCATATCCATTTATATCATACAAATTGATGGTAGGGGAGAATATTTGGGATAAAGTCAAAGATAACCTACCTATTCTATATATTTTATCAAGAAGAACTATCCAAAGATGAACCACTACAATTATTGTAAAATAACTCATAATCAGACAAAATTTATAAGTTTAGTAAATTATATCAAGAAAATGTGTATTTGTACATATTTAACTATGAAACTATTAACATTTATTAATAAATCTGGATATTACCATGACAGATTATTTATATGTTTATTATTTTTGCAACAATTTTATCTAACCATTACAGTGTACCCAGGAAGAAATATGGTTGTAGATTATTTGTCTATATCAACATTGTTGAGAGTAGAGGAGATTATATTAATTGCATTCAGGATGAGCATCTATTTCTCTATTTACCTACCATCTCTTATTATTGCTGTACTTCTTGATTGTTGTGATATTTTATCTAACTCTCATCCTTCAAGGTTGGCAGATAATATTTAAAAGTTTCCATTTACCCGGATTGTAAAATCACTTGAAATTGGGACAATATTAGATCCTGAGATGTGAGGGGAATATTTTTTTTACATACCTCAAGATGATACAGATGGACTATGAGGCCTACTTTCTTCAAGAGGACAACCTTCAAAAATCTTTTTCAAGATGCATGGCATTATTACCACTTACACTGGGCGTTGTAAGATTTATTTCAAGAGGATGAGGCTAAATATGGGGAACCCACACCTAAATATGAATGAAAGTTGGGGGAAAATCATGACTTGTTAATGGAGAAGGGGGCATGGATTTACTGACTAATTTACCCTCATTCGGTAAAAGAGACACATCATTACGTGTACTAATTATTTGTATAAAGGTGGACTTGATCAAAGATAATAAAAGTAGCAATAGAAGTAGCGGTGGTCATTTTTAAGGGAAACATTTTATAAGTTTGATTCCAAAGGGAGCTGGTCACCCACTGAGAGATCAATTACCAAATATGATTAAGGGAATCATAGAACAACATCATATAAGGTGATGGCAACCACTTCTCATTATCCTCAAGAAAGGTAGGAGGTCACGAAGAAAAGCTTTGAGAACATCTGACCTAATTTTTTCAAAGAACAATAAGAAGGGATTGTGAAACTAGATCAGAGGCCACCAAATCTACAACACTACCATTTATTAATTTCTTTGAATTTGTTTATTTTAAGAAGGTAATTTTGTCCATTGAGTTGAGTACAAAAATTTGGAAAGAATGGGAAATAATTGGACCTAGAAATAACCAATTCTCACTGGGAAGAGAGAACAAATATCCTCAATGCTATTAATGAATATTGTGACCTCAAAGACATTGCAGTGGTCCAATTGCGTAGGAAGACTTGTCATGAAAATACATAACTAATCTACAAGAGGGTGTTTTTGCACCTTGCTATATGAATCCAAATTCAGACTCCCAAGGGAAAGTTGATGACAAGATGGTTAGGCCTCTTATTTTGTGGAAATGTGTTTCTATGAGTAAAACTTCATTCAAATCAGAATGACTGATGAAGATATGAATTCCACTTTTATTCAATGGTTACCTACACACTCACAAGAGACCTCCACAAAAGAGAGTTTATCATCCAAGCAAGGAGATGAATGTAATTGGGGGTATCACAACTCTCAACAATAGGGGAATTTTGAGGTCGAAATGGGCCCTAAGAAAAAATGTACAATTAAAATAAAATTATAACCATTGTGGACCCAGATGATGATGTCAAATCCATGAGAGATGATTCAACTCATTTTTGGAGGAAGGAAGTAAAAATATTAAAAATACAAAATAATAAATCATTTTCTAACTCTCCTCAAGATTTTCAACTTATCTCCCTAGTTTACACAACTTCTAGTGGAATACTAGTTGATGCAAATTTATCCCCATCCAAGAGTGTCTTTTTGTTTCATACTTGGTGGGTCTCATGTTACAAAAATGATAAATACATAAAATCACGTCTTCTTTCTTTTTTATCTTTATTTTTATTGATTATTTTATTTTATTTTTTGTTATATTTCATTTTTGCAGTAAGTCCATCAAAATTATGGGTAACATGGCAGCTCCTTTGATAGAAGAATTAGCCTGAATCCAACGTGTATTCCCAGCTTTGAAATTTGAGTAAAACTCATGGAGATAAGTCTGCAAATATTAAGTTGGAAAAAGTGCTTTTATTTCTTTCCTATAAATTTTTGATGATGGTTCAAATCTATTTTATTATTTCCACTATTATTTTATACTTCTCAGGAGGCCCATTTTAGACCCCAAAATTCTCTAATTTCCAAACCTCCGATATCATTAGAGAGAGAAAGAAGAAAATAAAAGAAAGAAGACAAGCATGGGGGAAACCTAATGAGGTGATTTCAGCAAACTTCAGGACTGAAAACCTCCAAGGAGATAGTCCAAGAGTCAAAAAGATACAAAAATAAAAATAAAAAGACCCCGTGTGAAAAACTCATTTGAGAAAGTAACTGGTTATCCTATGTTGAAAAACATATTTATAGCTAGAGGTCTAAAAACAGAGATAAATAATAAAAAAGAAGAAAGAGAAAGGACAAAGAAATAAGTGATGTCTTAAAATTATCGTTTTCTAATATGTTTTTTTGTAAGGTTCAATTTATAACCAAGAGGACAACATACACTGAGACAACTCAAAACTCCAATTTTCCATCCACCCAAGCTAGCTCTTTGAATGTCCTATTATTTAATTTATTTCTAAGCTCCATCACTGTGCCATCCATATCACTCAATTGTCACCAGTGCTATGATTATCCTATATGTTACAAAGATTGTCTGGGGCACTTCTTACAGATTGTGATCAACATAGAGAAAGGTCCAAATATTATGTTTTTTTATAAAGGAAAAAGAGGAGGGGTCCACTCACATCACACCCATCCAAAACCATTGGCCTCATCCACATGCGAATTTCCACATATCCATAAAAATATTGATTTTACCTCTTCTTCTAACTTTCCACCATAGGGAAGATGTATTCTTGATCATTGTCCATAGATTGATAATGAATTTATCATTCCTTTTGAAACTTATTTCATGAGAGTGATGATCACAAAGGCCGTGACTACTATGAAGAATACACACATAGTCTTGTGCGTCTCCATAAAAACCCTGAAGGTGACCATAATTGAGATCATCACGGAATGAAGAACCAACCATCATGAAGGCATTGAAGAGTCATTTACTTAATTTCGCCAAATTACATGATCATTTGCAGATACTTAGCAAGATCATCTGCTCACCTTCACAAAAAAATTTGATCCCACCTCCTTAGTCTTAAACTGTTTTTCTAAAATTGAATCAGCTATCAATATTTAAGGAAAAAATGACACTTTTTTTCTTGGGAAAATGTTAATAATGTAGATAAAAAGTATAAGAGAATATGATAACTTTAAGAGAAATGCAAATCAACTATCACTGTTTCATAAATACATACATATTACATTCACACAAACAAAGATTACCACGAGGGATATGTTTGAGAAAATCCCTAATTTCTTCCGTTAAGAAGCATACTATTGTCAAGTTTAATAGTGAATAATTTTGTAGATGAAGGTGGCCACTGGGCCTTAACCACCTGGGTTAGTGCTGTGTTGTTATCCTTCTCCAATCCTGTGGAGAAAATGATAGCAGTGACATTCTGAGAGTGACCAACATGCCTGAGGAAGTTAAGGAAGGTGTGTAGGGTGGGGCCAACTAACACAACGCGATGGTCCCACCACCAAACCAGAAGAATAAGAGTGGGCCTTGTTTCGTTGTACCTGGGTGAGTCTCATTCAAAAATAGTAAGAAAGGTACATCACATCATCAGAGAGGCTGATTTAGCTACCACTAGGCCTCCATAGGCTGTAGAGAAGTCAAGGCCAAAGACTAGTTGCTGCAAGATCTAGGTTGATTTCTACCCATTGTTAAAACACGATAAAGCATGGTCCCTCGACTATCTCACAGGATTGGATCGAGAGGAAAAGGGCTTCGATTTTTTGTTATTTTTCTCTAAAGACCAAAGTCATAATGATCCTCCATGGGGGTGAGGGCAGATATTTCATCTCCTGTTGAAAAGTCTCATGAAATTTGTCATATTTTGTATGATAAAGGCATCCAAGAAACTCCTAGGCAGAAAAAAATCAAAATATGCTTTATATAAGATAAATATATAATAGGAGGAGAATTTGTTTTAAATTAGCATACAATTTTTCTACCAGGACCTTCAACAAAAATAAGAACCATTCCTTCCATCTTTGCTCTGAGACCTCAAAGCTTAATTAAAAAATCTAAGAACTGACAAAGAAAATTCTGTAAAAACGGCAGAAAGGTACAACAAAGACTTTATAGGCTCTACCTAAGAGAGCCCACAAAAGAAAAAATAATCCACCAACCTCCTCCGTTTTATATCCCCACAAAACACTGTTGGGTGGGGTTATTTATAAAATTAAGTAATATTATTGAACACAAATAATTTATGTTCATTCCAACCTCAAGGGAAAGATAGTGACACCACTATCAGGAGGGGGCTTTCCATCCGTTTAAATGAAAAAATGATTAGCAGTGTGTCATTACTTTTCTCAGGGGAGTTGGCAAATAGGATGATACAATAGAACGAACACAACTGTGTTAAGCTAATTCTTCCTTCCTTAGGAGAAACTAATTGAATATAAGAATCGGGGTTAGAAGGGAGACCCTACCCTACCCATGTGACAGAAATATACTATCACATATTGGGAAATACGATCCTGTGAGGAAAGCTGATGTTTGTTTTATCTTATAAAGTTATGCTACTTATGAGCTGAGATTCAGGCAACATATCTCATCCCAAGTAGAATTATTATTTCACTTTCTTCAATCCATTGGGCAAATGACAAGCAAGTAGAATGGGTGATTAGTACATTTTATCTCATATGGATCTGTTAAATATCATCATGCGTGTATGTGTTGACCTATCAGAACCCAATGTCATGGAAACACTTTGTTGATGAGGGAGGTTTTCACTGAGTTTATGTTTCCACAGACATTTGGGAGTATGAAGAGAGGACTCACAAAACATTGATTTTCAAAAGAAGAGGTTGAGAGGATACGAGGAATAAAGGAGAAGAATTTGAGAAGGAAGGAAGAGGAAAGATCAAAGATAAAAATTCAGCTTCCGTGAACCTTATAGGCCTCAAAAGAGGAGAAGAAAGGAACAACAAGAACTCTTTAGATGGAAACATCATGGGCAGATTTCCACCTTCAAACCCTAAGTTATGTGAAATCCTTTATCATATAAACAATCCTCTAGTCCTAATGAGAGGATCTAGCAACAATTACATAAATATATGCAACCTTTCCTAGTAGTTATGCTAGAAAAACACGAGGCGTATCATCAATTTTTCTGATTTTAATAACTTATTTGGCAGTCAACCTTGTTTTATCACTTCCACCACAGACCTCATCCATTCGTGAAGATGAATGCTTGTACAAAGAACAAGTGAGTGACAACAAAAAAGGTGCGAGAATAATCTCTAGTACAAGTTATGCACACGTATCAAGGTCAGTTACAATAAATAGGTAATAAATTGACATATTAATGGAAATGAACACATAATGTACTATTAATAGAATGATGGAAGAGAGAAACAGCAGAAGAACCCTTGATTTAGATGCTCTGTGTGTGAGACTCTAAGTCCTAGTCGACTCTTCAAACAACTTCTGCCAAAATGGGTGACAATTGGGTGACACTTCACCTCCAGGGATGGGAACCAATACCATGGAAGGTAGGCTTCATTTGGGGAAGGGAGAGGGGAGTTGAGGATCCGGCAAAGTAGTTCTGACATGTTAAGGGAAACATCCTGAAGCATTATCCAAGACCATGAATGGAGGTCTCGCTCCTATCATCAACCATTTGGAAACCATCACCATTCTAGAGCCTTCTAGTAAGGAAGTCTCTCCCACTGGGAACAGAGGACCAACACGAATTTTCTTGAAAAAAGTTTGTTGTCAAAATACACACATGTTTTGCAAATGTGATAAGGTAGTTCATTAAAGGATGTAAAGAGCATGTTGGGCTTGAAACAAGGTTCTTTGAGCTAAACTTTTCTAATATTTTCAAGTCAAGTCTTTTTCCACTCCCTGAGGACATTGCTTTCTTAGAAAGGCATCATGAGAACATATTTTCATGAATCCAGTGGGCATGACGACAAAGTGGAGTGCGACAAAATAATCTACATCAAATTCCCCAAAGCATGAACGTAACTATGATGATAAAGATTTACAAGCAAAGGAAAGGACTTTAGAGAACCATCAAGGGAGATATGCAAATAAAAAATAATACAATATATGTGACATCTCTTATATAAGTATGTTTAATAGTTAAATATTTGAGTACAGTATCTACTGAATATGTTGATCTAAGTGGTATGGACACTATCTAATTAAAAAGAACTATGAATAGTATTTAGAGAAATTTTAAAGCCTAAGAAAAATGGCAACCAAAATAAACTTTATAAGAAACTAATAAGATTCCAAGATGATGATGTCAACTATGGTTACATGATTCATCTATTTTTAAAAAGTAGATTACAAAAATAATAATAATAAAACTACTTTTATCAACTTGTATTAACTTATCTCCTTAGTTCTTACTCACAAATTTCAGTATATAATTTATATAGTACTTGTTCTCATCCAAGAAGTACCCATGTTGTTTACTTTCTGATAATATTCTCACATAAAAAATGAGAATATATGAAAAACATTATCAGAATAATGTTTTTCAGGTATTTCACATTTTTCATGTGGAAGAGTGGGACTAAAGGTATGGAAAAATGGGAACCTTAAACGAGGGACCCAAAATTATGCATCTAAAGAGTTTCCTGCTTAGAAATGCAGCAAACCCAGGGAGATATTGGAATACAAGAAAAAAAGTAGTTTTTCCTTTTTTTCCCTCTAAAATTGGATATGTAATCAATATTTTATTATTATTTCCAATGTTATTTTATAATTTCCTAAGGAGGCCCATTTGACTCAAAATCTTTATATACAACTAAGGTGAATATACATGAAACTACTAGACATGTAGAACTTATCTACCTAGAGAGGACCATGTGTACAATCGTTTAGTCTGGACACCCCAATAACCCGGATTTATTGAGGAAAACCAGTGTTTTCACTTCATCTCATCTATTTTAAAAGTACTAATCTAACCATACATGAATTGATGTATTGTTTAACATAGTAGAAACCACCGATTTTCAACAATGATGTAAACAATTAAATATAACAGATAAACCAACAAAGATGATAAAATGGCTCTGTGTACATTAACACAAACTAATAGTGTAATTAGTGAAGTTGAAGTCAAATATCTTACAAAATAATTCACAGTATTCAGTGATGTGAACTCATCATTGAATGGAAGAATATGCCATTGGTAGACATACTAGCTCCAAGGTAGACGAAAGGGATTTCTATAATCTTCCTGATACTATCTGAGCACAAAGAAGATCCTATCAGAGGCCATAATGTTTTCCACAAATCGACAAGAAACATAGGATTTTACAAAGTTACAGAGTGATTCAAGATTGACGAAGATATGTCAAACATGGTATGATTAGTGGTTTAATTTTCTCTCTAGATGGGGAATTTCAACATATAGGCTATACAGTTCAAATTTAAGTAGATTAATCTGTGTGAGATCAGTGAAGTCTCAAGGACAATGTTATAATCGAATGAGAGGCAAATAGATTTCCCAAACCCACAAGACAAGTGGAAAATTTAGGATGTCCCAAAACCGACACATTTTATATGTAGATAAGTATTATTCTCAATAGATATATAATATTTTCACACAAAATACATGATCCGTCCATTTTCCTCTATTATTTCCTAGTGAGTACCTTTATTTTTTACTTAAGATTAGCAGGTGCCTATATGCTTGTAGTGTATAAATAATCCTAAGAATCATGAATACATTAGAGAAATTTTAGGTTGCAGAAAAATAAAGGAACCAAAAGAAAAGCCAAGAGAAGAACCACAGGGATTCAAGATGATGATACAATCATGGGGGGATGATTCACCATTTGGGGGTAAAAGGTAAAATGATTAAAAAAATAATAAAATAATAAAATTACTTTATCAACTTTGTATTTCTGAACTTATCTCCAAGGTTTTACCTGTAAATTTCAGGAAAAAGAATTGTTAGATGAAAAAATTTTAATTCCTCATCTGTAGTATACCCATGTTGCATACTTTCACCATTCGCTACATGAAAAATGGGTAATAAAAAAGTACCATTATTTAAATCATGTCAGTGTATTTCACATTTTTCTTGTAGGTAGAGTGCATCAAAAGTAGAAACATGGTACCGTTGACGAGAATCAAAATTATGTATCTAAAGGGAAATTGCTGAAATTTGAGTAAACCTATGGGGAGATAAGTTGAAATATGTTGAAAAAAGTAGCTTTTTTTTCTTTCCCTCTAAAAATTGATGATGTAATCTATTATTGTTTTATTATTCGTATTTATTTTTATAATTTTCCAATTATTTTATATTCTCTCTTAGAGGTCACATTTTTAGACCCTGGTACACCCATAATGCAACTATGAATACATGAACCAGACATGGGTGGGACCGCCTAGAGAGGACCAATACGTGTACAACTTCTCAAGTGAATGTTGAATAACTCCACACAAGTCCCAGAATTATTAGCAAAACCTACGGTTTTCACTTCTATCTCGTACCGACCTTAAAGTACTAATCTAACCATGTGTGAATAGATGATGAAGGAAATATTTGTGAAAACCATCATGGATACTGTCAATGATAAACAACAATAATGAGATAAAAACCAAATAAGATGATAATGTCTCCTAACGTACATTAACACAAACTAAGGAAGGAAGAAGAAGAAGTCAAACATTCGTGTTAATAACTGGATTGAAGGTCGATGATGTGAACCTATCATCGAATGAAGAACATACATTAAAACATGCTTATACCCAAAGGTAATTGTAGTGGGATTTCAGATCATATTATTTGGATAATGAGTTGGAGTTTACAAGAAGTGATTCTGTCAAAGGAGGGGCTTATTAATGTTTCCTTCACATCATCAACACGAAAACATAGGATTTTTACAAAAGTTGCGCAGTGATTCAGATCATTAAAATATAAAGTCAAAATAAGCATTATGGTTTGGTCTTCGGGATAATTATCTTTGAACATATCGACGATATGACTCTGTGACCAAAGTAAGATGACCCAAAAGTAGATCAAAGGTCTTCATGACACAAGACATAATCGACTGAGAGGAAAATAGATTTCAAACCTGATAGCAAGTGGTAAAATTTAGAGGTCCCAAACTCACACAAGATATAGACAGCAGCATCATTCTCAGAGATATATGTTCCATTTGCAAAAAATACACATTTTGTTTCCATTTTCCGCTCGCTACTTTTAGTATGAGTGCCTTTATTTTTTACTTGTTGATTGAAGAGGGTACCCTATGCTTGTTGAATAAATAACCTTCACATAAATCCATCCTAGTAAGTTTAATGGGCCCTAGGCGATATAAAATCGATTTCGCTACCGAGACAGTCCTTCATCTTTTATATATTTTTAAGAGTTTGATGTATAAGTAACTGCTGAGCATTTTTCATGTTTAGGGAGTTTAAAAATGAAAAGAATACTCCAGATGTCCCTTTCGAAACATCAGCTTTGAATCCCGAAAAGGTAAAAAAACAATATCCAGAGAACCTTTAGTCATGTTTGACTCAGTTATCTTTCTCACAATTAATTTATCTAGTCTAGTTGGTTAAAACTATAATGAGGAGAGCATCATTTTTATTAGTGGTCGACCTATGTCTAAATGACAAGTGTTGAAAATATTTTCATTTTTAGAGAGTAAAAAGAGTCAAAGATGACCTGTGGGGTTCCCTTTTTTTCATTTATTTAAGTCCAAAAATGATAAAACAAAAAACTGATAGACAATTTCAAAATAGTTTGACTTCTGCTAAATGATAATTGGACCATATATACATGTGAACACACATACCCAAATTCTGAGATAAACATAATAAAATATGTTCAACATGGTAAAACATTTTGAAAAATTTATATAAACTCATAAAATAAAAATAAAATACCATTTAATCTCCAATAATTACATTTTTCCATTTTGCAGTTTCAGAGCAATATTTTTTCCTAATTCCTCCCAAATTTTCAAGCTTATATGATCATTCAGTGTTCATTCAATGAGCCATCATTGCCAAGTAATATTTATTTCCCCCACATTTTGACAGTAAATTTTGCTGCTTTGTCCCACAGAGGGTAGCTAGGGAACTTAAAGGCAAAATTGCTGTGTTTTTACCATGGCAGGTTTTATCACAACGCGCTCTCACTCTGAGCTCCAATACAGCTGCTACAAGCAAAGGGAAAAATTCCTAGTTATTTAAGCACCTAGTAAAGGAATTTTTTTCATCAATATATTTTTAAAATTACTAGCTCTTTTGTAATTTTTTCCCATAAGTTTTAAATTCAAAATTAGATGCCAAATTCAGATGTTTTTGTGTGAAATGTTGGAGCAATGCATATTAAGGAAGGAAAGAGGTTACGGAAATAGAATAATTAATTAGAAACAAAACACATATTGCAGGGCTTCTCTGAATGGGACATGTAAGTTCTCTTGTGATTATTAGGATGTTAGAGTCACATGAGTATTTATACTGTGACGTGTACTGTGAATGTGTATCGCCAACTGTTTGTGGACAGGTATCAGCAGAAATGAGAGATGGGGAGTGCATCTCAACATATATCATTATTGGGCATCCATAAATAATGAGTTCACATGGAAGCCTTGTGAGAGAAGGAGAGTCAAGAAATATATGATCACCTGGTGATTATGCCCAAGTCAGAAGAATAAAAGGGAAAACCAGACATCAAGATGTGAGAGCTTCCATTTAGGAACACCTTCACCAGCTCAGTGCTATAAAAGGCCAACTTCTCCACACAGAAAATCTCACCTCATAGTATGATAAAAATGTATGAAACTCATCATATATTCAACCTGAGGATATTCACGAAGGCTAATTGAAGAATGGCCCCACCTAAAAACTAACAAGCTAGATACACCTAATAGTGCCTTTATACCGTAGCAGAATACAATAATTAGATGAGTCTAAATGCTTTATTTCTAAGGCATTCAAAGAAAGCTCCACCTTTGCCCAGAGATTCAACCTCATTACAAGAATCTCTAAACACGTGTCACTTCCCTCTCAAGCTGTCAGAAGAAACCCATATTCTAATCCCAACATCTTCAAGACATTTATAAGTTTTAATCTGTACTACTAAATAAAAAAATTAAAACTTTGAAAAAAATAAAAATGGTGTTTTGTCGTTCACCATAGTCCCCAAAGGGAAACGCATCTCCCAGAAGTCAGAACGCAGATATATTTTCTTAGCTGTGTATCATATGACTGAAGAATAGCTATACAAAAAACAGAAGAAGGTATTTGTTGACCACCACAGTGAGCATTCACTGCTTCTTGGTGAGACTCTGTGTCCAAGCCTCATTCTTCAAAGACCCCAGCCCTTTCAAAAATGGGGAGAAATTGGGTAATATCTATCTCAGATGCAGAAACCAATATTATGGAAGTAGGGGTTTCATTTATAGGGAAGGAGAGGGACTGAGAACTAATAGGGCGTGGGATAAGTCCACATCTTTATAGAAACATCCATGAGATCCATGACCATGAATGGTGAGGGAGTCTGTTTTATCACCAATCATCAAACCATATTACCTTCAGCCATCCTTTCTAGTAAGGGAAGCTTCTCTCCATTTTTGGAAACTTTCTCAAGAGACCCAACTCAATTTTTCTTTCATACATAATTCACATGCTGCTAGTGCTAGACACATGTTTTGGGGCAAAGTAGTAAGTATTTCAGTTAGTTAATGAGACTGACTGGACACCTGTAAAGGTTCTTGAAAAGTTTTTCTGCTACCATTTCCAAGTCAAGTATTTTTCCACCTCTATTTAGGCAGTTTGGCATTATACTTATAGACATATTTTGCCACACCAGTGGTATGATGATACTAAAAAATCATTATTAAAAATATTTGTTGCAAACCATCAAGGACCCATCAAGACTCAAAGGAGACAGCTTCACAGTGTCCTTTGAGGCTCAAAAGAGGAATATTAGACCCAGCAGGGAAGTTCTCACTCTTCAACCATCTCTCAATATTTAGGTCAACCAATCACCAAGAGAGAGGTATGTTTAGGAAGGGAAGGTTGTAAATGATAGAGGTAACCACCAAAATCAAAGGAGAGGTCTGCAAACCTACTGTAACCAAGAGCCAAAGATGAGATAAATATTAAAAGAAGAAAGAAGGGTACAAGAAATCATGGGGAAGGCTACAAAAGAGAGATAGATGGTGGTAACAGCAAGGTGTTAAGCAGCAGAGGAAGTGATGGGGAAAAACCTAAGAGGGAGAGAAGGACCACTTGAGTCAAGAACATATCTCAACCACATTGATCCTACTACATAGCTGTTATATAAAGGGATATAGTACACTTACTAAAGCTTACAATCCTGTCCTCCTGTTTAAACGAAATGAGGTCAACCCATCGATGTATTCAAATTGACAGAAATACAAGTGTAGCTGGATGACAATAATCAAGGGAAATGAGATAATGAAGAAATAAAGGGAAGGGATGAATACCTGCAGGGCTGAGAGAGATAAATCATGAGGAACAACCTAATGCAGCAAACAGAGGGCTAGAAAGAGCACGTGAAAAAGATCAAATACTAGCCACCATGGAAACTTTGGTTGTGAGGCCGCCCAACGTGTACATCCCCAAAAACATATGTTTATATTACCTGTGTAAAGAGAAGAATAAGTTCAAAGAAAAACGATAGCATGAGGAGCCCTATCATCTTCCAAGGATCAGAAATACTTCATTTAATTCTGTCATAGGTTTTTATGAATGCATCTAAGATGGGATAATTATGCTGCGAGCAACTCATAAAGGATCAACATGAAAAATCTTGGGATCCAAATTATAGGATGGGGGAGTGAATCAATGAATGGTTTTCTGCACCCATGAGAAAGAAAGGCAATGGGAGAGAAGTATAAGTCATATCTGGGGAAGAACACATCCCCTATGGGTCGAGCAAAGGACAGGCCCCCACTGCCACTACCAACTATAGAATACCCATGAGATCCAAATTATAACTATACCTGCAGATGGTAGGGTGAGAGAACCCATCCCATTTTTAAAGAAATTTATCACAAAATCTGGCGTTTGTGTCATTTTCAAAAAGAGGACAGGCTCCATACCACATCACTAAAATAAGAGGCATCACCTTGGTGAGACTACACTTCAGAAGACACACCAGAGACAGGATATTAAAGCCAAAGACCAAAGGCACTGATTTGCCCAAGTCTCAACCCACTTTTTAAGGGCAAGAAAGAAAGCAGTGATTAGCAGGCCATGAGTGGGTAGAAACAGAGAGAAAAATGAAGCTTCACTCAATATGGAAATCCTCAGACACCTCTGACAAAGAGAAACAACAGGCTATATGAATGGAACCCAAATAAGAGTTTAGAGGTTGACAAATACCTTAAAAGAAGGCAAAGATGATGAGCCTCTCAATAGGTATATAAAAATATACGCTTAATCTACCTCCAACTGGATATTTACCTCTTTCCTGCATTCTGATAAAACATTTTTGACTATAATGAAAATAATAAAATTCAAAGGATGTTTATCATATATTATGTCTTAAATCTCAGATGACCATGAAAGAGAGGCATTATCATAAGAAGATGAGGAATCAATAAGGTGCAGTGTAGGTATGCTTGCCCCTGTTACTCTAATCAGAATTACAATCAGATCATTCATGGCTTGTTCACCTATAGTTCAGGATCTACTAACGAATGATGTAAATAAACATTGCAAAGATCTAGGGATTGGATCCACCATTTAGTTATCTTATAGGCACCCCTCTTTCCAAGGAGGTTTCCAGCCATTTCTTTGCAGGGGAAGAAGTAAGATCAAGACTCAACAGATCTAAAATTTTGAGAATGATGTATCATTAAGAGCTAGGAACTTTTCTTTGCTATTACCCTTTTCTACCATGTGCTCAGGAACTGCTTTATGTTTAATGAGAAGCTCTTATGTTATCTTTAAATTAGCTTTTTAGGATTTGGGTCCCCCTAGGTTAGGTCTGTCCCAAAGGCTCCAGTCTCTCCTTGGGGATTTTATTCATGCATTTATTTCCTAGCAATATTTTCCTTTATAGTAGAATTTTTTTAAAGTATATACCTTATGTCTATATTTAACCCCTGTGGGAAGTGTGGTTTATAAATATTTTTGTTGGAAACCAAAATATACAAAGTATTCTCTTCTTCTGTGAGTTAGATCATGATTAGCTCACTTACTCATGTTTCTTTCTCTCACATTCATAGTCCTGCCAGGAAAATGCTTAGCATTAAACAAACAATATTTATGGTTATAAACCATGTAAAATAAAAGATATATTTCCTTATAAATGTTGCCAGTTAGTTCAACGTTAACTTCTCAACTCCATCCTTCCTTCTAGTTCAATTTTACCTGTGTAATCATAGCAGTTTCTAAACGTTGAATTACTTATAAATTTTTGGAAAAGTGTCCATCATTGGACTAGAAAAGAAAGTTATTTCCACTCTTCATCATGTTTCAACAGACAAATTTTTATTTCTTTCTCCTCAAAAAAAAACCTCTTCTAAAAACACCATTCACCTAGGTCAGATTGGGTTTTGTTAAAGGCCATCGTTTTCACTTTTCCCTGCAGGCAAGATGGACCTCAGGATACTAAGCTTAAAAGATCTACAAAATGCCATTATACCTCTTAAACTACCTCTCCTAACCTTCATATATCACCTTTATCCCCAATTTCGCCAACTAAACCTCAGAAAACAAGAAATTTATGTAGCATCATATAAAAATCGTAAGAATATATCTCCAACATAACCACTGTCTTAAAGTTTGATTTATTCCTCCTATCCCTTAAAATTCTCAACATCTCAAACCTATGACGAGGGAAGACTTAGACCACTTTAGGACTTTGCATTTTCCAATCATACTTGTAATTCATTTATAATTAGTTGCAAGTGTTCATTAATTAAATAACAAAATGATGATTATGACATCATTTTATATACTTAAATAAACTCTCCTTATTTGATATAGTCTTTTTATTGTTTGTGTGTCATTATTAATTTTTATTTCATTATCTTTACTTATGTGTTATATTAGGTTTATTTCTTTGTTTTATGCTTTAAGCTATAAGTTTCATTTTTAAGCATTGTTACTATTATGCATATACTAGGTTTCCAAGCTTTTTGATGCAAAATTTATTTATAGTAATTAATGCCTACCTCTACAAGTAGAGAAGTTTTTATTTAAAATTAGTGAGAATTTACAGAAGCTAAAAATATTCTATATGTTAACATTTTAGATTCTGCAAAAGTAGTGTAGCATTTCCATTTCCCTAAATAGATTAACATTTCATTCCGTTAGATTAGAACATTCCTTTTTTAATATATTTTTTCCTTAAAATCTAGATTAAATTGATAGATAGTATTTAAAGTGTCTTATTTGTCTATTTCCTTGGGGTAACTTGAATAGAGCTTAGCATACTATGCATATAGCACTACTAATTATATTCTATTTCAGTATGAGCTCTGTTGTTAATTAAAGTTATAACTCTTTGGAGTTAAAAATATTGTTACAATACCTGGGCTCATCGCTGTCCTTGATCTTAATATGGACTGAGAGTATAGTGTACTGTGTTAGGCACACTAGATTGCTACCATGCATTCTAACCATATTTCTAAACGTTGAGAAAGAGATTCCAGTTTGTTACCCAAAAGGACAGCAAAAGAGAAGACCCGCATTCATGTATCCCCTCACAAAATAAGCAAAGAATAAAATAAAGTGCTTAAAAATAATAAATAAAAAGCTAAAACTTTAATAATTTTAACTCTAATTTAAATAGAAAGAATTTAATACAAAACACGTAAGTTTGTCATGCATTCAAATGACATTTGAAGGCTAGTCATACAGAATAAGGTACAACTCTCAGAACATAACTGTGAACCATGAATGTATTACAAGCAGTGAATCATGAAAATAACAAGGATTTTGGATCAGCAAGTTGTAATTGAGGAAAGCATTTTAGATCCGTAGGAATCATTTAAAGGTCTTCCTAAGAGACAAAGAGCTAGAAGCATATACAAAGTTGGTATGATGTACCTCCTTGATAGCATGAGGGATGCATTCCATTTACTAGCCATTGAGCCTTTGGGTATGATAACTCTAGCATTCCATCGGAGAAATATTTAGCCCTATGTAAAGAACATAATTAGCGTTAATATTGAATATAAGATTACCAACCATTCTAAAAGAAGTCAAAATATCTCTTTAATTAAGAGACATATTTGTTTTGGCATGTTTAATCCCTTTGATTATTTACCATTTATAAGCTGTTTCCCACCTTCAATAGCATTGATATTTTCTTCCACAGTGATTGAAATACCTTGGGAACATCATTACATCTGTAACAATGTAGGTAGCAGCAATCTTTGTTGGAAGAAGAATTTTCCACATGATAGGAGCATGTCAGTATATATGCTTAAATAAAATGGATATGTAGAACTGTGAATATGTCATGGTTGTAAGCAAAATAATCAAAAGGAACTTTAATTTAAAAACATTGGAGGAAAAGGAAACCTATTGTCAACCCTTAAGGCTTCTGAAGGATAAAACCAGAGGGGAAACTTGGAGTACTGAAGCACAGAAAGATACCTCCATAAGTACGGAACCTTATCTCACAAGAAAGAACATATAATTTATGTTAAAGATAAGAATAGGATTGTGATGGAATACAATATGAACAAGTAGGAGTTGATAATTCATTAACTTCAATCAAAAAGATAAGCTTATCTGGGATATTTTTCATGGCAAACTATCTTTTTATTTCTGAGAAACCTCTTTATTTTTTTGTACCTACTCACATAATTTTGTCCTTGAATGAATCCAATAACCATTGCTGACATACATCAAACAATAATGGCATCTGACCTTTGAAAAACTGTGCAAATTCTTCCACTTATAAGTTGTACCCCTTCATTTATCAACTTCTTTAAAGATAAGTATTTATTTTGTATTCTATTTTTTTATTTAAATTGGATATTTTCTAGAATCCACAGTGATTAGATTTGTAAATTTTGAAGTGATTTTGTATTAAAAGGTCACGTTGATAAAACTCAGAATGTTTAGATGAACTTAGTACAAAATCCCTAGGTATTCAAGGTACAGAATCTGCATATGATACACCTGACATCTTAGTGAAGGGATAACTCAAGTTTACTTGTAAATTTTATTAAAGTTTTGATGTTATCACATAACTCAATGAATTTATGGGATGATAACCTAACCCTTATACAAAGTTTATGAAGAGAAACAAAATGCATTGGAAACTATCATTAAGAAATACAATGAATTTTACTGACAATAAATGGAGGCAAGGATCAAAATTCTATCTAAAATCAAATGTAAGGCTTTATAACCCTCTCTTCCTTTATCATTATTATTTTGGGGTTTATTTTTTTATTTAGTCATTTCTCATTATATTTTTTCTTGAGTGTAACTGTCATAACCTCATGAGGCTTAATCACATGTACATTATTCAAGTAATATTGGGAAATAACAATGTAAGGTTTTCCAAATGAGAGGGAGAAATAGTGGAAGAATAAACTAACTGCTAATAAAAGAGCAAATTGTAGAAATGGTTTTCTTCTTTGACAGTGGAGCAAAGGTACTGCAGCAGAAAATCTGGCCCAATGATTGAGAGTGAGTTTTGGAGCCTCAAATGGGAAGAAGAATTTAAAATATGATGTTGAGAAGATGAATCTCACTTAAAAGGAAAAACTATTTGAACTTTTGATGTAATGTCTATATTTGAATAGTGGTAATTGGTGGTACAAATTTTACAATTGATATGTTTTGTTAAAAATAACACCTTAGTTACTTCATCTTACATCTTGGTTTTTCATGCAGAAAATCATGGTGGCCTTGTGCCGTATATACATTGGGAATCCTTCAGAAGAATTATTTGATTAGGTCATGACCAGAGGAGAAGGCCGAACTCAAATTAATAGCTAATAACTTTGCCACAAAAATATAATTTGTAGATCAAGTTTGGTAAATTGTATCCCTTGCTGGAAGCATGTTGAGTACTTATATACTCTGAGTTAACTATACTTTGGAAGTCTTAGACACTCCACCAAGTCTTAGGACCCCACCATGGAAAGAAATGAATATATATTTACCTTTAAAGGCTAGAAGAATTTATTAGTCATAAAGGATTTTGACCAAAAAGGTAAATGGCCTAAAAATATTACAAGGGAAATTTCAGAATACATTCACTTTGAAGCCATAAGACATGAAGGCTAGGTTTGACTAAAGATGAATTGTCCTAAGAAATGAGAATACTGACAAATATTCTCCATAGGGCTAAAATCCACTGTAGATTCAAAAAGAAATCTGACTGTACAAGCAAATGAGATAGATGCAACCATCTTTAAATTTCGTATTTAGTTTTGGCTTGGTCATAAAGGACATTAACCTGAAAGAAGGGTCCAAAAAAAATCTTCCCAATACATTTTAATTTTTTTGCTTAGCTAGGTAAATGACCATGAGGAGATTGATAGAATTACTAAAGGAACCATAATGAACTTGGCCACCCAAGATGGATTATATATAGATACATGTATCTATGCAGTATGTCATGAAATTTTGTCACAGAAGGGAGAAATTTTCAGCTAAGAATGTGTTATCAGAACCAAGAAGAATACCTTCTCAAACAAGAGGAGTTGGATTTAGGGTATCAGAGGTATTCCCTATATGAAAATCCAGCCTCCAAAACCATACAAACAAAAGGTGAAAAATGGAAAACTCAACTATTAATTTTACCTATAGATCCCCAAATGTCAGTCACCCCATTAAGAGAAGGGATGTATCTTAATCAAAATTCACAATGAGATCAGTGCACACTTAAGTTTAACTTCTTCACATTTGACTGATTCAACAACAACAACACATCTCTCATCTCTGATCCACCATTCAAATTCAATAGAGAAGAATGCCAAAGTTTGAAGAAGAGATCTGAAGTCAGCACGACTGAAGAACAAATATACTGATCTCTTTGACTAAATGAATTTATAATTTGACCTCAAGAAGGCCACCATCAACCTCAATTGATCAGAGAAATTATGCTCACTTACTGAGACTTTCACCTTACTGAATGATGAATTTTCTTGTTATTTAGTTGTCAATCAACATTTGACCAACCGGGTACTTCGACTAGGTTTGACTGTATTTTCTTGGACATGGATTTGCACATATTTCTAAGTACTTATTTGTAATACATTGTATGAAAAAGCCCCTCCCATAGTTAAAATTTTTACTATTTTTTCTACATGATGATTTCAAGATAAATTTATGAGTCCCTTTGTTGCTGATGTATATTTATGATCCTACTTTATTATTAGTTTGAGATTTTCTAGTAATTACAATATACATGTGGTTATATAATTTCTATCTCATTAAACAATCATTGAAGTTGTAATTTTATTGAAGATCAATTTGTTATAGAAAAATCAACAACTAATATTTAGTATTTCATAAAAATTGACTTACATAATGTTTAAAAGCCACATTTCTAATTTTATATATATAATGATATGTTTAATTCATTTGTAAAGTATTAATTTAATTTTAAAAAAGGTTTCCATGGTGTATTGAAAAATAAGGGTCTTTGTAAGGAAAACGAATGAAAGTAACTGTCTATTCTATTGTAATATCTACCTAATTCTCATAATATAAATATTTTTCAAGAATATTTTTAGTTTCTTATGTGTGAAAACATAAGAAAAGGTACTACAATAGATAATATTATATGATGCTGTTTAAAAGAAATTTTTGGGGTTTAATACCTGAACTTGAATATTGAAAGACTAAAAAATAATAAAGAAAGTATTGCCTAGAAGAGTTGAATGTACTTGATGTACACTATAAGAAATGAAATGGAGTGAGAAGGGTTGACCCTCCATGAGGGAAACCAAACTTTCCTTGACCTTCAGATGTTTATATTGTATTTGTGTTTTGGGTGCTTATTATTTTCATATTTTTTTGGGTATATATTTTATGTTGAAATTGGATTTGTATTGACATATTGTTGTAGCTTAGACTTGGTTAAATGGTTGATCTTAACACATAAATATATTTTTTACATCGTAAAAAATACAAGAATATCTTCACCCTTGAAATAAAAAGTAATACTATTACCAAATAATTATAGATAACTATATGACATGGGCATTAGTGGAAGATTTATTTTCCTACTCTGCATCACTCCCATTAAATCATTATGCTCTCATCAACCTCAGTCTATTTTTTTCCTGCATCATATCTTTAAAGATAGAGAAATGGAGTCTATATCTTCCCTGTTCTAGCCTGTAAATTTAGAAGACCTTGATAGTTCCCAGAAATTGAAGAAATTTGTTTTCCAATTTTGTGATGAATGATGACCCATCTCACTAAGATGCCAAAACATAAACATAAGTTTAAACAAGCAGAAATTGACATTGGTAAAAAACACTATGCTACAAAGTCATTGTTTTTTGATAAAATAATGACATGATGTTTCTATGGTAATTGCTAATTCTCCAATGAACTACTAAGGTACGTTTCCACATTCTAGCTTTTTCACCAGTATATTATTGTTCTTTTATTTTAAGCTAATGTTTCTTTTATGCAAATTTGTTTCTAGCTTTTCCAGTGAGCTTCTTATAATATATATTGTATTCATGTGCCATAGACCTTTGAAGATGTTCCTTTATCCGCCATGTGAGTTACTACATGAATCTCTTCATATGTCAATGATTTTCCATCAAATCTCTCTCGAAACTTATTTAACTCTCGTGAGGCCTGAAACTTTTCTAGGAGAATCCATACATCCATACTCAAACATGGTACTCTTCCCTTTTTTGTGTATCTACCAACTTTTCTTTATATTGTTGAGGCCATGTCCCAAAATTGTTTAGGTGATAGTATACACAAAAAATCAACCATCTTTCTATAACCAATAAAGAAACCAATTGCATTATTTTTAGAAAGCCTTAAAGATAGGATACACAAAGCATCAAACCATCTCCTCCTTAGCTATCAAACAACCATTGCATTATCATGGTCTAGAAGTGAATGATTGTATATTTTTTCCATCTTTATTACTTTACCAAATTATTATATTTTAAATACATTCACCTTTGAATGAGAGGTTTGACTGATCATTTTTATTATATAGGTTATATAAAGTGTCAACTCTACGAAGTACCCAGCTCTGCCTGTCTTCAAGATTTGGAAGAAGGTAGCATCCTATGAGCAAGTAACACTAATACTCCCTCCCATGAAGACCCACCTCCCTCATTCCCCAAGTCAAGCTAAGTCATCCTCACCTAGGCCCCTCCTTGATGGCTGATGCCCCACCAAGTGAGCAAGATGATGCCCAACCGCCCCAACATCTACAAGAGAAACAAGGATAGTATCAGTGTCACCATAACAGACATATAAATATACACATCATAAATTCCTCAAAAATGCAGAAAAATGTCAAAGGTCATACCTGTTCGACCCCATACATAACTAGGCGGAAGGCCAATATCTGGGTCCCCCTCGAAAGTCCATCCCCGAGTAGGGATAATCCAAGAACAACTGAGGGTTTTCCTAGAACCACACCTCAATGGTTTCATCCTAGTAGCGACCAGCTTCCCCTTCTCCACTGCAAGGCATCACAGGCACCCACTACCACATCCGCGGATCCCTACAAGGGCCAATGGGCACCGGCATGAAGGCTCTAAGCGTCACCACCCTCTCGAACTAGATGTTTCATAATAAACTTGTGTATGTAAAAACCCTGGAAAATCCTCCCCAGACCTTCCTTAGTTGCGATACCATGACATCATACACATGGCGTGCCCAGTCGTAGAAGTGATTGGCCTGGAGATGGTGCAAGACACCAATATGAGGTCCAGACACCCTATTGGGTGACGATGACCTCGTCAAGTGATCTATCATTGCCAAGGCACACCTATCAGCTATTTCATTCACTGACTCGATGCAGATGTACCCCTAGGTAAGCGGCACACCGTCATAATGTTGCTCAGCCTAGCGCCAAATACTCACCCTCCCAGGAGGGAGTGGGTGTGGTAGTGTATGACAACATCTCTACACCAAAAGACCATCAGGGAAAGGTGTTACCACACCCATTCCCTCCTGGGATACTCACCCTCCCAGGAGGGAGTGGGTGTGGTAGCACCTCGCGCCTCACCCCAAGACCATTACTCATCATCTCTTGTTCCAACAATGGACCAGGAAATGAAGCAGGTTATTCTGCGATCTCAAGATGTTGTTCTCCAGAAAATTTAGCAAACCCCACTATGCCAAGAGCCTCCATGCATTGGTATCTTCAGCCACAAAAATGCAAAGATCAGGCCAATCCATCTCATGCCACAACAACCTATTACCAAAGAAAAAACCAAAATCAATGACCAAAAAATCAAAAAATCAAAAAATTAAATTCTTTGGCCCATCATCAGGCATGTTTTCTACACATCCATGATGTTCATGTGTTTGTATCAATAACATATGCTTGTTTCATTGTGCAAAAGTGCTGCCAAGTGTGATAACCTAGCGGGAATTTTTCTCTCTCCGTGAGGTTCGTGTAGCTCTGCCTCATTTGCCTGCACGATTTTTATGGACCCCCAAAGAAAAAATTGAAAAAATTGAAAAGCAGGATGTTCAGGGCCCTACCTGACACTGACGACGTGAATCCTGGGTACTCAGGATCACTGCAACGACAAGAAAGGCTCGACAGCAAGGGCTCAACGCTAAACATACACTCTCAAAAGACACAAATGAACTGAAATGAGCCATATTGACCTATATATCTCCCTTTTCTCATTATTCGACATTCCATAATAGAAGCTCAGAACACCGAATTGCAAAACTGCAAGAAACACAGTCATCAGCACCACATCATGTTCAAAGTAGGCTTCACACATCCATGCCTCATAAAAATTCATTTTTCCAATTACGACAGGTATTCCCTCTCTTATCGCTTTCCTTTCAACATTATTTTCAATATGTTTGAATAGAAAATATGCCTTTACTTGGGGTATTGGTTGCAGGTATTACAAGCATAACAAATCACCTATTGCCCCAGCCATTGAACATACAAGTGCAGGTATCATTCTATCCCTAGCATGATAGTCTCCCCAAAGAAGCTTTACATATCCTGACATCATTTCTCCACAGAAATCAACCATAGGTTCCAGTCACTTGACCATTTTTTTCATCGCCTCACCTTTCACATGATAAACATTCTTGTGGGGTGGTAGAGCCTCACCATTCATGGCATCCATCACTCAATTAGATCATACACCAAATATCTAGAGCCATGACCATAACATCCAAGTTCAAGAAGCACGACATGTTAATTCATACATCATACATCAAGTCAAGTTTTACCCATGTTATGATAAAACCCCTTTCTCAGACTACCATTCTCATAAGTGAATCGAATATGCACCACTACTTCTCACACTTGGACTATCACACCCCCATAAGCATAGCCCATCTATGACACTTTTCATCTTCTTCACCACCCTCGCACCGAGACCAACCAATGGGGCCCCCACCCTTAGAAAAACACCCTCCTCGCACCATAGTGATAGATTATTTTCATGTTTATTGGGGCACCCGTCTCTATGCTTGTACATCCAACCCCATTATATATTATTTTGGAAAGTGTACAAAGATTTTTTAGGAGAGTTATCCCACCAATCCACCCACATTTCTCACCTAGCAGTAGTCCCTAATCACCCTTGGTTAGAGCTTCACATTCTTTACCAAACCCCACAATGACACTCGTAACAACCACATACCCAACCTATATGTCCTACAGACTCTGTAGATTTCCTTACCAGAAATTGTTATGACTACCGCCACTTGCATTTACAAGATCCAAGCTCGGGCCACTAAACTACCATTATCAGTTATAGCCATTTCTCATTCTCATGCCTAAGTTAACCTATCACACCCCACCTGCTACATCAAAGACCCTGGTCCCTTGCATCAGTACTCCTCTCGATCGGTTGGTGCTTCCTTCTTGTCGAATTCAAAAACCATCTTTGAAGAAGGAGGTAGTACCTTGGATGGCCCCTCATCTCAATAGGGGTATCCTCAAATGGAACTATGAGAGTCATCATTTCCCAATGATGTCATCAATCGTCTTGATATTCTACTTCAACATAATATTTCATGTCAATATGGTACCGTGCTTCACAACCGTTGCACTCTGTCAGAATTTGTCGAAGACCCATGCCATGGTAAGCATCTCATTTAGTAATGCTTACACAAGAAGGTCCCCAACAGTCAGAGACCCATGCATACAATGACTTTTGTTATAAACATTCCATACCAATATTATGCATTTGGGCACCACATTCAACCTACTGTTAAATGAAAAACACCCCTGAGGGCATAAGCAACTGTCGTCATCAACCAACGGCAGGTCACTACCACACAAGTGATATAGACAAAACCTCTATCTATCAGATAAGCTTAACTAGTCAAAACATCATGAGCATGGGACATGCCCACCTCATAGAAATATTTTATGTATTTTATCTCATGCAGGTTTCCAATAGATCAAAGTACCTCTTTTACTCATGGCAAGGGGTATCCAACCTCATTTTTCAAGCAAGTTACTCTCTCTCTCTCAAATGGATTACACAGAAAAAAAAACTATAATGTATTTCACTATAAATATGTTCCTAGACCTCATCCATTAGGGGGCAACTATTAACACTAGAAAATCATGCAAGAAAAATACTTTAGGAATTGTCAAGAAGAAGGTACAAATAAGGATTTACAGGGAAGGAATACATTACAAGAGCTAAAAATTTGAACTTTTTCTAAGGTCAAGCAGGAAAATTTATTGAACTGCACACAGAAAGCACTAACCCTTGGTGATCTTCGCAGCTTTTTCTTCGATAGCCACAAAGAACATTGTGCTTATCCCTCAGATAGTCGCGCGGACCTGAGTATGTGGAAAGTCACCATCCGGGACCACTTGGCACACTTGGAGAAAAATATTCTCACTCAACCTAGCGAAGTATAGCCACCTTGGAGCCACCTTGAGGCTTTAGTGTGGCACACAAAGGAATTATCCTCCCACTCTTATGTCAATGTCCATATTATACCAAGAGAGGGAGGGATAATTTGAAATTTTTGTATAAAAGCCAGCCATGGGAAGAGAAACATGATAATACATTGTTATGATGGCCAAATTGCTTGAGAGAAAACCAGATTGTGTTGTCCAAGGAACAAGAGGATTGGAAGGATTCAGTTGTTGGGCATCCAACACCTCCATCCAAGAGAACAAGTTCACCACGTGTTCATTAATCTACCATCCGTCGAGAGGGGAGAGAATCTTATTGAAATCTTGAGGGGTAGAGACCCCCTTGTCTTGGATATTGGAGCTCCATAGATCTAAGGATCCATTGCAAGTTATTTAGCACCATATTCTCGTATACCACTAGCACCTAATAAAGGGAGACAGTTCTCCATTTTATTTATTAGTGTGTTTAGCTGAATTGAGCTTGTTATTTTACATGTTATTTTATTTTTATTTCTTCATTGATGTAGCATGTTATGTTTCTTACTTATTTTACTACATGTTATTTTGTTCCACTAACAATTTAACAAACCAATTGACCTATGACTTGCTTGTAGGAAAGCAGCCTCGCTATTAAGCACAATGTATTTCATCCACCCATGCGCCAAATACACTACAACAAATATGATTTAACCATATATTGGTTTTTAGGTAAATATACCAAACATGGATAAACAAACCCTCACATGCTCAATTAAAGTTGAAAAATATAATATCATCACTAATGAAATTTCATAAAACAAAGAGCATATAAAATTTAGTTCAATAATTGATATGATGATATGGAAACATCTACATATTTAGTTATAGTCGAATGTCCATTTATGCACCTTAGACAAAGGATATTGACACACCCATGATGAAAGTATCAATCATTTTTCCAATGGCACAAGTTTATGATGACAACAAAATACCTAAAGTAGAAGAAGGAAATATTGTGTCCAAAATTAAATCAACTCACAAAGGTACCATATCATCACCCAATACATATAAGTTGTTTCATGCATGAATCAACATACCTATGTTTAAAAGTATCCAATAGGAGTTGATAGTCTAATTACATACCAAATAATGAAAAATTGAATAATCTTAGAGTCAAAAAGAAAAAAATTCAAATTTGAGAATCTTATCAACATAGAGCTTAAAAAAATATATACTTAGGATGGACTTGTCACTTTTGGTGTGACAATATTTTACAAAGTTTCAAAAATGACATTTCCTTGACATATCCTCAACCTTATCAAATAAGTGAAGGTTACAAGAAAATGGATTCTTCTATTGAATGAAGTGTTCACTACCCATGCTTTGAGGATCAACCATTTTAAGGAAGAAGACTTGTAATATACCTACAGTATATTACACTAATGTTATAATGTTATAAACAATTACCATGTACCAAATATCATAGGTCATAATGTACATTTATTTTATAATAACTACTCTCTTTTGCCAAATTATTTGACTTATCACACAAATGTGTATTATATATCCATGCCATTGTAACTAAACAATATAATCCCAAAATAATATTCATATTAATAATAATAAAATATTTATTTTATATGGATTATATGTGTTATCTCTTTTAATGGAGGATTTAATGAAAGAAATTCAAGTTTTGCTTCATACTTTTTTGGAAAAATATAGTTAAGCATTTTGTCTATTACAATAACTAATTTTAACTCTATAATATTAAACAAGACAAGATTAAGATAGCATGTTTTGAGTACCTTGGTGTTTTCAATGCATGTAAATCCATGGAAACATCTACATAAACCAATTTTTGTGTCCACAATCCAATTATGCCTTATTGGAAAAGTTCCAATTCATTATATATTTATTGGTGTCCATGCAAAATATTTTTCATGTTATATTTATTTAAAAAGTGCAAAATCAGGAAAAGAATAATTGTTTTCTTATTTTCTTGTTTTTCACATTTTTAATAATTGTGCCCTTTTTGTTGGTATATTTTTTTAATAGGAAATAGCATTTTCATTGAAATTTAAATTTCCAAGGTTGTGGACCATTGAAACAAGTAAAATAATATACCATGAAAAAGGGTTTGGATGATATAAATCATGCATCTCTGATCATGCTTATTTACCCAATTCTTTGAGTCAAGGTTGTCCTATGAAACAAGATTTAACAAAAGCATCAACCTTGTTCTTTTTAAACTAAATATTTATATGGAACAACTTCATTATATCCCTCTCTTTGTGATTGAAGCTACTGAAGCTCACCTCCTTTTGCATTGTTGCATATACAATTTTTTTGTCCACATTCAAAATATATTCTATGTCCTTCCTAACTTGCACTAGAATATTCTTCTTCTTCAACTTCTCTCAATGTCTAAAATTCTTGGGATTTAGCTTAGATGCAATTTCTAACATTTTATTGAATATGAAAATTATTATTGCAATGGTTATAATATTAGTTGTAAGGGTACTTGTACACATGTGTAGTGGTACTGGTCATCTTATTTTTTCCTTTATCCATCTACTTCCCATCCTTATTGAAAGATCCATGTTTGTCTAGCTACTTTGACCCTACTAGGATGCCCCTTTTGTTTTGAAAATAAATCTATTGGGTATGC
The DNA here is from genome assembly GCA_034641835.2 of Pinus albicaulis. Lineage (NCBI taxonomy): Eukaryota > Viridiplantae > Streptophyta > Pinopsida > Pinales > Pinaceae > Pinus > Pinus albicaulis. The sequence goes on along the minus strand of CM076576.1, from coordinate 536,666,273 downwards.
ACACAAGAACTCTCTATGGGCTTGGCCATTCTTTGTTAGCAACACATCCATGCATAATGTTCATGCTATGGAACAAGAATGGTAGATAAAGAAAGTGAACCCTCTTACCTTCTTCCACTTGTTCTTTATAGCTAGAATTAGGGTTGTAGTGGATTTCCACTCATTACTAAATCCAAATGGATGAATCATGATGAGATAATATGCTACCACTTGGACATCGAGGGAATAATTAAATCATTATATTATTAAGAGAATAAATTTGACATATGGCTCTCATTTGATTAATTGAAACTATAATTTGGAAGTTATTATCCCTAGGAATGGAATCTCCAAGACATATTTCCTTAAGACATAAGACCCCAAACTCCACTTATTTGACAAAAAATTGGCTTGATTTTCAATGTTGGTCTAATAGTACAGTTTTTTGGATCTAAACCAATTTGACCCTTCTAGGTCTGAAACTTTGTCATCCCCATCCTAGAGCATCAATAAATTCATAGTAATTATGTAGATCGATTTTGACTCAATGAGCTAGGTTCAAGTTTTAACAAGCCTTCTCCCATGCTCAATGATCTTTGTTAAGTGTAGTCTTCTAGTGGTTTTAGTCCTCCCTATTAAAAGGAATAATATTTTGATTGGAATTCTCACTTTTATCCATGTAATCAGTGTTTATTTTAATTAGCGTATTAGATGTCTATTATATAACAACACCCTCTTCTCACCCTCCTCTACTAGGCTTTTTTGGCATTTATTTGTTTCATGTTTTACAATGTGTGTGTATGCACACACACGCATGCACTCATGTGCATGCATATATTGGTATTTGACAAGTACCATGAGGACTGGTCCAAACAATTAAAATATAAAGAAAGAGACATTTCATTAATAGCACATAAAAATATGATAATTTTATATAAGAAAGGGACATTATACAGATATGCTAAAGGAAAAAATCAAATGTAACTATACAATTATTGAAGGAAATATAATGACATTAATAATATCAAATATTAGGAGGAAATATAGACAACCCCATCATGGTCAAAGGTGGCACCTTCCCCTAGTATGCAAGGGACACAATAATTTTCCAAGTTATTGGAAAATGTAATTTGGCAGTTATTAATTTCAATTTTCCTTAACCTTAATACTTTCTTGTGAACTTTATTATTCTTATTGTGATTATTTATTATATATTCTTGATCAAACAAGTACTAAGAAAAAAATAATAAATATAGTGGACATAGTCCTGGGGGGGGCGTTTAATTGGTTAATCTGAGAAATATGAAATCATTGAAACTCAAAATACCTTGGTTCAAATCCCCCCTATTATGACCAGGATACAGGGAGGAAGACATATCATAGCCCCTAGAATTTTTATTGGTATTTATGTGCCATGTAGGTTTTTGGGTTCCTCTCGGTCACAAAAATAAATAAAGATAGAGAACACAAAAATTAAGCTCCAAGCCAGGGAAAAACCCATCCAATGGGGAAAACTAGGAAAACTCTTCTCTTCTTATAGAATATTCTTCGAATGAGACAAAAAATACCCAAACCCTAGATCAAAACCCCATCCCAACACCAATTCAACCCTCCAAGATGACGTTCCAAATAGGTCAAAGTCAAATCAAAACAACCAGAGAAAAACTCTTCAAAACTACACCAAACACAGAATATTGGCCTCCCGGCTACAAAATTTCAAACCTACAACTACTCAACTTCAAAAAAAATTCCCCTGCTATTTTTACCTATGCAAATGCTACTACAACTTTTCACGTGTGAGAGAAAACTATGGCAAAACTTTGATTTTATCTTCTTCCATTTTTTGCTTCCTTTTTTCTTTCCTTTCTTGTCCTTCTTCCTTAGCTTCGCACTTGATATCAAACTTCCTTTATTGAAAATCAAATTGGTAAGTGAAAGAGATGAAAATCCTTCTATTATACCCTTCTATGTGGGTTGCATTCCCCTCTTTAGGTCAACTTGTCTCTATCAGGGCAGACTTGGGCTATGAGGCTTCTAGGGCTTTCTAGACTCAACATAAATTATTTTAAAAAGACACATTTTTTTCTAAAAGGGCCTTATAAACATGACCTAACAGACCCTATAATCATGAAGAACTTTCTTTTACCTAGAATACCATCAATAAGGAGCATGAAAACTATTCTTTAAAACAATAACTTTTTATTTTATTCCTTTTGTTTGTTACATAAGATAAATATTGAAATAAGTACAACAACAATTATGAAGACTGAAACAAGTTAGATTTCCAATGCAAGTATCATTTCACTAAAAAGAGCATATGGGACTAATCAGCATCAGTCAATTCTTAGGCCAATAATAAGATGGAAATTGAATCCATATACATGCTGAAGTAGTGTAAATAGTGTAAAGTATCTATTTATACCAATTTATTGTAAAATTCTAGATTTGACCATAGTAGGAACCTAGAGAAATTCATTAATATGATATTTCTCATCAAAAGTATTAATATTGTTGTGTATAATGAGCTCAAGGTTTTTCCTATGATTTGTTTGGAAGGAAAGAAATTAGAGGAATTTTAGCATGAAATGAAATCTAGAGACAATCTAGACTTAGAATACAAGTCATCTTAGAAACAATATGTACTAGTATTGGGGAATATGCATACTCTACTAACTAATAAAGATGGCGTCTTTCGAAAATAAAACTTCATATCGGTAGAATGTTTGATAAAGAATAAACCAAGGGGGTATAAAAGCTCCCATTAAACCTATTCACCACCTCAAAGACAATGGATTAAAGTCAATTGTAAAAAACCAAATTTAATCATGACAAAGCAAGAGAAAGATAAGACTTTTATAAACTACAATTATAATTTTCTAGCTATATACTACAAGTATCTAGGAACAAATACTAATAATAATAAAAAAATGTTATATATAAGAATAATTGGAATAAGAGAAAAGATAGGATAGGTTAATGGCAAAAAATAATAATAATAAAAAGCAGTAAATAGTAATTTATAAAAAATGATCATATTTTTTCATAAGAGTACCAAGGTTCCCCCTTACATTATTTATTTTTTCCTTCACTCTGTAAAAAGGCCATTTCTTATCATTTATTCATATTTTTTTATCACATTACTCTTTTATTGTATCCAAATTTTTTAGTTGAATGCTCCATTTATATTAGAGTTGTTGTACATTTCCATACCTTTCATTGTTATTGTACACCCTCCTATAGCAGTCACAGCAAATTATACAAACTCATAGCCATTATCATAATTTAGCATTGTAATTTTTGTATCGATAATATTCTCAGCTATTAGTCTACACTCAACCCTAGCTCTATACAATTTTTCATACAAGAAATTAAAGTTACTATACATCTAATTCAATTCATCATATAGTGAATTGAATTTGACGTACAACCAATTGAAGTTATTGTATAATCAGTTGACATCACCAAGAATAATAAATCCATATAATGACCATATAGCCACCAAGAAGTAATTAAACCATACAAAAATAACTAGAAAACTGGTCAATATAAATTCAAAAATGGAGAGATTAGAAGTTCAAATAAATTTTAATAATACAAAGCATGATGAAATTAGGAATGAATTTAAAGAGAAACAAGACAAATTAGAGGAACAAATGTCTCAAAATCATAGTGAGCCACAACAAGAGAAAATATACTGAAAAAAATAGTTAATAAAAATCAAGGTGAACTTAATGACCTCATAACAATTTTTTTAACAAGAGTTGGTTCTATAGTTATCTCCATCCCACAACCAATTTCTTCAAGAATAGTTAATCCACCACAATGTCCTTCAACTGTAACAATCCCACAACTAAGCATGCCCCCTAATGGCTTAGCAATAAAAAAAACTTTCACCCTACACAAATCAACCAATTCTTGTATATTCTATGACATAAAATCTAGATTTTTCAAAGTTTGATAGAAATTAAAAACAAGCCATAGTTCAATAAATATAATATTTTGAAATCTACTATATTGATAATGATGACAAAAATTAAAGTGCCTCCATGAAACTAAAAGGTGACACATACAATTGGTACATTTTGTGGAATTTTTAATTTTTATTGGTTTGAATACATTAAATGATGATTTCTTAAAATATTCCAAGATATCACAAAGGAGGACATTTTTAACAAAATTGACTAGACCTCGAAAAAAGGAAAATTTTGACAAAATAGGAAACATTATCTACATGATTTCTTAATATATCAATAAAATCTCTAATTTAATCATATATAACCAAAGGAAAACAACACATTTGGAATGAATAAAAAATACATGATATATAACCATTAAAATAGTCATATGTAAGGCAATAGCTACAAATTAATGTTTGAAAGGTCATCATTACAAAGATTTAACGAGGTTTAGTTAGAATACAAGGAAAGCTAATGTTGATAGTGTGGAGACAAGTAGTCACGTGGACATAAATATAGCACTCAAAATTCATACGTATATGAAGCTAAAAAGGAATTTGACACCTTTAGTAGCAACTCTAATTATGAAATAAAAAGGAAAGAAAAAAATTGTCATAGTTATGGTAAGAATTGGGCTCCAAGTCATAGATGTCCAATCATTTATATTATTGAATAATTATATATGTGAAGGAAATATAGGTTCTTGTTGAAGAGGACATTTTAGACTTAGATGAAGATGAAAATCCACCAAAGTTGGAATTAGCACAATCACAGACAATGGACAAACTCATGAGGAAGATGAATCAAATGTCCTTAACAAGATTATAGTCCTAGAAAAATAAGTACAACCTACAATTAATCATCTAAGGAACAATGACACAGTCCCTAACAAACAGGATGGAAAACCAAACATATCGCTTGTGGAAAGTATAGGAAGAGTGGAACCAAGGACCTTAAAATTCAAAGAAGGCATAAATTGTAAAAAAATCACATTTTGTGTAGACTATAGAAGTATACACAATTTCATGGATATTAATCTCAAGAAATAACTAAATCATTGTGTATACTCTATGATGGATGATGGTTACAACTATTGATGATCAACAAGGAAAAGAATTAAGATGATGCCATAAGATTCCACATATAACAAAACTTGGACCTGTAAAACTAGATATTATACTCTACCACTTAGTGGAATGGACATTGTGTTAAGAGAAAACTAGTTGATGTAATTGAGAAGGTACTCCACAAACCTCCATGAATAGTTTATGGATTCCAAATGACAAGGAAAGACCTACGAATTATATGGTGATAGCAAAAATAATCGCCAATTAAAAGAACTCACAAATATCACACCTCCACTACAAACAAGCTTATGAAATATTAAAAAACAAATACAAAATCAAGATGAATATTCAAAAGGGAATATAAATTCACCTAGGATTTATTTTAGGGAAAAGAATCTCTAAAAGGGAAGATGTTGTTATATAAAAAAAATAATAGGAATAAGAGAAAATATATACTAGGTTAATAATAATAAAAAAAGAACAAAACAAAACAATAATAAACTAAATTAATAAATATATATATTTTCATTAGGGTACTAAGGCATCCCATACATATATTTATTTTGAAATTCATTATGTAAAAAGACCATATTTTATAATTCATTCATATTTTTTCTCACATTATATTTTTATTGTCTGAAAAATACATGAGTTGAATGCACCAAAATATTGATCACTTAAGAGAAGTGAAGGTATGTATAAGCATGGATTTCAAAAACATCATTTTTAATACTATGACTAAATTGGATTATAACAAATATAAAGAATAATCCTTCATGGTAGGATTGGGTACAACAACCCATCAAAAAAATTGAGGAAGTGAGGTTCCTACATGTCACTAAAATAGAAAATTAAGTAACAAATACATAAATAAATATGTTAATTATAAAGGGTATATAATCCCGAATAGTATTAATAGAAGGTAAAAGTAAGTAAGATTCATTAGAAACCTCCCAAGGGCTCAGAAATTTGATACTACT
>CM076576.1:536510666-536660191 GCA_034641835.2 Pinus albicaulis | reverse complement strand
CATAAATGTTGTTGGGTGTCATGATCAATGAAATCTCATGCAAATGATAGCTTCGATGTTAATAATTTACCTTCCTTTATATTCAATAAGAAGGTCGTGGTTAGGTAGAGAAGTATTACATTGTTTAAGAATACATAACATACATGCATTAATATCCTAATATGCATAGTGATAGTAAGAGTTTCCTTTTGACAAAATTGAGAAGGGAAGTTCATGAAACATTTTCTCTCCAATCAAGAAACAAAATTTGAATGAAGACCTAAGCAAGCCCAATTGTGGCCAATCAACTTCAAAAATCCATGAAGTTTGTAGGTTTGAATGATCTACAAATATAGGATGTGCTCTTGGTTTTTCCCTCAAACTTCCTTCACAAACAACAAGAAAGAAATAGAGATTTTAAATTTATCATTCTGTAATCAATCTTCACCCTTAAAGTTCAAGCATGCTCCAGTTTAAAATCAAAGTCCTAAATTGTGAGTCATTTAAAATCAGAGTCCTAAATTGTGAGTCTACCTTACCACCTCAATGAAAATTCTCGTACTTAAAGGCAAGTGTATATTCATCCTAACTCTGGATTGATTAAGTACCAAAATGAATAGAAAAGAACTTATATGCAAATCTCTCGGTGCCTAAAATATCCCAAGTTAAGATGAATATATGTTGGTGTGTGTGTGAATGTTAATTAATGTTAGGTATTCTTTTCTTAAATTCTCTTACGTTACATTTTTTTAAATATTTTGATTTATGCATGGAAATTACACAACTCTCTCATATCGGGCAGTAGAATGCACCTTGCCTCCTCTTGGTGCAATGAGTAAACCTAAGATTTTAAAATATTGAACCTCCTTTCAATGTTGTTATCCCAACTTCATATTCATTTGGTAGTTGTCAATGTTAAACACAAAATATGGAGAAAAGAATGAGAATATGGCCAAAGAACACATGCAAGCAATATGTGTGCAGCACTGCCACTAGAAGATGCTAATTTTCACTCCACCCAAAGCCCACAGATGCTAATACCACCCAAAACCCTCCCTATGATTCTCTATGTGTAATCCATTTTCTAATTGCAATGGGATCCTTTGAAATATGATGTGCCAGAGAATTTAATTCTCTGTGAACATGCTGAATAGAAACTGAATGAAAAGCTTCTTGGAGTTCCTTAACTTAGTGCTACCAATGAGAGAGAACCAGACTATCCAATGTCATATATACTTTAAAACTCTAATTACCACTTTTGAGTCTCTAACAACCTGAATATTCTAAGAACCTTTAACCATAGAAAATTTTAATAGGGCCCAAAGGGATACTTACCTTGCATGAATATTAGTACCACTACTAGTTCCAACCTTGAGTTAGAATTAATGATCATAAATTTAATGAAGGAAAATACCAGCAACATAATCACCCAACATTTGACATGCACCATAGAAATAACTCCAAGTAATATTAGGATTGAAAGAGGTAACATGCCTAAGGTTGAACCTCAAAGCCCCTGCTTTACGCACCTAGTTACACTTTTTATCATCATATTATTTTCGTAAGTCTTCTCATATTTGTTTGTAAGAATATATAAGATATTGGGAAAGATCTTGCCATCCTCTAGCAACATTCTAATCTATTGTCAAGTGATTAGCACAAGATAATGTGAATTTATGACCAATCCAAGCTAATTGGAGTTGGGATGATTTGAAGTTGGTAACTTTTGTTCCTTTTCCAATTGAAGCAAGGGAAGGTTATTTTGGTTTCCATTATCAATTACCATATATGCTAATTTGTGCTTGATTTGAAAATTCTATGTACAAAGAGTTTTGTTGTTGCTGGAAAGGCTATCGTTGAGCATTAGCATCAAGTGTGGATCAATGTATTTGGGATTGTCAACATCAAACTCTAAGTCTCCAACCTCTCAATAATTCTTAGAAAGGAAGTGAACATTGCATTTAGGGTTGAGTTCATTCTTATTCATCGTTGGTCAATTTCTTCACAAGGAAGAACAAGTTTAGTATTGTGAAAGAGACTGAAATCCTTTGTTCTGTGGGTCAATTTTAGTTTTTCCAAGGGGTCGAGTTATCCACTCAAGAGGTCCGTATTCACTCTTACACTCAGCTGGTTGAATTCTGTGACAAAGGAAGTACAATAACCAGTCACAAGGGAGCTCGAATTTTGTCTTTGTCTTGTGGGCGTGTTTTTGGAAGGTAGGATTGATATTTTTCTCATTTGCTAAAGTTTTTACCTCCTAAGAGTGACATTGTGTTTAAGGACGAGTTGCTAGACAAATTTCCTTGCTTCTTATAGCATTATTGTGGGTTGGTTTAACCTCTTCTAGATGCTATCACAATATCTGTGTGTGGGTTATGGAGATGCCTTAATTACATGTGTGCAGAGGGTGTCGTTTAGGAGAAAAAGGGAGCCATACATGATGTTGGGTGTCATGATCAATGAAATCTCATGAAAATGACAGCTTTGATGTTAATAGTTTACCTTCCTTTATATTCAATAAGAAGGTCATGGTTAGGAAGAGAAGTATTACGTTGTTTAAGAATACATAGCATACATGCATTATTATCCTAATATGCATAGTGATAGTAAGAGTTTCCTTTAGAAAAAATTGAGAAGGGAAGTTCATGAAACATTTTCTCTCCAATCAAGCAACAAAATTTGAATGAAGACCTAAGCAAGCCCAATTGTGGCCAATCAACTTCAAAATTCCCTGAATTTTGCAGGTTTGATTGATCTACAAGTCCAGGATGTGCTCTTGGTTGTTCCGTCAAAATGCCTTCACAAACAACAAGAAAGAAATATAGATTTTAAATTTATCATTCTGTAATCAATCTTCACCCTTAAAATTCAAGCATGCTCTAGTTTAAAATCAGAGTCCTAAATTTTGAGTCTACCTTACCACCTCCATGAAAATTCTCGTACTTAAAGGAAAGTGTATATTCATCCTAACTCTGGATTGATTAAGTACCAAAAGGAATAAAAAAGAACTTAGATGCAAATCTCTCAGTGCCTAAAAGATCCCAAGTTAATATGAGTATATGCTGGTGTGTGTGTGCATGTTAATTAATTTTAGGTATTATTTTCTTAAATTCTCTTACGTTACATTTTTTTTTTAATATTTTTATTCATGCATGGACATTACACAAATCTCTCATATCAGGCAGTAGAATGCACCTTGCCTCGTCTTGGTGCAATGAGTAAACCTAAGATTTTAAAACATTGAACCTTCTTTCAATGTTGTTATCACAACTGCATATTCATTTGGTAGTTGTCAAGGTTAAACACAAAATATGGAGAAAATAATAAGAATCTGACCAAAGCACACATGCAAGCAATAGGTGTGCAGCACTTCCACTAGAAGACGCTAATAATTGCACCCCACCCAAAGCCCACAGATGCATACCAAAAATTAACTGTTAGGATATTACATGTCCGATAAACATTAGGGAATTCATTGAATGTTTCCTTGGTAATTTTAATGAAAAGAATCTACCATCTACCAAGGGGTGGGATTCCATTCCACTTTTTAATGGCACCTGACCTCCAGATTTCCTTGACTTCCATGACAGCTTCTGCTAATCAAATTTCCCCCTGCTAGCCCACAAGGGGTGAACATGTCACCTGGAGAAATCAATCCCTGGTGGGGGCAACAAAAACACCCGACATGAGCTTTTTTAAATAGAAACTAGAGTCTAGATATATGGCACATTTGGACAATAAACACAAGACAAATTAGTTTGTCAAATCCCTTCAGGAAGACACTAATTAGCTCGAAGACACCTTCATCACTCTATTGATGTATAGTAGATGATATTTTGGTCACTTGTGAACAAATTCATTCTTTAATTTACAATATAATCAGTGGACCTGATCTTATTAGATACAATGTTGGAATAAAAATGACCAGATAAGTCGCATTAACTCCACCACTATGAAAATTCACCTGAAGAAAATTTATTTTTCAATGTTAGAAAATGACAAGATATATATTCATTGTTCGATGTTGAAGACAGTAAATATAAGAGATGTAGGAATACTACAAAAATATTTCAAGCTGAGTACGATGCAATATGTCTATCATAATATAGGGTTTACTCAACTATAAAGAGTGGGGAGGGATTCTGTCAAGCAGGATATAGGTTATCTCTTTATGTAATGTGATCTTTTGGATGCCAATGAAACAAGACAGACACAGGAGCTAAGGAAAAGAGATGATAGTCAACTTGAAGAACTGAAATAGATGCTATTAATTCGAAATATCATGAAAAATGTAGGAAATGGACCATAAAAAACACTAGTGTGCCCATCCTAAATTTACCCCCCTATCCTTTTGTATTACTCGGTTAAATGATCTGAATATTCTAAAATTGGTTAAAGTAACTCCTGAAATTACAGTTACACACCAGTTATGCTGGGATACACCACAATGGAAGTACAAACGTGATTACAAGCTCTCCAGATCTACTTTACGACTTCAAGAGGTAAGGTCAAATTCGAAAAGCATAAAATTATCTTTTTTCTGTTCCCAATTTCAGTTCCCCAGCTTCAATTCCAAACTTATACTTCCTCCACCCTCTATTCCCCCAAGATGGTATTGAAGAGAACAATTCAAATATTCTACAATTATTTATGGTCTTCAAGTGTGAGGCAAGGTAGAATCACCAATCCAGTATCATTTTCAATAGTGTGTGCTGCTAAACTAGCATGAAGTGTAGGTCTGGTGGAAGACCCAATGTCACTCCTAGTAGTGAAAGGATTAAAAATCATATTGGACCTCACATCTTCAGATGAGCTTTGGAATCAGATTATCCTTTTTGATGCTTCAATGATGCACATCGCCTAGAAAGCCCTCTGGTTGCCTTGCTACTTAATTACTGGAATGCCACTGCAAAAACCTGTGAGGATAGTTGGACCTTGGTGATCCTAAACCTTTGATTTAACCCAAAGAAGAGGGTTAATGAATGGAAGGATGTTGATTTCACAAGAGAGAGGGAGATAATTGAATGGATAGACCAATAAGTCCTACAACTTGTAATAAAAGAGTGTGTGTGTGTGTGAGAGAGAGAGAGAGAGAGAGTGAGTGTGTTATCACACAAAGTGTCTAGGCACCGTGATAATGCTCAGAGTGACAAACCCTACTATGAGCGTTATTGCAGTGCCTAGACACTTATGATACCCTTGCAAAAAAAAACCCTCTTCAGAAATTAAAAAAAAAAAAAACTGATAAATTTTGGGTTGGCCGTGAGCGATTTTTTTTATTTTTTGTACAAAAGTGCTTTGAAAGACTAAATTTCTATTTTGTAGAGGTTCAATCCTCTGTTGCGTTGGGCATAAAGTTGGTTTATTTCACTTGGAGTAGGGGGTCTCTAAATCCTGAAGTTTTTTACATAAGTTTCTGGGAATACAGGCCATGGAACTATAACTATTTCCCTTTTAAATTTAACCAGAAATTAATCAAGATTTGAACTAAATTATGAAGCTTACCTTGGAGTTCTGTCACTAGTTTACAAAGGCAATTTTAAAGTTTGATCTTTGGTTCTACATCATTTTATAGGTTGTTGCTTTTAAAATCTTGTTCCTTGCTTTCCAATTGATTGATATAAACTGATTGGTAATATTCTGTAAGTTGTAAGTTCAGTTTGGAGGTCTAAAATAATTAAAATTTATCTCACATTATTCACAAGAAGTTTGGCAAGAATTCTAACCATTGTCCTTAAATATCTGTGGTTTGTGCTTGATTGAAAGTGGGCTGCAACAATTGATATTCTTGACAATTGCATATTTAAAGTTGGTGCTATCTTTCACTGATTACCTTCCTATTTTATAGCATCTACATTCGGCAACTTGAAGAATGACCATTAGTGTTTGATTGCTCACAGTTTAAGAAGGTGTCTTCTTAGATCTACATTGAATAGCTAGGCCTACTGTAAGGTTGTTTCTTACACAGAACACTATTAACAATTTCATCAAATCTCGAGTTACTTGTGCTTACATCCTTGGGTGTCTCACTGCCTCCTAAGTATTACTTCATAAGTTGGATTGCAAATCATTTTGGTTATAAGTGTGCTTGGTTGAGGTAGCCTAACATAGCTTCCGATCTCATTGGTGATATTTCATAGTTTAGTTGCAAGTAATGTAGCATTTCCTACATTAAAGCATTTTGGCGGCTTGCATCTCATTAACATATCATTAATTTATGAGCAAAGTTACATCATGTGATATTATAATGCGGAAGTGCCTTGCTTTGTCATTCTTTCAAGCTATGTTTTTTTCTTAGCCTTGTATCTTGTATTAACCTTTCTGGGCAGCATTGTTGTTTCCATAACTTGTGATCTCTAATTTGTGCAAGTATATTACTTTTGGGACATTATTATTAAGGCACTAGTCTCTAAAAAAAAAACATTATCTCATTAAGTGTCTTTACAATCTCATAAAATCTATCTCATTCCCCCTCTAATAATATATATCTTGCTAATTTTAATCTAAGTCATAGCAATAACAACTGCCTTGCCTTCAAATTTTCTATAACTTGTTGACACTCAACAAGTTTTTGCCTTCATCTTTCTTAGGGACTACCCTCCTTAACTTAGCTAGGAGAGAGTCTAAATGGAGTGAGTAGGAATCAGAGTGACAACCCCTACTCTAAGCGTTATCATGGTGCCTATAAACTTTTTGCGATAACAGAGTGTATGGCACTAAATAATCCCTTGACCAAGTGCAACACCCAGCTTGAAAATAGAACTTAAAATATGGGTGCTTGTAGGCTAAACAACTCAATCACTAAATGAATCAATATGATGTTACAAATAACTCACGAGATGTGTATTTACAATGTACAAACAACTTATAAGGTTTGGCGCCTTCACCATTAGAAAATTATGGGCCCACAATTTCCTAGGCCAGTCTTGGCCACCTAAAATAATATACAATAAAGTGACTAGGTCGTCTGTTAAACTATACAGCTATGTCTTCCCATTGGTATTACTATTTTTTCCCATTGGTATGACTACGTATTTTCATGGCCATGGATATGTCATAATATACATCAAGAAGACAAATAATACCAATGGGAAGACGTAGTAATCGTAAGATAATCATATGCACCATCACAACTTAGGAGGGATAGCATGAGTGACGTGCCTCCAAAGCCCAAGGTCTTTGTTCCAACCCCGATGGTCTGATTCTACATAACGTGAATGGATAAAAGATTGACATACAACAATGTATCACGTATCAACACTTAGTGCTATTCTTGCCTCTCTAAAATGGGAACTAAAAATTTGTTGATCCACACTTAGAAGCTGAGAAAGCTCAGCTCAAGATTCTAAATATTGGGGATAAAAAACATGAATGGAATCCCCATCAAAATCTACACCAAGTGGCCACCATATTAGAGGGTTAATAATCATTGTAGAGCTCAAATGTACGTATGATTATAATCCATGTAATGAATGTTTGTGGACACTTGTAGGACCATTAATCAAAACAAAATCCTTATCATGCAAATATATTTAAGCTAATCTCTAGGAAAATTTGTCCTCCCTCGAAGCATTTGAAGCCCTAAGAAGGCAAGTTGTTGAACCACTTTCTTAGCATATCTTGCATTTCCACTATCATTCCTAGCTCATTCATAAATATATTTCTTTTAGAATCAAAATGAGCAAGAACCAAATCATCCAAACATGCACTAAAAGCATATAAGGATAAAAATTCAATAAAAAAAAATTCAACTGAATTCAAGCACTTCACTACCGCTCCTGAACATTTTCCCTTAACAATTGCATTACAAATTTGAGTAAGAAAACTCAACAATTATGTTTTATCACCATTGAATAATATAATTTCACTATTTATTATGAGAAGCCCATTCTCCTCACAGTTCAAATCAAGAGGTAAGTCCATCTGTAGAAGTTTCCTAGTTGTCCAAAATGGCCCTCCATCATGCACTTTAGTGATTGCTGGTTCATGCAAGTTTCCATAAGTCCACATTGATAGTTGATTCAATTTAGTTTTATCCAACATATATTTGATATATTGTGATGTAATTAAATTTTAGAGGCCCATGTGTAACCATAGTTTTAAAAACACACAACCCAGGATCACCTTGAGCTGACTACTGATTGGGAAAGTTAATCGTTCCACAAGTAATGCGACCACTCATTATAAGGATCTGGCAAGGGCACCGCAGATAAGAAAGCATTGTATTCATATATAGTTCATAGCCCTTGTCTATCATTTGATCATGCAACTTCAAATCCTCTAAGATCTTGTTCTCTTTTATTAGCCCATAAATTATGGTACTATATGTAATTATTCTAGGCATGCAGTCATTCTCATTCATTTCTTCGAGTAGAAGGCAATCTTCATCCAATTTCTCTCCCTTACAATATCCATTGACCAATGCATTATAGGTCACTATAGTTATCTTTATTCCGCTCATTAAAGCTTCACTGAATATCTATTTAGCCTCATATAATCTACCTACTTTGCAGAAATTGTCTACTAGCAAGGTGTAAGTATAAAAATTTGGCTTACAACCCTTACTTTTAATTATACTCAACCACTCCAGGGCCTCTTTAATGCACAAAGTTTATGTATTAGAAAGGTAAATTTAGAATTATTTCAGTTTTCCTTTTGTGTTTTCAATTTTTCACATTTCTAATTTTATTGCAATGTGGCAGACTAATCGTGGTAGTACAGGAACAACCCCAGGACAGTGTGATCACAGAAAAGGGCCAGCCAAAGAACATGTAAAGAACCAGCCTTGATCTATCTTCAGGTATTTTAGTTATTTAAATAATTGAAATAATGTTAATTTTGTTCGAATATGCAGATGCCTAGCCATGGTGCGCCTGATGATTCCCTCAACAAGGAAGATTTTTCTTCATCCCCATGTCCATTGTTGTTGCTGCAAAAAAAGGCGCGAAAAAAAAAGTTGGAACTTGAGCGTTTGGTAGACATTACACCTCAAACACCTGAATTAGGAATGACGATAAGATAAATTATGACCCAGCTAGATACATATAAGGTAATAATAAAAAATCAAAAGAAAATTTTTTTTGTTCTGCATGAGATCAATTTTGATAGTTTGATTTTTAATTTTTACATTAACTAAACTAACAAAAACATTCTTTTGTATGTAGCATTATCTGACACCTACTACCCCCAGTGTTGGTGGTATTGGGACACAAAGGCAATAGATTTTCAAGGAACCCTCTCATACACCTTCTACGCCTTTAGGTGGCAGCCAAGAAATGCACCCTGCCCAAGAAGACACCCAGCCAACTGCTGAACGTGTTGGTAGTGATGAGGCTAGTATGACCAACTATATTATTGCGTTTCCTAGAGCTACACGTGTCACCTCCACGAGGACCATTGATGGCAATTTTTTGGTGAACGATGAAGGTGTTCCTATAAAGCACGTACAACTCCCAGGTAATTTTTAATATTTTAACTATTTCATGTCATCTATCTAAAACATATTTTATCATGATTTTTATTTTTAAATCAATGATAATATCTTTTTTCTATGTTGGAAACAATGAGTTCTACAGGTTTTTGGAGAGAAAGGCATTGGTAATTTTTGGCCCAACCATATGCACAAGGTGGAATTCCCAGAATTCCAACCTGAAAAAAGAACATCTAGATTATCTAGAAGCCCTTTTTGGGGTGGGCACATTTGATAGAACAATGGTCACTCGGGTAGTTGGAAAATATCTAAAGTATACCAAGGACACCTATAGGACGTAATTTCAAATTAACTCTAGATATGAGCGTCCTCTCACAGTTCTAGAGAGGAAGTGGAGAGAACTCATCGATGAGGGAAAAGAGAGAAAGGCCAAGAAATAAGGAAAGATGCTAACTGGACCCACAAGGTAAATTACAACTTTAATTCAATAGCTTTAATTTTGTGTATGTCTAAAATAAAAGTGTGCTACGTCATATCTGACTTCAAAATTTTGATAATAGCTTGCCTGACACCTCGAAGGCAACCAAAGCTAGGATTGAAAAAAAATGCCATCACAAGCTAGGCTAGGGCAGCTACTTGAAATTAGCCGCAAGAATTGTAAGTAGCTGAACATCTTATAATTAATTGTATCACCTTCCAACATTTTTGTAATCCCATAAAATAACAATAAAAATACACAATCATATGTAATGTAGGGGGATGAATTTGGAACGAAAACCATAGAAGAAGATAGAGAGATCGCTTTCCGTTCCGGCTATCAAGCCATAGTTGAACATCGTAGAAGCTTGTGACAGGTCCCATGATCTAGAATGCCTGATAAGGTAAAACATTAACCTTTGAATATGTTTTTTTGGTCCATAAATTTAATGTCTAAAAACATTTTTTAAATCAGGGGAGCAACACTTTCAACGAGCCAAATAACCCAGTTTTAGAACAGTGCGTTGAGAGTGAAATATTGCTAGAAGTACAGGGTCCTCACGTGCAGCCTGATCACTGTAGTGGGGACCAAGCTGGCAATGCTACTATCAGTGAGGGCCATGATGGTAATTAATTTCCACTTATAATTTTTTCTAATTATACCTTGATGGTTGTGTCCTTATAAAGTTTTTTGTTTAAATGACAGAGAATGTTGTACTTGAGCATCCTACCACCAGAGAGTAACATAGGGCAATCGTTCCAATAGTGACAACTGGTGTACTAGGCAGATAATCTCATTGAATTTTTTTTTATTAATATTAACGAACTAGTTCAATGATATTTAAAAACTGGCAATTAAAATTTAATATTTTTTTTTTTTGTAAGCGATGCTCCGTCACTGCATGAGACTAGACATCGTGAGTACACAACTAGGTCTGTTATGCAAGAAAAGCACGAAATAGAATTAGAGGATAATGACGTTGATGATGTAGTTAGGAGCTTTAAAAGTAGGAATAAGAAAAAGAAAATTTGATAATGTAAAATATTGTATTATTATAAGACAAATGTTACCATGCTTGGAACCTTTTTTGCATTATATAAAAACTCATTTATCATACTATTTTTATGTCAACCACTTTCAATGTTTTCTTGAGTACATTTTTTTGCAGTTATTTTTTATTAGTTATTGAATATTTTTTTCTGCTCATGAAAGTAAAAAATGAAATATAGATTGGGTATTGGGGAATTGAGAGTGATGTGAGGGGGGGGGGAGGGGCCATAAGAGATTCCACCTGTTGGGATCCTGTGATTTAGCATATTGGCATACTAAATGACAAGGCAACACAAAAACCAGTCTTTAGAGCTCTAGGATCTAGCCCTCCTAGTCTTAGAGAGGGATCTCTCATTTTGCTTGCAAAGATATGACTTGTTTGCTTGTGAAAGGTTGATTTTAGGTTATTTATTAAGCTTGAGTTTGTTTGATTGTTAGATGGGACATGATGTTCTAGGTAGCATAGATAGGATAGGGAAATATCTAAGTCATTGGGCAATGGATTCAAATGGAAATGGTAATAAGTTTGTAGATGAATCAGGGGTTTCAAAGGGAAAATCTAACTTGGCTGTTGGATTAAAAAAGTCTTTCAAGTGAAATGAAATGAACATTAAGTTTTTAGAATGAAAAGAAGAACTAAGGGAAATTAAGAATCCTTAATTATGTGTACTTCTCAACAAAGGGGCTTAAATCATTATCTGAACATGAAGAAGTAATTTATAGACGGGGCTAACCATGAATTCTAGAAATTACACTTTAGCAAATAACAATCTCAAAACAAACTTTCAAAATGAAATCTAAGAGTTCAGGAACACTCTATTTCATCAAAGATTTCACTTTCAAGGATAAGAAAAAATTTAAGATAAATAGATAACTGCATTCATAGAAGAGGGAACTCCTAAACATCTAGGACTGCAATTATAAAGACTTTCAAAACAACTATTTGAGCAAGTACAAAGGGTATGATCAAAAAAGATCTCTTTGGAAAACTTTGGACAATGGTACTTTGAAAGGAGACTTCAGAAATAGTTTTTAAAGTGTCAACAAGAAGTAGGGAAAACCATGAATCATCTTAAGGCCAACTGTATTGGATTACTTCTAAAATAAACAAGCTTAAAGGTTGAAAATCAATTAAACTTACTCAATAAAACATTCAACAGATGAAAACATAAAGATAGTGAAGAGTAAACAGGTCTAAGGTGCTTCTAGGAGACATTTCTTAGCCTAAAACTTTTACTCTACTGTAAGTAAGCAGTGATGAAAATAGAATGGAAAATAGGAGGAAACATTGAAAATTTAGAATACTTCACCAACAACCAAGCTCAGGGATCCAATGGCAGAGCTTTCTTCATCCACAAACAAGTTAAAACATCCACAGGTTCCAGTACATCAATTTCTTTTCAATCTCAGCAAAGCTATATATTACTTCAAAGAGTTATCAAATGCCCCTTTTACAATGAGTTTGAATGCAACATTTATGCTGCAAATGAGGTAGAAAACATCTAGGGTTCAAAAAATGGCATTAATGACATAGTAAATGCACTCCTATCCTTAACAACCATGCAAGGCATAAGGTAGGAATGTTTCTCAACTATTTATCTATTTTTTAAACCTATCTTTACTTCCTAAGGATGAAACAGCTGAAAATATTGAATTTGAGGCTCTTTCTGCCCTTTACAATAACTGTCTGACAGTTTATAATATCTTCCCTTGTGTAATAACTGCCAATTTTCCCTTTGAGACATAAAGTAAGTAAAAGGTGTCTTTTTGAGTTATTAAGTGAATAACTGCTCCTTTGATTCATTCGAGGCTATCTTTAAGCCTATCTTTCCTTTATTTTATCATTAAAACAACCTTTCACTGTCTTTTAACACTTATCTGATTTCTTTGAACCCTTTTTTTATTTTTTTTTAACTTCAAAATCGTGATTAGGCTTTAATCCTCTGCTTTAAGGCTTTGATTTTTCCTGAAGCCTTTCTCATCATCCTTTATGTGTTTTAAGGATCTTTCTAGCCTTCTATCTTCTAACTTTTAAAACCATGATTAGGCTTTAAAACTCTATTTTGAAGATTTGATTATGCTTTAAGCCTTTAACCTCTTATTCTTTAACCTTTAAACTTCATCTTCACGGTTATTTCTTTGGTTTTTTTGTGTGCAGGTGTCTTTGGCATGTTGAGGGTCTCATTTTCATAACCAGCACCTTTCAAACCATAGAAATAACGCCCAAACGCTCATTTTTTGGTGATTGTGTAGTTATTTTGGGCTTCAGAGGTAGTGATCCTCTATTCCGCTCCTTAATTAAACCCTGAGAAGGCCTTTTCACCTTAAAAACTTCCATTGAACCTTGAAAAACAAAGGAAAAACGTTAATAAACCCTACTGTGGAGGCTCTACTGCTTTCAAAGGCTGCATGGGGGCGGAGGAGCTGGGCGAAAGTGGAGATGCAGGCGGAGAGGTGAAAACCTGTGAAAAACGAGGTTTAAAAGTGCATTGGCATGAAAAAATGAGGATGGGTAGTAATGGAACACCGCTGGTGGTTTTTGCGCTGCCAAAAGGTAGTAAGCGATATTATCACGAATGAACGCGATTCCGTATGTTGCGTGATACATGTCTGCAATGAAACCACCGGTTTTGCATAATTTTTGGTTGCTAAACCTTAGGAGAAAAAGTTGCGCGATATTGTTTATGAGCCATCGGATGGGAAGGGGCAGATCCAATGGTGTGGAGAGGAGTGTGATGGAAAGGTGCGCGGGCGGGAGCGTCAGTGGGAGACATGTGGCAAGAAATGATTGCAAGGGTGGTTGGGTAGTGGGTGGTAGGCCTGGGAGTGTGATGTCAATTGCTTTGTCGTGGAGCGGAAAGGTCGTTGGATCGTCGGGTAAAAAGGGAACCATTAGATCCAAAAGATCTATGGTGGGGATCGTCCAAAGGAATACAAAGTGCAGGCAATGAAATAATGAAGGAAGAGGGCTAGGATAAAACACATAAAAGAGGTCCTATGCGGAGTGGATAGAACCGGGTGCGAAATGAGAAGAGGGGCCAAATATTTTAGCGGGTGGTTGTGGTCCCGTGAATGAAGTTACATGGAGAAAGGGGACGGGGCTTAAAGCCCAAAGGGGCATAAGAACTTTTTATAAAGGCAGACAGAGGCCAAACAAGGCGGGGGAGAAAATTTTAAACACTTGGTTCGGGCGCTCGGACATATGGAGGAAAGGGACTCAATATTTTAAGCCCTCAGGGGTTTAAACCCTTATTTCTGAGAAAACATGCCTTTTTGTCCAAAAATGGGTGTTTTAGGACAAATTAAAAAATTTGATAGGTTAAAAGGGGTGTTTTAAACCAAAACGGAGTGATTTTAATGGTTTAAGGGGTTTGTTAGGAAAAAATGAGGAGTTTTAGTGAAGGAAAGAGTGGGGTTTTTAGAGGAAAATGAAAGATAAATAAGGGGAAATGAGGGCTATTTTTTAGAGGGAAATGGACTAAAAAATAGGGATAAAACAGCCTGAAATGAGCCTTCTTCTTTTAAAACAGCAGGATAACTTTTGTAGGAGACATAGATGAATATTTCAGTGGACTGATGGACTTGAAATGATGAAGGCAGTGAGATGTCTAGAATTCATAATGTTCTTGTAATTTTGTTCTATAAATCTAGGTTTGTTACATTTAGTCATCTTTGGATAAAGTCAAAATTATGGATGAATAACACCACCTTCACGTGGTTGGACCTGTTTAGTAGAGAATAATTTATTGAAGCAATTTTAATCTTGGAGCAAACCTCCCTCGATCCAACATAGCAACAAAAAAGTCACTGTTGACTTAGTTGCTACTCTTTCAGATCATGGGAGGCTTGTTCCAAGTTCAGGCGACTCCAATAAATTGTTCTTGAAATGAAGAGGAGCTTATTCATGTATGATTTGACATTTTCAACCTATGTTCTAATATTATCATAAGAATGCATATTAGAGTAAAAAATACTACATCAATTACTTGTATTTATTGTATAGATAATTATGGATTTTCAATGACTTGGCAGCGCAGGTACAAATCCTCTTGCTTCATGAGCAATACAACTTGTCAACCAGGGTCATGTCCAGGATATTTTTTCTTGCACGGTTGACCAGGTTCATAGTGTCACATTTTGTAAGTTCCTTTACAGTTCATAATTCAATATGAAGCTTGTTCATGATTATTATCTGGTTTTTTGTATGTGTTTTTTCCTTTATTTAATTGTAAGTTTGAACATGCTTTTATACATTGAAATTTTTTTTTTATATATACTATTTTTATACTTAGTTGTTCTAGTTACGATGATATAACGACCATTGTATCATATCCAACTTACTGCATTCCCTTGTGTTATAGTTAGGTAGAAAGGAACTCCAGGTGCAGGTTAGAAAGTTGGACCTAGATCTAACAAATTACATTGATTACTTGAATTTTTTCTAGGGGTTACTCCATGTACGTAAAATTATTTCCACCCAGGATTCAAATCTCCCCACTCAAACTAGTCTTGCAAGGTTAAAGGGTTCACCCAACACAAGGTTTATCGTACTAAGTGAACATAATGAGAGCTCTGGTTTATGTCTGTGTGTGTAATATCTATGTGTGTATGTGTGTTGGATCACACACAGACACAAATTTGAGCCATCAAAGATGAATCTCAAAGGTATTTTTCAAAATATAAGTGCACATGGGCATTATTGAGCCAACAATTCCTGCATATTTCATTCTCATGAAGAAGTATCAATGTGCACTAGTATATTTGGTCAAAATTCTGACACTTTATTTATGACACTTTTGTCATATTGTCGTAAATTTCCCCAATTTTTCTCAATTTTTTTGTTCCGACACTTGGGGTCTTTATGCTAGACCAGATCCTCTAAGCTCCTAATTTTCATCAATGTTGTAGAACCATTAAATCTATGACATGGCTCCCTTCCCATTAATCCCTACGTATATAAATGCTTGGATAAGTGCGGAAGGGATAGCCAAAAGAATGATAGGTTCTTAATGGAAAATCAGTTGGAAGAAATAGAAAAAAGAGTAAGGAGGCTCAGATCCTAGACAACTCAATATAAGTTCTAAGATCACATGCCCATTTTCTAGAGATGTACTTCGATCTTATAAAAAATATATATCCTTTTAAATTCAACCATTCATGGTTGGAAGAAGGATCTTTCATATTGTTGGTAAAGGAAATTTGATAGAAAAACCTTGTCTCAAACTTCCCATCAAAAATGGTTATCTTGGTTAGAAATCTCATGGAGCTAAAGAAGGCAGTTTTGTTCTCAGAGAGAAAAAAGAAAACAAAAATATAAAAATAGCTCACAGAAATATAATCTAAATATGAACACCTTTCTCATATATTCTCCTCATCTTTCTCAGTAGAAATAACCTATAAATTGAGCTTTATGGAAGTTAGGAAAACTTAGATCCTAAATATGGAAGAAGAAACACGAAGACTAAAAAGCAGGGCTACTTGGATAAAAATGGGATATGTCAAAACTAAATGTTTCCATAACTATGCAAATAATAGGAGGAAAATAAATACCATATGGGATCTTGAGGTATAATATGGAAATAGTCTCTTCCACTAAGGATTTAAAAATTGCAGCATCATCCTACTTTTCATCTCTCTTCAAAGATCTAGGGTCCTCAAACATTAGCTCATAGCTTCAATTAATCAATCATTATCCATGCTTCTTCACTCAAGAGAAATTGAATATGATCGGTATCCGAGTCTCCTTAGAGGAAATTGAAGGAGTTCTGAAAAATTTCTCTAAAGAAAAAAGTCCAGGATCAGATAAATGGAAAGTGGAACTATTCCTCACCTTTTTTGATATCATATCAATTTTCTGCATGATGGTAGAGGAATATAGAAGATCGGGGAAAGTGTCGATAGACATCAATGATACCTACATAGCCTTGATTCCAAAATTCCCAAAGCCCAAGAAATTTTTGGACTTCAAGCCCATTTCCCTATGCAACCTAGTATATAAAATAATCTCCAAGATAATCTCAAACAAGATCAAGAGGATGATAAAAGAAAAGCTGCCACTACATCAATTCGGTTTCCTTGCTGATAGGTAGATTAATGATGCCATTTCCATTTCCCAAGAAGCCATCCATTCTATTAAATCCAAAAAAATGAAAGCTCTTTTACTTAAAATGGGTCTTCATAAATATTTGATAAATTCAACTGGACTTTCCTCATAATTTTTCTCCTTCAAATAGAGTTGAGCTTGGAGGTTACAAACTGGAGCATGGGTTGTGTATCCTTAGCCAACTTCTCCATCCTTATCAATGGTTCTCCTTCCAAAAAATTCATTGACTCTCGGGGTCTCAGGAAGGAACTCCACTTTTATCTATTGTTGTTTTCAATTGTGATGGATGGTCTAATTCCACTTCTACTGAAAGAAAAATAGGATGGAAATATAAAGGGCATTAAAATTTCCAAAAATAAATTCATTACTCATATGCTCTTTGTGGACAATGTACTTCTTATGGGTTTAGTAATCATAGTTGAATGGCATGCATTCCACAGAATAATAAACCTCTTTTGCAATGCCACTAGAATGGAGATCAATATTAATAAATCCTCCTTTAATCAATCGATAATCAACCCAAACACACTTTTTGAGATTCATTATATCTTTTCTTTGCAAATTTAGACCTCACTCGAAAATGGTATCAAGCATCTCAACTTATTTCTCAAACCAAACAATTATGATAAAAGGACTAGAAGTGGATGATAAGAAAAGTGGAGCATAAAATTAATCGATGGAGTAACAATTGGATGTCACTTGGGGAAAATTGATCCTATTCCTATAGCCCCATAGTCCCATTTTGTAGGTTTTTTGTCTCTTCCTTTAGCTGCACAGTTTTTTCCGGCTCTATGGGTCCTTCCTATAGCTTAATGGATTTTCTTGAAATATTGGTTTCCTTGATACGTAGCCTTCTTTGTTAGATATGTGGTTGTTTTCACTTGATTTTATTGGAGGTTATTTTCACTTATTGTCTATTTTCTTTCTTATATTCCTTCTTTTGACAACTGAATAATTCCTCAATAGTGATGGGTGTTGGAGAAGGAGGTTGAGGCTTCCCTTATCTGATATCGTTACTCTTTATGGTCTTAAAGTATGTGAAGGATTTCTTTTATTTCCTTCCTTGAGGTTTGGTTGGGGTACTTAAGCCTACTAGTGTAGAAACAATTTCCTCCTCTATGTTCCCCTCTATAGTGCTTTCTTTCTCCCCCATTTTCCTTTTCTTTTGTGGCCTGGATGATGTTCATGTGGCCTCTTGGATATTTTGTCCGATTTTTGTTACTCAAGATTGGCTAGCTCCTCTTTAGGAAAGTTTGTCATTGTTTCTACCTCAGTTTGTGTCTTTGTATTTTCTTCTTCCTTCTCCACTTCTTCTGATTTTCCTTTTGATTCTTCTTCTTCAATTTTAGCTTCCTCTTATTTAGACTCCCCTTTTGTTGCTGCTCCTTCTAGTTCTAGCTAAGATTAGGCTTGAACCTCTAAGCAGGCCTCTCTATCCATATCTATAAAATCAACCCAAGGAATAAGGCTTTGGATAAACTCTAAAGCATCCAAGACTGTTAATTTTATTATCCCATTGTGTGTTAGGTACTGGTCCTTTCCTCATTCTACCCTTAGGCTAATTTACTTTATTTGCTGAAGAAGGAAATGAGGGATGCTTATCCTTTCTTGCATAAGAAATTCCATTTAGAATTTTAGTTTATAGAGAAACCTCAATTAGTGTCCATACACAATACTAAGTCTCCCTTCACATGACATATATTTTTAGGATACTTCATCCCAAGGATAATTCAAACTCTCCCTTCTTCATTTTTATCTTCTATGGGTTCATATTCAAGAAATAAGTTTTTATTTGCTGTAATGGCCTTAGTACTTTCCTCTTTTCTCCATCTTACGCCCATGGGATGTGTGGGGACCCTACTGATAACTTCTTCATTTGAGTAAATGATGAGGCCTCTAACTATAGTGATGTAATCATGTCCCTCTGTTTTTTGGAGTTTCAAGGAAAATTTTGGGTTAATTTCATATTCAATGCCCCTGTATTTTTCGAAAAAAAAAACCCGTGATGACTTGTAAAAATATTCTTGACATCAAGGTGCTAATGAACAACTCTCTATTTTTGCACTTTGAAGAGGTGTTTTTTTCTTTCTTGTTCATATCTGAAGAAGATTAGGATTTAATATTTTTCTCAGTTCCTTATTTTACAGGATTCCAGGCACTGCTACACTGTATCTAAATCCTTGGTCTCTAAACTTCAATCCAATGGAGGAATTCTCCCTGTTTTGTTATGGGTTTGCATCCCCTTTTTTTGTTGATATTTTGGGACAAGGCTATTCTAAAGGGTATCGATGGTGACTTTGGGAAGTTACTTGAAGTGGCAGAACACAAGGGATGCCAATTTTTGTGTCTTGTATTTGTGTTGAAGTCGAGTTGGATAAAGGTCTCATGGATGCCATTCCTCTATAGCTGGATGAGAGGATCTTCCTCCAATAATTGTATTACTATATTCCTCTAAGAATTGTATTAATATGTTGGAAACACTGAGAAGGGGTGAATCATTATTTCTCTTACAATTAGTTAATTATAATTTTTCTCAGAATTGTAGCACAAGCATATGCTTCAGAATTAAACCCTTGATATATTTTCATTGATATCTTTAACGTTATGCTCCACATACACTAGTACCTTCTTATTTCTGAAGATGTAAACCCTTCTCTATCTGTGAAAATTGATAATGCTGGAGATAAAAATACACTAAATTTAGTAGGATCATAAGTTTGTGCTTTAGAAATATTCAAACCTTCAATTTCAATATTGTATTCTTCAGATAAATGTTGTTGGGAATTATCAGAGTTTTTCTAATAATTATAGCACAATCATAAGCTTCTAAACTTTACAAGGACACTATTTAGGCCACCACTATACAACAAATATGTCCGACATGAGGGCTGTAGACATACCCTTCAGATCCATTGTCAAATGTCAAACTTGCACAAGATATACTAGATCTTACTTCTGCAACATGATTTACCTCAGTTTGTAGACAAGATTCTCAAGGAAAAGCCTCAATCACAATACATATTCACCATTAGTTTCTCTATCGGAAAAATTAGTTGCTCTGTTGTAATACTCAGTTATCTACTATGTTATCAATAAGATGAACAATTTGATCCATAATACATATTTTTCATACCCATCAAACATTTCTACTTCTGGTATACAAGGATAGCATAATGGGTATTAAAATGTTTAAACATGGGTTAACCAAATATTTAGACAATGAATAATGAGGGATGATCCACTTATATCTGTATTTTTACTGTTTATAGGACCTACCCAATATATGTATCTTGATCTGGAAAAAGTAAAGATAGGAACATTAATGAAGAGAAACATGTGTGTCCCTGCATTTCATCAGTATATTTTTCAATTTAATAGATCAAATTTATTCTAATAAAATATAATAAAGTACTGAAACATTGTGTTGTTCCATTCAATGCCATTATGAAAAACTGGACAAAGAAGGTAAAATACTTGGAATTTGCAGGATTGTGATAGAACTGAAAATAATTTTACTAAAATTATCCTCACCGATGATTTTCCTTTGCTTTCTCGTGTAGCAATTTCTCTTGTAAAGAACACCCAGAAAACTTGTTCCAATTTAGAGGTACTGAGACAAATGTATGGTAACTTTTCAATCCACAAAGTACGTTGACATAATCCTTTCCATTCCTTATGCTTCTTATATGATTTTTTGAGATGTCTCTAGCATATTCTCGATCATGTGATTGACTTGATGGCTAGGAATCTTTTTTTCTTTCCATATTGTTCTTTGCTAGGAAAGTTTGTACATTTTTTTCAATATAGTCTTGACCATGTGATTGACTTGATTGCTAGGAATATTTTTTTTTTCCTTATTGTTCATTTCTAGAAAATTTGTGCATTAAAGGCAAGAAGATTGATCTCTCTTATTTTTCTTATTCAAGGATACCTCCCTAAGCTAGATCTTCCCTTCTAAATTGGACTCTTCAACTATGTGACTACATGATTTTATTTGTGGTGTGGATGTGGCCTTTAAGGGTTGCTTTAGAATAATAGTTTCCTAAATTAGTGGATACTCTCCACTGAACATTAATCCCAATGCTCAGGAGTCATGTTCTGCTCTAGGATCCAATCTATTTTTCACATTTTCAAATATATTTTTTTTCAAAATCAAAGTGTCTGACAATTTTGGGATCACTGTGTGTGTAATATAGATAGATTTTTCTTAAAAATAAATGTGGCATAAATTTTTCTTGACCTTGGTATGCAGGAACATCAAGATGTAGGCAATCTAGTCCTAGAAGTTGAATGCAATAGTGTGATCTTCAAAATACCCAAGGATAGTAGATACCATAGATGATACCCTATTATGTTACTCACCATCGGTTGTGAAACCTCTCCATCATGAAGGCAACCAAATAAAGTCAAGTATTTTATTCTATGAAAGAGCCTCTTCAAAGAGGATTAATGTTCATAAATATAAGATTCATTTCTATAATGTCAACCTAGGTAAGACAAGGAATTGTCAAAATTTTAGTATATGATAAAGAACCTCTTCAATGTAAGTATTCTGGCATCCCCTTATTCTTGGGTCAGGCAATAGAATCCAAAGATAGAAAGTTATATCTTCTGGGATGGCTTTAGGAAAAATGTTGTCTGTAATACAGTCTATAAGGTGATCTCAAAGGTGGTGGAAAATTCACTGAAAACTATTCTCATAGTATCATCTAGAAACCCAAGGACCTTTTAAAGGGAAGCATACTTTGGATGGAATCACAATAACAGATAAAATTATGCACACATTGGTTTATAGGAAAAAGGAAGGCATGTTAATCAAACTATATATGGCCAAATATTAGGATAGGCTTAATTGAAACTTCTTAAATAGAGTTTTCCAAAAGTTTGGATTCTCAATGGATTGGAGGCATTAGGTGAAAGCGAGTTCCCCCTCATCTAAATTTTTAATTTTCATCGATGGCTCTCCAACAAACTTCGTTGAAGCTCACACGGGCCTTCTTCATGAAGACCCTCTATCTCTACCAATTTACTATCATGGACATATATTTGGGTAATAGCCTTGGATATGCTAAAAATGTGGGGCAATATCAAGGGCTAATAGTGTCCTAACATTTTCTTCCCATCTCCCACCTACAACTCATAGATGATACCCCATTATGTTACTCACCATCGGTTGGGAAACCTCTCCATCATGAAGGAAATAAAATAAATTCAAGTGTTTTATTCCATGAAAGAGCCTCTTCAGAGAGGATTAATGTTCAGAAATCTAAGATTCATTTCTTTAATGCCAACCTAGGTAAGACAAAAAAAATTTAAAACTTTTAGTATATGATAAAGAACCTCTTCCATGTAAGTATTTTGGAATCCCCCTATTCTTGGGTCAGGCAAGAGCATTGTAAAAAAACATAAAGAAGTAGTCACAATGGAAAGGGTAATGGATCTCTGTTGGAAGAAAACTGACTTTAAAATTCAGTCCTCCAAGCTCTAACAAATAATCGCTTCTCAATCCTGAAATTTCATGTGGGTATCCTAGTATCAGTGAATTAATTCTCTTTGGTAAGGCACAGAAGTAGTCGAGAAAATTCCTTTGTTTTCTTAGAGAACTATTTGATTACCCATGTTTTAGGGTGGAGCTGGATTTAGATTGGCCAGTGGGGCCAGCTCTGCTCTTGGAGGTTTGGAGAATTTTTTTTGAGCACTCTAAAATGTGAAGCATTCTGAGAGAAATTATGGAGACTAAGTACAATATCAAAACTCCAGACCTAATCAAAAGGCTATGCAATTTGGTATCTGAAAAAAATCAAACGTAGAGGTGATCAAATGGAACTTATTTTGGAATATTAGAGATGGATCAAAGAATTTTTTTCCGAATGAAGCCTAGATAACAAGTGCACTCCATTCAGAGGTGGTTGGTTGGGAAGCTCTTCAAGAAGCATTCCAATAGGGTTGAGAAAGAAAACTTTGCAACAACGAGATAGATCTAGGAGAAGGGGTACTACAACAAAGAATTTGGAAGGAATTCAAGGAAGTTGGCACTGAGATACATCCAAATTCATTAAATGAACTTGTAGACCTACTGGCTAGAGTTAATATCACCCACGGAGGAGGAATTGATTCCTTGAAATGGAATAACTATGTTTAAGAGGAACACTCGGAAAATCAAGATAAGAGTCCAAAATAAGATGAGGGAAAAAGGAAAGATAGTAAGGTTTTCTAACAAGATCTGGATCAAAGATGGTTGAATGAAGACTAAATCTTTTCTTTACTTGGTGGCTATGGATAACATTTTCACTGGGGAGCAGTGATGAAAAGATGCATTCAAGGCCCCTCTAGGTGCTTTTTTTGTAAAGAGGAGGAATGGGCTAACCATGTCCTTTTTAATTGTACCAATTCTTGGAGGTCTATGGTGGAATTATCTAGCGTTTAGATTTCTAGTTCATGGCTAGGCATTTTCATAGGGGATCGATGATGAAAACAGGGGCATTGAAGGCCACTCTAGGTGTGTGTTGTGTAAAGAGGAGGAATGGCACAACCATGTGATTTTGAATTGCCACAACAATTGGAGGTCTATGGTAGAATTATTTGGCTTTTAGATTTAGGATAGTCCTAGCAGGAATTATTATTTTGAACCAGTGGCAAGTAGGTATCATTCCTTGAAAACAGAAGCATTGTATTGCTTATGGAGGATATCACATTCAATGGTTTCTTGGAAAACCTCATATATTATAATTTTAGGGAGTATAAAACTCCCAACTCACGAGATTATTCAAAATACTATTTTCTTTTATAGCCACTATAACAGTGTTATTCATTCAAAGAGAATCCTTTTTCCTTTGAGGTATCCATTCTTGTTAGGTGGTGTGTGTAGAGAGTCCTTGATAAAAGGATAAATGGAAGTGTTACAACATATATTGCATGAGGTTTCATATTGTTACTTCCATCCTATTGAGATCCTAAATATTTGGGATAAAAAACATGAATGGAATCCCCATCAAAATC
Source organism: Pinus albicaulis (assembly GCA_034641835.2). NCBI lineage: Eukaryota > Viridiplantae > Streptophyta > Pinopsida > Pinales > Pinaceae > Pinus > Pinus albicaulis. Next base: position 536,636,152 of record CM076576.1, on the reverse strand, counting down.
TACACCAGGTGGCCACCATATTAGAGGGTTAATAATCATTGTAAAGCCCAGATGTAAGTATGATTATAATCCATGTAATGAATGTTTGTGGACACTTGGAGAGTGAAGAGTGAGTTTGCCTATTATAAATGCCAAAAATGTTTCTATTTCTACATATTCAGATTATTGCCGTTTTAGCTGCAATATGATTGTTTATTCTTTGCTACTCTTGTGCATATTACTGTGTGTGTAATATAGACAGAATTTTCTTGAAAATAAATGTGGCATAAATTTTTTTGACCTTGGCATGCAGGAACATCAAGATGCAGGCGATCCAGTCCTAGAAGTTGAATGCAATGGTGTGACCTTCAAAATACCCAAGGATAGTAGAGTCTCAAAAAAATTGAAAGTTGCTGAGGTGTGATATTTTCCGTTATTGCAGTTAGTATGAGGTCTGAAAATTCACTGAATTTGTATATAAGTGAATGTAGCATTGTTCTCAATTTTAGACCTTGAAAGCTGCAGAATTCTTGCAATTTTGTGAGTCCAGAGTTCTCTTTCGGTGGTAATAACAAATATTTCTAGAAATAGAAGCAAATTAAAGTTGCAAATAATCCAAAGATGAAGGTCAGTTACATGTTCCAGTGATGGAGACATCATTTATGTATCTTTTTTTGTTGAGCAAGTATTGAAGCATATATTAACATGTAAGTACGATGGACAAATTTTATCGAATCCTTATCAACAATGGCTGGGACCTTTGCATGCAACTAGTCTCTTCCAATCATTAGCAGATAAGTATGAGAGTTTTGACAAAAAAATCAGGGGTGAAACTTCAAAATTATCGAAGACTGTCAAGGTAACATACACTTGCGAGTAAATATGTTCAATAATGAATATGCATACAAATATTTTAGTTGTAATACTTAGTTATTTGCTATGTTGTGGATTCATTTGGAGAAGATATTGATCAGCTAATTAGAAACAAGCATTCATGTGATATCATCCCAAACTACTGGGATATATTTTTGAAGTAGCTGAATTAACATTCAGTGTAAGCATACCATTTTTCTCTAGACATGACTTCTTTAAGGCTATTAAAACTAGGTTCTTTGAAAGAGCTATGATGCTTGCATATGATTCCTGTAGTTTGTTCAGGCTACCCATTAATTAGCCACATGGTCACCTTAAAGGAATCCAAGATGGCACATATGAGTTGTCCCTAAATCTGACAGTCAGTTAAGTGTCTTTTTTATTAGAAGAATTTAGTTAGTTGTCTTGTTTATTAGAAGAATTCAGTTAGTTAACTATGTTTCCAAGGTGACAGTTGTTTGGATTATGTAGAAGTCTAACATGAATAGTATCCTTGGTTGTCTTGTTAATTAGAAGAATTTAGTGATATTTAGCAGTAGGATGCATTTAACAACAATCTTCTCATTGTGTCTTTGCTTATTGAGTAAACGTTGAAGCATACATTGACAGACAGAAGTATGATGGGAAAATTTGACTTAATTGTTCTAATCAATAGCAAGAGTCTACAGTTTTTCCTAGTTCCATTCCATCAATGGCTGGTTATGTGGCTTTTGACAAAGAAAGAAGGGGTGAAACTTCAAAGAAAAAAAAGACTGGCAAGGTGATTACAGTTGAATTAATTCAATTGTATGCTATGCCGTCAATTCATTTGTAAAAGATATCAGTTAGCTAATTACAAACTCCAAATGGTTATATAGTCATCACAGAGTACATATTCTGTGGGCATATTTTGTTTGGGCATATTTTCAAAAGGATACATTATAGTTCGTTTTTGTTGGACAATTCACTTTATAAATTACGGACAGGCCTATAGACAACAACCTGAAGTGTAAAATTGTTGCCTTGGATTACTGAGTGGTGTTGGGTCATCTCTAAAGCTATCATAAATCACCCTTGAACAATTTTTGAGTCCTATGGAGGTAAAATTTTGAACTTATGGGAGTATTATTTGTAAGCTTGAGGATACCTACCTGTTAATCTAAAATAACAATCTCAAAATTGTTGATAGGGCTCGGTCATTTAACCAGAAAGTTCATTTTTGAGGGCTCAGATAGCTGCCTGTGGGAAGACAGAACTTACATCAGACTTCAGGGTTCGGTCAGTCACCTTTTGGAGGCACACTTCTCGACCGGTAGTAACACTTCCTTCCATATTTGCAACAGAATATTCTCATACCTATGAATTAAGTCTCAAAACGAGTGAAACTAAACCTCAACACTTTGGAAATGTGGTTAGAGAAGCTCAAATTATAGCTGGTGAACACTGTTGTGGAGGAGGCCTAGTTCAGGTTCAGATAAGTTCAGTCTTATGAACAAGTATCTCCTTGTGGCATATGAATTGTGTTATAATATCTTTTGTAAGGGTAGAACTGGTTGAATACTATGTTGAAGGCCATATTTTCACCAACATTTTTTTGTTTTTGTTTTAGGAGGGACAGAGATCAGATGAACCCCGAAGATCATCACTGCCAGCAGATTCAAGCCGATATTCCATTGAAATAGAATGGTTGGGAAACATATATTTTTTTTTAAATAATTTTTTGTTGTTATCGGTATTCTTACGGCTGCTTTTTTAAGAAAATATTTTGTGCCTTCGATATTCCGACATCTATTACTTCTAAAAAATAATTTGAAATGTCGCTCTTGTGACACTTGATTTCTTTAAAAAAATGTCTTAAACGACGCTCTAGAGACACTTGATTTTTTTTAAGTTTTCAAACGTTGCACTAGCGACACTTGGTTTTTTTAAAACGTTTTGAAACGTTGCTCTAGCGACACTTGGTTTTTTTTAAATGTTTTGAAACGTCGCTCTAGAGACACTTGATTTCTTTTTAAATTGTTTTGAAACGTCGCTCTAGCGACACTTGATTCCTTTCAAAATTGTTTTTTACGTCAGACTTGCGAAGCTTACTATTTTATTATTAAAATTTATTTCCGTCGGTATTCCGAAATTATAGCAACATTTATGGTATCGTCGGAATAGTGACGGTGTAGGGTTTCATCGAAATAGTGACGGTTTAGGGTTTCGTCGGAAGAGAAATGGTTTAGGGTTTCATCGGGAATATGACGGTTATGGTATCGTTGGAATAGCGACATTTTTCTACCATCGAAATAGCGACACTCTGGCTAATGTCAGAATAGCGATGACCATCTCGAAACGTCGGAAATTGTGTCGCTCTTCTGAAACTTTACTAAAGTGTTGGAATTGCGACCCTAAGGCAAACCACGTTTTTCCCCGCCTAAAAGTGTCGCTCTTGGGACACCTATGTGTCACAAAAGCGACATTTTAGCCATTGGAAATTGGGCCAAATGTGCTAGTGTGAGGATTGGCATGATAATAAAATCATCATGTGCAATGGATGCAATATTGGATTCCATGAAAATTGTTATGGTGCAAGTGAATCACAGGAAGACTGGCTTTATATAGCTTTCCAGAGTGCAAAGACAGATACTGCTCCACAATGCTACTGCCTCTGCCCTATAAGAGGTAGGGCCCTGAAACCTACCACAGCTTGTGGATTTTCGCTTCTTGTTACTTGTGCTTTTTTTACTAATGAAGTAGCATTTATGAATGATAAAACCATGGAAGCTATAGATAGCATATTGAAATAATGTTTTCGGAAGTCATGCGTAGTCTGTAACAAAATGCGGGGATTTTGTGTCAAGTGTCAAGAATGTGAAACTTTTTACCACCCCACGTGTGCATTAATTGAAGGGTATCACATGGAGCTATTATACTGCAATGATAAAGGAAAGAATGTATGCAGCTACATTTCCTATTGCACCTCTCATAGGTTTCTGGATACAAAGGTGGGTGTAAGAATCCCTAATCTAGATTCTATACATATCGGAATCTAAAAGGAAGTTTCTCTACATTCAGAGGATTCATCAAATGAGAGTTAATCTTCAAATGTTGATAATAATCTAGAAGAAGTTGGACTTTGAAAAATAGAAGAAACATGTGCATCTAGATATTCTGTGTATAATCCTTTGAAAGAAAAATCCGGCATAATTTCCATAATTTAGTGACCTGTGGGGTACTCCCACCATTCTAGGGAAGCTATACATAAGAGATTAAATACTAAACAAGAAGCAGGCCAACCACATTTCTTTTCGTGGAGAGCCGATCTTTCTTACTACCAAAAAAATGAAAAAAAATGATTTCGCTTTGTGAAATATGGAGTTCATGGATATGGTATTTTTACTATCAAACCCATTCGAAGAGGGCAGATAATGATAGAATATTGAGGCGAAATGAGAAGAAGAAGTGATGCCAATTTAAGGGAAAAGAGATATCAATCAGAGGGTAAAAACTCAACATACTTCTTCATAATCGACCAAGAAACTGTGATTGATGCCACTAAGAAGGAAAATTTGGCTTGTTTGATCAATCATTCGATGGAACGTTAGGCCCTACACTAAGACCCACTCTCTAGGTTTTATTGTACATCCCATCCTGAGAATATTAGGCCCAGAGGAGAGCCAATATACAAGCTTTACCATGCATCCCATCCTAGAACTACAAGGCCCAATGGAGAGAAATCGACCTCTTAGCTTTAACATATATCCCGCCATTCACGGGAAAGGATTCCTAGGCCCACCGAGGCACACAATCCTGGATTTACCGCAACCCACAATCTGGTTCAGGTGTTACTAGCCTAGTGGATTTACTGTGATCCACATTCAGGTTGAGGGACCACTAGGCTGTGTGTTTGTCATTTCAAAGATCCACCCCACTCAGCTTTGAATACAATCCAACCATCCAGGTCAACCGAATTATGAGAAGCCCATCTCATCAAATCTATATAGAAATGGCAAGGCTAGGTTGAAAACATTTTCACACTTGGAAAAACCCATGCCAAGATAGAAAAGAACCACATGCAATGCCGTGCATGCCAAATCTAGTAAGGAAATCATGCCAGGAATCTTGTTGTAGTTGCTTGATTCATTCTCCTCCTTGCCTGATCCTTCCTTCCTCTTACCTTATTTTCCATTCTCGATCCAAATCCAAAGTGCTCCAATAAAACTCTAAGTGTCCAAGAGTGAGAGAGATAGAATAATGAGAGAGCTCTAAAAATGAGATGACCAAAATCTTGCCCACTGATCCTCAAAAGCCTTTTTATTAATGATGCCAGATTTCTTCAATTTCCTTTAATTTATCTTCATTTTCATTCTCACATGAAACCTGTGACCTTTAATCTCCCTTTTCTCCTATTTTCCATTGTTTTCATAAATAAATGTGCCAAATATGCCATTTTCCTTTCAAAATACCTTTTCTAATTTCCTTAGCCATAATAAACTGATGAACGCCCACACTAGAATTTTTTCCAAACATTCACTTGGAATAAGTTTCAATCAAGCGTGGTTGTTATTTTTAACTTTATTACATAGAATTTTCACCAAGGTTGTTACAGAATCCTCCCCCTTGGGGGGACACCGTCCTCAGTGTTCAATTACACCTACAAACCAGCAAACTGCTAAAAATAAAAAATAAAACCTACAAGCCGCTACAATGCCCTCCAAAACTTTTTCCCCTTCTAAAAATTTTTGAGCCCCTAACCTTTCGGTAAAGATAGAGTCTAATCCAGGTTCACTTTTAAACTACTAAGTTGCATAGTCACAAAATTTATTAAACTACATTGTTTGCAACCTTACGACCTTGCGACCCCCCAGGTCACCAAGTCACAAGGTCACAAATAAATCTAAAACCTAAGAACTGTGACCATGCGACCCTGCAACCTTGCGACCCTTGGGTCGCTAGGTCGCAAGGTCGCAAGGTCGCACATCTCATCGACCTAACATAATTTGCGACCCTACGACCCTCATTTATTATCTGCACGTGTGACCCCTTTATAAATAAAAGGGTCACACAGGTCCCATTTGACCTGCGCGATAGATCGAGTAACGCCTCTGACAACCTAGCTAGAGCACGTTTTTCCCGAGGAACATCGAAGCCGAGCTTGAGTGTGTGTCCATATCTTCAGCCTCAAGCGAGATGGGACCCCTAGTTGTTGAGAAGAGGAATAAGAGTTTGGAAATAGAAATCTTTGAAGAAGGCATGTCTCCTTCCCCACCCCCCATATATAGAGACATCACATGTGTGCTCGGTAAGGGGGACAAGATGAGTTGGTACCAAATATATCAGGAGTTCACCAAGCCTGATTTCCCAGAAGATCTTCCAGATTGGTGGGTGTACGTTTAGGTCAAAAGGTCCAAAATCCGCTATGCAGACGCCCATCCACCCATATTTCTATGCGCGGAGATTATTGAATGGATCCTCCAAAAGGCTGACTCTAGAATGTGGGTCATTTTGGATCACTCAGGGAAAAAATTCGCTAACCTAAAGGGAGGGGATATGGAAGTATACTATGCACTCCCCATTCAAGAACTGACCTTCAACACTGACTAGGCAGCCACTCACACAATGCCTGTAGCAGAAACTCTGAAAGGATGGTGGGAGGACCCTGAAAATTTCAAGTATAAGAAGGATTAGGAATAAAAGACAGAAGGTCTAAGGAGAGCTTACAGGCTGGTGGTAGCCATGATGTGCATAATATATGGCCGAGTAGATGCCATTATGTTCAATGGTACCTGTATCCCCATTCTCTACGCTGTCAATACATATGGTACTCTTTTCAACTGGGGCAACCTGATAATAGCAACCCTCAGATAAAACATTGATGTAGCACAAGCACCTGATGATGGATGCACATCTAAGTTTTACATGGCTTCATACCTATTGGATGTAGTATGAGCAAGGTGGCATTTTGAGGGATGGGAGCACAACTGGGATGCGGATCATGGTGGACCAATCCACAAGGAGTTTCAAGTTTTCTGGTACTCAAAGTATAAGCAGGATATAGATTCAATCTCACAAAACTTCATCCCCACACTCTACCGAGAGATATTTGGAAAAGATACCTCATGCATGTCCAGGCGAGACATGGAGACAATAACCCGAGTGTCCAACTGGTTTCCTGTCATGGATAATACTTTCATCCGAGTCCTCAGGTCGCTCAAGGCACCCCACACACTACCCTAGTTCATCATCAACAAATTACTCCTTCAAGAAGTATGTTACGAGATGACAAGTAGTTTTTCAAAGGTTCTCACCAAGGGCAAGAAAAATCCATGGCCTGCTCTTCCGCTTACTATCGGCACCTACACAGTGAAAGATTTCAGGGAAGTAGAGGTAGAGGCTGAGGAAACCAAAGGTTTTTATTTACCACCCTTAACAAACTAGACATATGATCCTAAAAGAATCATCCCCGCACATTGCAAATGGGCCAAATTTAAATGGAGTTACAAGCATATGGAATCCCCAACCGAATATCAAATCAAGATCTGGTACAAAAAATATAGAGAGGCTACTCCAGAGGAGTCAACTAATAAAGACGAATAATATAATCAAACCTTAGAGGAAATAATCCACACGCTATGAGGAGTCTCGTCTTCCAAAGCCAAGAAGCAAAGGATTGATGTAGACAGTAACTCTTCTAAATAGGAAGGAAACCTGCAGGAATGAGGAAGAGGAAAAAAGAAGGAAAGAAGAGGAAGATAAAGCAGAAGCTGAGCGCCAGTTAAAGGAAAAGAAAGATAAAGTAGAAGCTGAGTGCCAGTTAAAGGAAAAACAAGATAAAGCAGAAGTTGAACACCAGCTTAAGGAAAAGAAGGCTAAAGCAGAAGATGAACAATAGCTAAAGGAAAAGCAAGATGAAGCATAAGCTCAAAAAAGGAGGAGGAAGGAATAAAGTCAGAAGTCAAAGGAATATTCCTCCAAGGAAGTAGAAGGTAGCAAGACACCTCCTACAGAGACAGGGAAACAGACATAGCTGCCACACATCGAGATGCCTTAGACAACTCCTGCGAACAGTTTGCATTTTATTCTCTCAGAACTTGGTGCCTCCGAGGATAAGGATGAGGAAGTATTCGATCTATCGAGACTAATCTATGATCAATTCACGCACAAGATCAGGCAAGAAAAAAGATTTTTATCACGAAACCCTTCCGCACCTCTCACGGACACAACAAAAAAGGATATAGTCTTGGATACCAGGACCAATCCAGTTATGATTGCATCGGCTGGGACCGCCTTTGCAGCAACCACAGAGGAGAATGTTAGCAGAATGAGTAGAGAAATTTTGTCCTTGCAAAATAGACTACAGGCCTTTGAACAAAAGACAACTCAGTCGAAACAAGAAAAGAAGAATCTAGAAGAAGAAATCCAACAGCTTCAGGTTAAGAATGCCCCAACTAATGAAGTGTCACTTACCATTCAAAGAGAGCTGGTCACTTTGGAAGCCACCATGAAGAAATTATATAAAGAAATGTTTAAAATAAAATAGATAGTCGCGTCACTACTAAAAGCACAAATGGAAACCAAGAGGAGGACCGCACAGGTGAAGGAAGCTTCCACTGCCTTGGACATAATACTAGAATGGTCAAACATGTATCTGCAAGCTCCAAAAAACTTTCCTAGGAAAGATTGGATTTGCACCCAAAAAGACAAAGTTCAAATTCGGATAAAGGTACAATCCAAAGAGAAACTAGTCAAGGATCTAGTGAAAGTAATGTCCACATATGAACATCTGATTAGCAGCATTGATTCAATGGCCGAAGTACACCGCATTCCTTCTCTGGGTGCACTAGATGGAGAAGAAACATGGGAAGAATTTGCCCAAGACATTCAAGCATTTATACAAACCATAAGGCAAGAAGCTGCTTTTCAAGACCTTCCGCCATCACAAGAAAATATTGTTCAATTCATCATAACACTGGTACATATCTATACCAAGCTGGCCTCCTTGTCCAATCAAATCACGATCAAGAGAGGGACTTTGATACCAAACGCTCTTGAGTGCCTTCAAATATTGAGAGAATATACTCCTCATGTCTCCCCAGTTGCTACAGATTATCAAGCATGGAAAAATTACCTCAAAGAACAGTAGCAGGTAAGCATCCCTAATCTCACAATCACCCAATTTCTTCCATGACCAAGTCACAGGTCGTAGCAAATAGGAGGGGTCACAGGTCACAATAGATAAGAGGAGTCGTAGATCGCAGTCAAAGCTAAGGTCCCAAGTTGCAAATTCCCTTCGGGTCGCAGAGTATGTCAACGATCAGGAAGGCGAAAACTTAGGGACACCCAAGGGTCAATTTTGTTCTATAAATACTCCCTCTAGGGAATTGTAAAAGGATCTTTTTCTTGGGGGGACTCCAAAGGAGAAAAGAGAATTGTATAACATTTAATGCACCTTTCTGAGAATGAATACAAAAAAATGTTTTGATTCCACTCTTGGATCTGATGAGGACTAATGTGTTAACACTATGAATATGTTTGTCTTATGTATTTGATATCTTTATCATTAACTTATTTGTGTTTTATACTTATATCATTTATACATTTCAGCTCACTTAATGTGTTAATGATATTAGGTTATTTAATTAGGAGATGTTATCAACTTCATTATTAGCATTTATCTTATCTTTTAGAACGCTTAAGGAAGTGAAGGGTGTTCTAACCATCAATAACTATTCCTTATGTGGTTTGAACAACTTCTACAAGCATGACCCTAATGATGTGCTGGTAACAGCATTTCCTTTGGCTACATGCTTTAACTCGTCTTGCTATTTGTAGTGTTTTATGTTCATTAAGGCTCATCGACCATTTGTCTTGTATTATCTGAATAATCTTGTGTTCATAAGTCTGTAGGGCTCATTTGTGTCCGAGAAAAGGAATATTCAGCAGTAGCTAGACCCACATCACGGAAAATATCCCTATCACAAATGGTTTAGATTCTAATCGAGAACTTTTACCAGGGAGATCCCTTACTGTTGGTCGGACATTTCTTCCCGTCAACAAGACATTTATAACACAGCTCGTTGAAATATTTAAAATGATCAAGCTGCTGAAAACATGAAAAAATACCACATATTGGAGCCTTATAACACAACTCATTTCGGTATTTACAATAATATACACATATACACATTTTCTCAAGAAGAAAATAAAATGATGCAATACCTGTGTCAACAACAAGGGAATCCAAAGGCCTGCACCTCCACCATCAAATTAATACCATAATTCCCCTCATTCCTAGGAAGTCTAGAATCCACTACTAAATTCAAAGGATGCATCTAATGTCTAGAGCTAAAATTATATGCTAATATACCCTTAATGAATAGTCACTGACTCATTGTTGCATGGCACACTCCCAATGTGCATTGATTCCATCTAGAAATGCTAATGAAAAAAAAAAAAACATCCTCGCCATTCCCTTCTCTGCTACACAGTCTCTTGGGAAATCTGGCATCCCCTTCTGTGCAGTCACTCACCTTCCAAGTTCCTTTACATCCCCTATCCTAGGCGATCCATCCCTTGGAAAGGTTTCCTCGCATCAAAATTTGAAACAAACAAGGCATATACCTGCCTCAAAACTATCACACTTGCCATAGCATGCTCATGGAAATCAATGGAAAATATCGGGTACCAGTGTCCCACAATGTCCCTACTCCTGAAGTGCTTTACCAACACACTGCTGCTTTTTTCACTTCCTTTTGTTTCTTCCACTAATGCTGGCAATCAATTTCAACCACCCAACCAGGAATTTTCATGCTTCATGTACCAAGCACATAATTTCCATTGGATTCAAATAAATTGAAATAAATTCAAATATTGCTTCATTGGTTCCTCATCAATAAGATGCACTTGCAATCCTGTTCACTTCCTAGCACAACAAGTCAAACTAGTTGTTTGATCAATCATCATGTATAAGCATATCATATATGGTTATCTGAAAATAAAACCATCATAAATTAAAGTCACGAATCACCATAAACCATAATTATAAATCACATGTAACCATCTTAAGTCAAAATTGTAGATCAAATTCATAATAGAACTCAAATAAAATGTTGATATTTATCCTTCATTAGTCCTTACTTCTGCCTTTTTTCTTTTTGTATACACACCAGATCAGTTGCCACACTCGAAAAAAACCAAATTCCTTCTCTTCATCCATGTATGCATACACACAGTGTACATAACAATATGTACACCCACACACAACATACAACACCATACAATACACACACCCACATCGGCATACAAAACATACACCTACACCAAGTGTACAACACAACACAGTACATACACCTACACCGGCATATAACACATACATAGACATATACATAGTACAACAAAATGAATACACATGTCATGATACCATGGACCTACATAGTATTGCATGCCAGCAACACAACATGTACATAATGCCCACAATAACACATGTATACTAGTACCATATGCACAACATGTACACAGTACCACCTATATACAACACTACCTACACAACATCACATGTACATGACACCACCTGCACAACGTGTACACAATGCCAAATGTACACTGCACCACCTGTGCAATGTGTACACAATACACATGTACACAACACCACATGCATGACATGTACATGACACCAAATGTAAAAAATGCCACATGTACAACATGCACACAAAACCATATGTACATAGCACTGCATATTCAACATGTACATAGCACCATACGTACACAGTACTGCATATCCAACATGCGCACAATACAATATGTACATATCACCATCTATACCTAGCATTGCATATGCAATATATACATAACACCATATATACAATAGGCATACAACATCATAGGTACCCAGTAATACATATGTTACATGTACACATCACCATAGGTACAATCACTAAATACACAACATGTGCAACATATACACAATAGTAGTACTACACATCCATAGACTACACACTTACTCACAAAGAAACCTTGCTTCTAGTGTCTTTCCACAATCCATGCTTATCCTAGCATGTCACAAATCAAATTACTTTCACTTCGTTGATATACCCCTCAACATTACCTTTCCATAACATAAACATAAGCATAGTAAGAGAATATAATATCAATTTATGTCCACATAATACTAACCTCATAGATATGTCAGAGTTACTCTTCCCACTTGATTCCTCATAAGACCAAGAACCTCTCCATGACATTCACTTGCATAAGAAATCATTCCTCCAGAAGAATGATCCTTGGAAAACCTATTATACCGTGACATGTATACATAAATACATACATATATCTAGCTATTATCGTAAAACAATTATGATATGTAATATTCCCAAATTTTCACCTGATATTTGGAATAATAGAGTTCTTAAATTTCTTAATTAATTAATTAATTAAAAGGGTGAAGGGACCCATAATCCTCAATATGAATAAATATCCACTTTTTGTGTGTGAATTTGGATTAATTAAGCCTAGATCTACATAATGAGGTAGTTGAGAAACTACTAATGTGAATGGAATTGGAGATTATGTATCATTAATTGAGATAGATCATGGAGGTTGATACATTCAACTAAGATCTTGAAGATGTCAAACAGAAGATCATGGAACATTCATGATAAAGTGATGGAGGATGTTGTGAAATTAAAGCACACATGATGGATAAGGTGTACATTGCACCTAGACATGATGGATGATTTGGTCAAACATCGCAGTCAAACTTGGAAGAGCTTGTCCATATTCATAGTGCAGTCTAGATGAGGGCCAAGGCATGGGAAGGCTCAGACATTATATAAAGAAGATGAAGGCAATGATGAGGGCATGTTGGTTATTCTTGATGTTAAGGATCTTTTCATATCTGGAATTTTCATGTGACATTCCATTACTTTCTCGGGTTATTTAGCACAAGGTGTTCCTGGTCAGGAATTGTTGAGGTATAAAAGGTGTCTTTTTAACGCCTATTTATCCTACATTAATTATCAATCCAGGAATGACTTTTTGTTTCAAGAGTGTTCTTAGTCTGAGGCTGCAATTCAATCTAAGAGTAATGCTTTGCAATATGTAGTACAGTGTTCAAATACAAGAGTAAACAGATGCTTTGAAAATAAATCTAACTATAATGACATGAACTTAAATGCTTGAAAATTCAATCATTCATTCAGCAAACATCAGTGAAGGATGTAGTAATGATAACTATTTCCTTTAGAAACTGATGGAATTGAAATCAAATGGGAACAAGATAATCAATTTGAGAACGTAGGTAGAAATAACCAATATTCTTTATAGTTGATAATCCTGTCTTAAAGCAATTTAAAGGAAATAGAAATTAAACTAAAGGTTGCTAATGATAGTAAACTAGGCAAACCTTCAAAACAAAACTCTTTACAATATGTAAACTAATTAATCTAAAATGAACAGAAAACCTGGAATTGAACAACAATATAAATGAACAGACTGTAACTAGAAGAATTGAAAAACAAATTTTATTTAATGAATCTGATTAGCAAACTCTAACTAATGGAATCAAATATCAAATTCTATTAAACAGCAAATCCTATTGAGCAACAAATCTTGTCGACAACAAACTCTCTTGATTAGCAATCTAAAATGAACAACAATCAAACAAAATAGCAAATGGAACAACAACTGAAATAGAATATCAAATACTGAACAACAAGCTCTATTAACGCATAACAAGATAAGTGATACAGGAGTGAAGATTATTGTTAGAATGGAACAACAATGCAATTCATTAATGTAACACACCGATATCAATACACAATTAAACAGTAAACCAATTAACTTACAAACTGTAACGAAAAAAATACAAACTATCGGACACGATAACTAAAAGGTAATGATACAAAAAATAGATTTATCCACTAGGGTCGGGCCCTTAACCACCAGTGAAACGCCACTGGGCTTTACTCCAGAGTTAAGAAATGGAACGGCAACAAGATCTTGTATTAATCAGGCATAAATAGCGTTTACAACAGTCACTCTCTGATCACAAGAGTTAAGAAATTACAGAGTTACAAAAGGAGTTTTTTAATCATAAATCATCTTCTCCTCGATTTCTAAAGGCACTACCTTTTATAACAATTTGATGGATAAGACAAGAAAAAATGATAATATTGAACATCGATCCCTCAGGATTAAAAGATCCAGAGGGATTTGCTCCTTTCTCTTTTTAGCTAACACTTGGTCTTCTTAGGTTGTAGTCGTGCTGTTCCCTGTCTTCCTTTAGCTATAAGTTCTGATTTCCTTCTTATTGTCTGGATACAGTCCTTTTCTGGAGGAACAATGGTTACTCCTATTTTATCTCTGTCTCTCGAATGATGATTTACTTCATTTGTTTCTTGTTTTTAGAAAAAAGGAAATTTTTAGTCAATTTTCACAATAAACACGAGTCTTTGAAATTCTATCATAATCCTCCAATAAATCATCTTTCTAGAATAAAAATAATTATTTTTAAAGGAAAAAGATGAGAAAATACATGGTGAATCCATACCTTTTCCAATGCTCAACACACCCCCCTGATTACCCTTTTTCATGCCCTCATGAAAACCATAGTTTACATGTAAAGCAGTTAGAGAATAGGTTGGAGAAGGTTTTTCATTAAGAGGTCTAAAACCATGGTTTGCAGCTAAAGCTTCAAAGATGTGCCCTGTCTGTCCTTCAGGTAACTCATAAATGGCTTTATAGTCTGTTTCAGGATACCATATAATGGGACTTCGAAACCTACAACCTAGCCAGAATGCGCCTTTCCTCAAGATGAGGTTACTATAGAGAATCATGCGGCCAACAGCTAATCCAAAATTTCTATAATTAAATGGCTCTCTGCCTTGAACATTCCGATTCGAAATATTCCATCGGACTTTAGCTACTATATAGGCATGGTTTCTGATAGATAGAAAATATTCTACCCCATCTGTTTGGTCAATTTAGTGTGTCCTAAATTGCTGCATTTAATTTGTCAATCCGGGAATCGTAAGCTGATGAAGTGCGGCGCACTATATGTCCAAGATAACCTATTTCTTAACTTTTTGTCGTTTTTGGTTTTCTAAGGTGAAATGGAAATTCTAAGATGAAAACAAGTTTGGTTATGTTTGTTCAAGGAAGTGATATCCCCTATAATGATTTACCAACTTGAAACTTTAAAAAGCAAATTGAAATTTACAATGACAAGACTTGAAAAGAAAATGAAAATGTACTGCTGAAATGAAAAGGTGCTGCTAATCTAATAAATCAAAACAGTAAACTAGTGAGCATGAAAACCAAACTATTCTTGCTGCCAACTAAACACAAAAGAAACTATGCTTAAGAAAATTCAAAATTGCAACAAAATAAATCTAAATCAGATTACATCAATTTATCTTCTGACCCTTCATCATTAGTCCAGCTATGATTTTCGGAAGTAATCATAAACAACTTGAGTAAATGATATTTAATTTGCAGAAAGTAAACTAATACTAAACCATACACTCATGATTCAATCCCTCACCATCAGTCCAGCTGTGGCTTTCGGAGGCAACTGAAGATGCTATGCATGATTTAATATATCTAAATTTGCAGAAAAGAAACTAATACTAAAATACACATTGATTTACCAACTTGTAACTTTAAAAGCAATTTGAAATTTACAATGACAAGACTTGAAAGAAAATGAAAATGTGTCAAAATGAAAAGGTGTCGCTAATCTAATAAATCAAAACAAGTAAACTAGTGAGCATGAAAACCAAACTATTCTTGCCGCCAACTAAACACAAAAGAAACTATGCTTAAGGAAATTCAAAATTGCAACAAAATAAATCTAAATCGCATTACATCAATTTATCTTCCGAATTCCTTCATCATTAGTCCAAATATGATTTTCGAAGTAATCATAACTGATAACCTAGTATAAATTACAGAAAGTAAACTAATACTAAACCATACACTATGATTCAACTCTCACCATCATCTCCACTGTGGCTTTCGGAGGCAACCGAAGATGTCATGCATGATTTAATATATCTAAATTTAAAAGAAACTATCAAAAATGAACATTTGATATGAATGGTACAGAAATCCCTGCCATAATGGCCCAAATTGTGGCTTTATAAATCAAGATGCTATGAGCATATTAATATATTTAAATTTGCAGAAAAGAAACTAATACTAAACTACACATTTCATAATGCAGTCCCTCACCATCAGTCCAGCTGTGGCTTTCGGAGGCAACTGAAGATGCTATGAGCAGCTTAATATATCTAAATTTAACTAACAAGGTATACAAAACCGAAATGCATATATAATGGATCAATGGAAACAAAACTATGAAAGCAAACTATGTGCTTAACAATGTTAGTTCCATGTCATTAGTCAAAAAGCTATGAAATGCCTGGGCTGCCTTCTAAAACCTCGAAAAACATAAACACCGATCAAGGATTAACAATCATAAAGCATGAAAGACGTAATCATGAAAGACATAAATGAAATGGAAATTATGGAAGTGTATAAACAGAAATGAAACAACTGCAAAGTATGAACATATGGATGGATTATGATACAATGATTTTTAAAGAAATGAAATGAGAAATATACACTAATACACAAAACCTTAGCTGAGCAGGGGCCCTCTACACAACCTTGGTAACGGTCCTCAAACACGAATTAAGTTGAAAAACAGAGTCTTCTCATATTAAAAAGCAGTTCATTACAGAATGGTAGTGTTACGGCACAAGTGCAGCGTAATCACTACAGAGCAAACTAAAAGATATCAGAGACTACATTCACGAACATCAACTAACTTTATGTGCGTATGCAAACGCGCTATATATAACAACAAACTATAACTGTCTCCTAAAGTTCATGCTAGTAGAGAGCACGTAGACCACTACGTCCACGGATATAGGAGTATGGCCGTGTTGGAAAGTAGATCTACGAAAGGTGGATGCTTGAATTCGACTCTAGAACCCTGTACAGATGTCGATTTAACCTCCGCAGGCTTATAAACGGCCGTATGGATCTTCATGTGACACGAAACAGAGTCCGGCCGACATGAAACTCCATGGTTGACTTCCATGTGGACGCCTTTGACCGCGGCTTCTTTGGACGAGTTTGCTTGAACCAATAGGACACGAACCATGTCCACGTCATTCCCGACCTGCCCATGTGGCTCGTTTCCCTTGTAGACACCTGTAGCATAGAGTTTCACAAAATAGCTGCGGAAAGTTGCAGCAGCTGCGGAAAGTGGCAAGATTCCGCAGCCGAATGAACAAAATCTAGATCAAATAGCAAACACAAAAATATAATTAAAAACCATGTTAGATGCCCTTTTGCACATGATATTAACAATTTGGGAGGTTTAGGTGAGTGAAAAAGGTATGGAAAAATGCATGGAAAAGATGCAAATTTGGGACTCAACATACCCCCACTCTGAAGGTGTTGCATGTCCTCATGCACCCAAAATTTTGATACTCTTTGTTCAGTTCATGTGCCTTGATACTTCAGCCAGCACATCCAATCCCCTTCTCTTCTTCTTTGGTACTGCCATCATTCTGGGTTTCTTCATTAAGCACCTAAATTTGATATTTACAAGTGCTCTGCTCAATTTTTGGCATTTCCTTTTCAATTTCTTATTCTTCTTTTGCCATATTCCCAAGTGTAACATAGTATTATCATGGATGATCTTGTCCAACTTGCCTTGTTCTTTCAATGTTTCATTTTCATTTTTGATGTGCCTATTTAAAAGCTCCAGCTCAAAAATTTCA
The DNA here is from genome assembly GCA_034641835.2 of Pinus albicaulis. NCBI lineage: Eukaryota > Viridiplantae > Streptophyta > Pinopsida > Pinales > Pinaceae > Pinus > Pinus albicaulis. Next base: position 536,618,546 of record CM076576.1, on the reverse strand, counting down.
TGTTTTAATGATTGAACTAAATCATCCTGCAATGTATGAGGCTGAATGGAAGAAGTACTTGGACCTGTGGCTGCCTTTTCCAAAGATTCTATATAGTCATATACCTCCTGCTGCTTGGGGTCTATTTCAGGTGTCATTTTCATTGGGCTGTCCCTAAAATGCTGTAAGGGAGAATTATGTTCAAAATCTGGCCGAGGAGGGCTTACATCAATATTTTGCTGAGAATAAGATGGAGTATGCTCATTGTCCGATTGGGAATGAAAGGAATCAGGTTCACTAACTGACTGAGATGGACTATGGTCAGTTGGGGACTGTTCAGATGTCTCCTCACCCAAATCAATGAAATGAGGACCCTTAATTTGTGTTTTCCTCAATTTTCCCTTAAGCCTGCTGCTTCTCCTCACACGCTGTGGTACACTACCCTTTTGTTCATGTTTTCCTTTCTCTGCCTTCTTGGATATAGATGACTGTTTTTTAAGATAAACTAATCTTTCAGACAGTATTTGATGATCTTCTTCTTCAGAAGAAGGAGTTTTATGGACAGCCTCAATAGTTTCTTTCCCTTTTGGTATTATTGGCTTCTTAGCCTTGATTTCCTTTTTCTTCCTTTTTACCAATCTCTCTTCCCTATCGGTTCTTTTCATAGTAGTAGTAGGAGTATTTTGGATTTCATCTATTGTTCTTTTCCTTCTACTTCTTTTTGCTGTGCTAGCTGCGGGAATTTCCTGAGTAGGAGTAATTTGGGTTTCAACATTCATTCTTTTTCTTCTACTCCTTCTTACTGAACTACCTTCAGGAATTTCCTGAGGTTCTTCAAAGAAATTTCTAACTAGGAATTGTTCCCATGTGTCTTTTCTTTCCTTTAGCTCCTTTTCAATCAGAATTTTTATAAGGTCGTGGTGATATAGGTGAGGCTCTACATCTCCTAAGTGTTTTTGAATAGTCACAGCCATTTTCTTCAAGCTATTGAATAGAAAATAAGGGAGATTGAGAGTTTGGTTTTCTAGAAAATTCATCAATAGCCTGGTATGGTACATGTACATAGACCCAAAACGGCCTTCGCATGTAATGAATTTCTGAACAATTAGTAGTAAAGTGGCCCATTCTTCTTTTATTGCATGCACAGGGATTCCTCTTTTAAAAACAGTGATATCCATACCTTGATTTCGTAGGATTGTTCTCCATGCCTCATCACTGATACTTTTATTTTGAACCAACGTTCTCCCTCCTAAAGAAGTTCTGTGGCTGTTTCTATTGATGCTTCATTGACCGAAAACTTGAGGTCTCCAATTTCTGCTTCCGAGCCATCAAATGACCTTGCAAACGCTTTCGTAACTTCTTTGTGGTAACCTCTGAATTTCTGAATAAAACGCAGCCATTTTGCTTTCTTCAACATCTCTTTTGCTTGCGGATATCCCTCTATAAACTTTGGTCCTTCCAGCTCTGCCCTTAATAATTTTCCCATTTCACTTCTCTGTGCTTCACAAATTTGCTTTCGTGAGGGTTTAAGTGGAAATGGAACGATGGAATACACAGGATCAAGCACAATGACTGTGGGGATGTATCATAAAATGAGAATGAGTACCATAAACGGAATGGAATAAGACTGTGGGTAGATATACGGGAGTGAGAATGAGCAAAAGGAACGAAATGGAGTGAAACAGGGAGTGAGAATGAGTAGAGTGGGGTTTCATAAACACGACAGAGACACGACAAAGAGGTTAACAAAGTATAATACATTCGATAGCGTTTTGAATTTTGGTGGCTGTGTAATAAATATGAACATGTTTCAATCAACGGTTATGAAGTTATGCGGCTTGTAAGAGTCCTTTGTCAACTCAAATACGTCTCTTTATCTCCGGTGGGATATTGAAACATGAGTGAGAATCGGAATTTCAATGATGAAACCGTTTATAAATGAATGCAAGAGGATAACATGGAGATCGTGAAAGGTTACGGAACTGTCAATATAATCATTGCGCGTAATGGGTAGAGCTCATGGTTTAAAACTATATAAAAATGTGTTTTTCAATACTATTTGAAATAAATTTTATTCATACCTTTGGAATCTTTGCTTTTGCCCTTGGTCTTCAACTGATTGATCTCCATAGGTGTCTTGAATACTCCTTTGATCCTCTCACCTGCATTTTATTTCATAATTATGGAAATAAAATCTAACTGTACATTCTCTTTGAAAACAGAGTAGTAGCTGCGGAATCTGCTTCTGGCTGCGAAAACTGGAGTCAGCTGCGGAAACAGATGTCAGCTGCGGAAACTGACACAGCTATTACTTGGTTGAATGGAAATGAACAAATGACAAATGACCTGATGGAATTGGTCATGAAAAATATTTTTATTGATGGAATGGATGAAATGAAGTGAATGAAGTGAAATGAAATGAAATGAAATGGAATGAAGTGGAATGAAATGGAGTGGGTGGTGAAATGAAATGAAATGAAAGACAGATTTTTTTTTGGAAAATATAGAGTGTCAGGTGTCCCTGATTTTCACCCTATATTTTCTGCATAAGACTGCCAATCAATGATTGGTTTTCAGGCTTATACCAATTTTTTTTTTTTTTTTTTTTTTTAAACTGAAAAACAAAAGCTAGGCTGGTGGAGAAGAAGAATTCTTCTGTACTAGCCTGATTGCAGAACTTTCTTGAAACATCTTGATAAAATCCTCTTTTGAGAGTGGCTTATGATAAACTTTCAATCTATGGCCATTCACAATAAGAGGAGTTTGAAACTCATCAATGGTCTTGATTCTTACAGCTCCATTGCTAAAGATTTTGTCAATCTCATATGGCCCAAGCCAATGAGTCTGAAATTTCCCTTGAAAATCTTTAAACTTGGAGTCAAATAGCAATGCCCAATCTCCTTCTTGAAACTTCTTTTCTTTGATATATTTTTCATGCCATTTAGTTCTTTGATATTGAACTAGATCAGTTCTTAGAATTGCTTCTTGTTTGATCTCATCTAGCTCATTCAACTGCTCCATTCTATGCTTTTGGGCTTCTGATAAGTCCATCCCCAACTGAACTGCTATCTTGAAGGTCTTGACTTGGAACTCAATGGGGAGCAAGACTTTTTTCCCATAAACAAGTTCATAGGGAGAATGTCCTGTTGTATTCCTCCATGTAGTTCTGTAGGCCCACAAGGCTTCTGGAAGCCTTTCTGCCCAATCTCTTCTATGTAGATGAACAGTTTTGGTGATGATACTTTCAAGAACTTTGTTTGTGGACTCCACTTGACCATTTGCTTGTGGATGGTAAGGAGTAGATCTTGTGTGCTTGATTTTGTATTCTTCCATCAACTTTTCCACCAAATTGGATGTGAATTGGCTCCCCTGATCTGTTACAATTTCTCTTGGAACACCAAAGCGAGTAAAAATATCCTCATAAAGAAAATGAACAACTGAATTTTCAGTAGCAGATACTAATGCTTTGGCTTCTACCCATTTAGTAACATAATCAGTACAAACCAATAGATACTTCTTTTGCTTAGATGGTGGATTAATAGGTCCAATGAAATCTAAAGCCCATTTTTCAAAGGGTTCAATGAGTACCTGTGTTTGCAATGGCATTTCATTTGAAAGGGTAGGTTTCCCTACTCTTTGGCAGCTATCACACCTTTGGACATATTGTTTTGCATCTTTGAAGAGAGAAGGCCAATAATATCCCAAGGAAAGGATTTTATAGGCCGTCCTTTTGTCCGCAAAGTGTCCGCCGCATGGTTCATCATGACATGCCTTAAGAATATCAGGCATTTCATCTTCCCCGACACATCTTCTGATCACAAGATCTGGCCCTGTTTTAAACAATTCGTTAGAAATCCATGAATATCTTGAACTCTCCTGAATAATTTTTCGTTTTTCTCTTGGAAATAAATGTGAAGGTAGTTTCCCCGTAACCAAATAGTTAGCAATATCTGCATACCAAGGGGTCTTAATAGTTACTGCAAACAAATATTCATCAGGAAACTTATCTTCTACAGGAGAATCTTCTTTAGTATTCTGAATCCTAGACAAGAAATCAGCTATTGTATTCTGTTTTCCTGGTCTATCCAACACAGTAATATTGAATTCTTGCAAAAGTAAGAGCCATCTTGTCACTCTGCCATTAGTAACATGTTTGTTCATTAAATATCTAATTGCAGAATGGTCAGTATGAATAAAAGTTTCATAGCCTGTTATGTAATGTCTAAACTTATTAATTGCATGAATAACAGCTAAAAACTCTTTTTCAGTCACAGTATAGTTCAACTCTGTGGGAGTCAAATTTTTATTGGTGTAATAAATGGCATAAGGAATTAAATCTTTTTGACCCAATACAGCTCCAAGAGCTGTATCTGAAGCATTTGTAGAAATATGGAAAGGAAGTTTCCAATTTGGTCCTCTCAAGATAGGTGCTTCAGATATTCTTGTTTTCAAAGTTTCAAAAGCTGATTGACAATCAGGATCCCATTTAAATTCACAGTCTTTTGTAAGCAATTTGAAGAGCGGAGATGTTATTTTAGTGAAGTTTTCTATAAATCTTCTATAGTAACCAGTAAATCCTAAAAAACTTCTAACATCTCTTTGACAATTTGGAATAGGCAACTTGGAGATGACTTCAACTTTTGATCTATCAACCTTAATCCCATCTCTTGAAATATGATGTCCTAAAACAATCCCTTCAGTAAACATCATAAAGCATTTTTCATGGCTTAATGAAAGGTTTGTTTCTTTACATCTTATAAGGACTTTTTCCAAATTTTCTAATGCCTCTTCAAATGAATTACCATAAACCGTAAAATCATCCATATAAACCTCTACACAATCATGGATTAGATCAGAAAAAATTCCTAGTACTGCTCTTTGGAATGTTGCGGGTGCATTACATAACCCAAAAGGAAGCACTCGATAGGCAAAATTTCCCCATGGACAGGTAAATGTGGTCTTATCTTGATCTTTAGGTGCTACCTGAATTTGATTATAGCCACTTAAACCATCCAAAAATGAAAATTACTTTTTGCCTGCTAATGTATCTAATACCTGATCAATAAAGGGCAAAGGAAAGTGATCCTTCAAAGTTGCTTTGTTCAATTCCCTGTAATCAATGCATACCCTCCATTTACCATTCTTTTTAGGTACTATAACCAAAGGAGAAACCCATCGGCTATCCGAAATTGGATAAATGAAGTTTACATTGAGAAGTTTTTGGAGCTCTTCTTTCACTATCTCCCTAAGATTTGGATTCATCCTTCTTTGAGGTTGTCTGATTGGTCTAATGTTTTCCTCAATATAGATATGATGGATGCAAGTCTTAGGATCAATACCCTTCATGTCAGTATACTCCCATGCAAATGCAGTAGAATGTTTTTGCAAGATTCTGGTTAGTTCTTCCTGTTGTGACTTCTCCAAATGTTTGTTGATATTCAATGTCTTTTCTGGAAAAATCTCAATAGCAGAATTACCAAACTCTTCCATAGAGTAAAGAGACATTTGTCTTGATGATAAATATTCTATGTCAGATTCCAACTGAAATTGTGTGGAGTCATATTCTGAAGATATCTCAAAATTTTCTAATGTGTTCAGAATTTGACTATCCTCACTAATTTCATAAATGGTAAAGACATGTTTTATAGTGTTCTCATCATCGACCCATTCATTGTCTCCTATTTCTGTGATTGCTCTTGCTGGAGGATACAAATTGAATTTCTTTGTCGAATTACCATTAGAAATGTACATGTCTCCAGATCTACAACTAATAAAAGCATCAACTGTGGCTAGCCAAGGTCTTCCTAAGATAATTGGATGTCCTCCTAGATTATTCTTGGGAGTCAAAATCATAAAGTCTACTGGATATTCCCAAGAATCTAAGGAGACTGAAATATCTTCTAATACACCATCTGGTTTAATAACCGATTGATCTGCAAGTTGCAATAAAGTAGGTGTAAAAAGAAGGTTAGGAAGTTTTAACCGTTCCATAGTCTGTCTACTCATAATGTTGATAGCAGCCCCTAAGTCAATCAATGTGTTTGGAATTTCTATCCCATTTATATGTGTCTTGACAATTGGACTTCCTGGATCTACATACTTTTGCATAGTAATTTTTCCCATCATAATGTCTGCAATCTTTCCTACCAGGTGGATTCTTCTTGTGTCTTTTAGTTTCCTTCCTGGTCTTTTGAAACTCAACTCCTTTATGGTTTTTGCTAGAATAGGAATTTCTCGAATGGCTTGTAGCAATGGAATCTTGATACAAACATTCTTCAATTCATCTAGGAAGTCATAGTTAGGCAACAAGATTTGTTTTTCCACCCCCTTATCAATTTGTAGTCTTTCCGGAAAAGGAGGTGTAGATGAAGATACAGGTTGCTCAACTATAGGAGTTGTGGGTGTTAGCTTTTCTTTTTCTTTTTGAATTTTTGAATTTTGAAGAGATTCTTCCTCAGAACCCTTATTGACTTGAAGAGAATCCTCCTCATAGGTATCTTGCTCTTGAATATCTATAGAAGGTTTTTCTAAAACTCTACCAGATCTGAGTTGTACATCGTTGAGAGGAACAATCATATAGGTAGGAAATTGCTGTCCTTCTACCATATAAGTAGTTTGAGGATTCTTATTGTTAGGATTTGGCAATGGCTGAGCTGGAAGTTGATTTGTCTTCTGTTGGTATGGGAGCATGAGTTGAGGATTTGTATTTTGTTGAGAAGGCTGTTGTTGTGGAAATGGAAATGAAAGTTGTGGATTTGGGCTTGGAAGTTGTGGAGCTTGTTGATTTTGAAAAGATGGAGGATATTGATAAAATTGAGCAAATCTCCCATAAGGATTTTGCATCCCTTGTACCCATGGCTGATATGGATTTTGATGCTGGGGCCAAGGTTGTTGCCAAGGATTCCAATTTGGTGGGGTTTGAAGATTCATAGGGTTGTTAAACCCTTGAGTTTTTTGTCCCTGCCAAGGTCTTCTTGCAACAAAACAGAGAGATTCTACTGAATTTGGATCTTCTTGAAAAATAGCTTTGAGTCCAGGAATTGAAGGACAATCCTTGATCTCATGATTCTCTGAGCAAATCATACATGTTTCTACAACTTTTGCATCCAAGGGACATTCCCTTAAAGCATGTTTCTTCCTACATTTCGGACAAAAGATGGCTAAAGCATCTGTTTCTGCTTTCTGCTTGTTTTGGATTTTAAAGGTGTCTAGTTGTTCACTAAGGCTCCCTAAAATATCAGTTTTAAACTCATCAAGCATGTTACCAATCTCTGCCCTACTTACTGATCCAGTTGCAGATTTTTTAGCCCTAATAAGAGAAAAATCCCTAGGCCCTTTTCCTGTTTTAGATTTCCCCCTTGAGAGATGGATACATAGTTCTGTTATATCACGAAATGGAAGTTGAGAAATGTCTCCTTTCCCCATCATGTTTAAAATGTCTATCCATTCATCTCTAATGGCTTTTAATAGGAGGGCTTTCAAGGTTTCATTATCTAAGTTGCTCATATTTGCTCTTTTCAAGTTGTATTGAAATCTTTCAATTAAGTCTTCCAAATTTTCATCTTCTTTTTGCATCATTTTGAATACCTCATCCTTGTGATTGGTGGGCATACAATAGTTCAAGTATCTGTCCAAAAATGTTTGTTTCATATCATTCCAAGTCCTAATAGATTTAGTGGCTAATCCCATGAACCATTTCAAAGCAGATCCCTTCAATGTTGAAGGAAACAGTTTGAGTTTTTGAGAATCTTCCATATAGTCATAAGTTCGGCACCCAACTTCAAACTCAAACAGAAATGTTTCAGGATCCTCACTTCGCAATCCATAAAAGTTAGGGAGAACAGATGGTGAGATATTTTTCATTGTTGCATGAGTTTCCTCATCAACTATAGGGAATCCCAACAAATCCCTATTTCTACCATTATTTTCTTCACCATTGTTATCTCCATTATCTCCTCCTCTTCTACCTCCACCTCTATTTATTACTTCCTCTGCCATGATAGTTTCTTTAGAGTCCTTATAGTCCTCTAGTTCTTCTACCAAGGAAAGATGAGAGAAAGTCTCTTTGTTTTCTAAGTGGGTTTTAGTAGGTGGTATAGGAGAATCCTCTAATTCAGTTGTTCCTTGACTTCCAAAAATCTTAAGGCTAGGGGTAGATGATGGTGAATCTGGTCTATGCCTTGAAGAAGATGGAGTTGTAAAAATCGAACTCTTGGCTTTAGCTATAAACCTTCCCCTAGAATCTCTCGCTCTATGCATGTCATTTTTTATATTTTTTAATAAAAGTTGGGCTAATAATTCTCTTTCTGATCTTCCAGATCACACTAGGTGCAAGAAGAGAGCATACTTAAGAAATTACTAAACCAATAACTCTCTTTTCTGATCCTCCAGATCACACTAGGTGCAAGAGAAGAGCATACTTCAAGAAGTTATCAAGTTTTCCCTTCTTTTATGATTTTATGTTTTTTTTTTAAGAAATTGGCTACCTAGTTACACTTCCCCGGCAACGGCGCCAAAATGTTTGGTCAATTTAGTGTGTCCTAAATTGTTGCATTTAATTTGTCAATCCGGGAATCGTAAGCTGATGAAGTGCGGCGCACTATATGTGCAAGATAACCTATTTCTTAACTTTTTGTCGTTTTTGGTTTTTTCTAAGGTGAAATGGAAATTCTAAGATGAAAACAAGTTTGGTTATGTTTGTTCAAGGAAGTGATATCCCCTAGAATGATTTACCAACTTGTAACTTTAAAAAGCAATTTGAAATTTACAATGACAAGACTTGAAAGAAAATGAAAATGTGCTGCTGAAAATGAAAAGGTGCTGCTAATCTAATAAATCAAAACACTAAACTAGTGAGCATGAAAACCAAACTATTCTTGCTGCCAACTAAACACAAAAGAAATTATGCTTAAGGAAATTCAAAATTGCAACAAAATAAATCTAAATCAGATTACATCAATTTATCTTCTGACCCTTCATCATTAGTCCAGCTATGATTTTCGGAAGTAATCATAAACAACTTGAGTAACTGATATTTAATTTGCAGAAAGTAAACTAATACTAAACCATACACTCATGATTCAATCCCTCACCATCAGTCCAGCTGTGGCTTTCGGAGGCAACTGAAGATGTCATGCATGATTTAATATATCTAAATTTGCATAAAAGAAACTAATACTAAACTACACATTTCATAATGCAATCCCTCACCATCAGTCCAGCTGTGGCTTTCGGAGGCAACTGAAGATGCTATGAGCAGCTTAATATATCTAAATTTGCAGAAAAGAAACTAATACTAAACTACACATTTCATAATGCAATCCCTCACCATCAGTCCAATTGTGGCTTTCGGAGGCAACTGAAGATGCTATGAGCAGATTAGTATATCTAAATTTTAACTACTGAAGCAGAAAAACAAAACTGAAATGTACAGAGCAATACTGAAATTAAATAAAAACTATGAAAAGCAAACTAGCAGCAGAACAATGTTAGTTCCATGTCATTAGTCAAAAAGCTATGAAAATGCCCGGGCTGCCTATCTAAAACCTGAAAAACATAAACACTGATTAGTGATTAACAATCATAAAGCATGAAAGACATAAATGAAATGGAAATTATGGAAGTGTATAAACAGAAATGAAACAACTGCAAAGTATGAACATATGGATGGATTATGATACAATGATTTTTAAAGAAATGAAATGAGAAATATACACTAATACACAAAACCTTAGCTAAGCAGGGGCCCTCTACACAGCCTTGGTAACGGTCCTCAAACACGAATTAAGTTGAAAAACAGAGTCTTCTCATATTAAAAAGCAGTTCATTACAGAATGGTAGTGTTACGGCACAAGTGCAGCGTAATCACTACAGAGCAGACTAAAAGATAACAGAGACTACATTCACGAACATCAACTAACTTTATGTGCGTATGCAAACGCGCTATATATAACAACAAACTATAACTGTCTCCTAAAGTTCATGCTAGTAGAGAGCACGTAGACCACTACGTCCACGGATATAGGAGCATGGCCGTGTTGGAAAGTGAATCTACGGGAGGTGGATGCTTGAATTCGACTCTAGAGCTCTGCACAGATGTCGATTTATCCTCCGCAGGCTTAGAAACGCCCGTATGGATCTTTATGTGCCACGAAACAGAGTCCGGTCGACATGAAACTCCATGGTTGACTTCCATGTGGACGCCTTTGACCGCGGCTTCTTTGGACGAGTTTGCTTGAACCAATAGGACACGAACCATGTCCACGTCATTCCTAGCCTGCCCATGTGGCTCGTTTCCCTTGTAGACACCTGTAGCATAGAGTTCCACAAAATAGCGAAAGTTGCAGCAGCTGCGGAAAGTGGCAAGATTCCGCAGCTAAATGAACAAAATCTAGATCAAATAGAAAACACAAAAATATAATTAAAAACCATGTTAGATGCCCTTTTGCACATGATATTGACAATTTGGGAGGTTTAGGTGAGTGAAAAAGGTATGGAAAAGTGTATGGAAAAGATGCAAATTTGGGACTCAACACCATCCAAGACAATTTCCTTGTGGATGGGTCCCAATGTTTGGATCACCCCCTCCTTTTTCATTAGACTCTTCTGCCTAGCCCATAGTTGTAATGGGTGTTTTGGTTCACCCCTAACCCAAAGGTCTAGCCGATTTTCCTGCCTTTTGAAAGTATTATAGGCCTTGAGCCATTTCAACTGATTAACAGCAAATGAAATAAATGCTTGATATTGGATGTCACCCACAGAAGGGCTAGGATTTATCTTAATGTAATTCTCCAATATAAGATTATGCAAATAAAACTCACATAGGAGACACTGGAATTTAACCCCATAGAGTTTGTAGAATTTTACAAAATCATCTACAGTGTTTAATTCTATAGAATTTCCATCCCTAACTACTTTAATTTTCAACTGTAAATATCTTTCTAATAAAAACAAAGCATAATTCTTGCCAGAGCATCTACATGCTATAACATCTGTGTATAAGGAGCAGAGAGTATCCATTTGATTCCGGGCCATTTTTAATTCATTCCTTACCTTTTTAGCTTACTCTTCTGCCTTCTGACACTTATCATAGGCTTCAACCTCTGATGCACTAATTTCCTTTAGTTTCTGCTGTAACTGTTGATATTTCTTTTTGGGGACAGTCTCTTCCTCAAGCTTTTTGTTGGCGAGGAAACAGGTCTCGCAGGCAAGACCCAAGTTCGAGGATTGGGGCCAAAAATTGAGTCCATTGTAGTCTAGAACCATGCTGACATTTTCACCCTACTCCGGACAGCAGAGAGTCTCACCCAAGGTGTGCTGCAACCACATGCAAAAGGGGAACAGATCAGTAGTGGCGAATGGATCCGAAACTCGAAGTTAACATAGAATTGTTTGCATACATAACATCATACATAGAAGATCTTCTCGGAACATTATGCAGATACTAAGAAAATAAAATTTTAAGGTACTATAGACATCGTGCATGCATGTAACTCATATAACAAGACAACAAACTTCAAATATATTAATAGCCTTTAGCTGGATCCACAGTTACATCGCTCAACAGGAAGAGCTTACAGTTCTATTACGGATGTCCCACAAGACAGAGAGATAGATAATATAGCCATGATAGACCACTAGAAGCCTAGGAAATACAAGGATATTGTGCTCAGGACAGAGCTCTTCTGCAGCGTCTGCTCGAACCTCTTCAATCCCTCTGCATCCATGCATGATCTCCTTTTCGGCTGGGTGACGGCCTACTTATTCACCCGCCAGTGCAATTGCTAGTTTCTCTTGTGTTCTTCTTTAGCTGATTTCGGCTTCTTTCTATTGCCTATGAGTTTCGCTATCTGTTCTCTGTCGTATCTTCTCTTCGTTTGCACTTATTTGTGTTAGCCTCATCAGCTATCTCTTGTTCTTCCGCAACCTCGGCAACTCTGCTACCTACCGTTGTTGCGCCTGCCATGTGTCGATCCGCAACCCAAAATATGTTCCTTATTAAAAATTCAAAACAAGGGCCCCAACAGGCCCCAACCACAGTTTCTTGACTCGTCCCGAGTCAATCGCAAATCACTGTCTCCACCTCCATAGCTCCACTGGACCCTGTGCCCTATTCTTGCTGCGCACCTTCATTCTGCTACCCAAACAAGGGCCCCAAATCCAGGACCTTGCTCAACGCTGAAGCCTTAAATTTTTTGAAGGTTGTCATAGCCTGCTGCCACCCCTGTAATAATGCGTTTGTCTCTGTGGTGATCTTAGTGACAGCTTCCTCCCCGATGTTCGCTGGTACAACGCCGAATACCGTGCTAATTTGGGTTTCGGACTCAGTGGCTAACTGCTGCATTATCCGGGCGCTGATTTGGAGGGACTGGCAAAGCTCTCTAATTGCCTGCTTGGCCATTGCTGAACTAGCCTCTGTCTGCTAGATCTGGATCTCCAGAGCATCTGCCTGGGCGTACAGTTGGTCCAGTTGCGAGGGGTCCATGGCATCCTGAATTTATTTTGAGATTTGTTTCAGCTGTGCTAAAATGGGTTGAGTATTTACTGTAAGGGCCGTCGAGCATTCCTGTAGACCTTTCAGGAGGTTTTAGGCATCTCACGCTGTAGTACTGAGAGCTTCCTGCATCTTGGTGACCTGGCCCTGTTTCTTCGTAATCTGTGCTGTGTAGACTGCCGCTGGGTTGAGCAGCGCTGGCCATGCTTCTAATGCTGCCTCGAGCTCTACATTTTCCTGGTGGAGGTCGGTGAACACCACCCTGAGGTGGATTTCTCGCTGTAATACATCCATTTCTGGCACATCTGTAGGCATCCGAGTGTAGTGATTCGTTACTGCAGGCCATAGTCCCGAAAACACCCTAGCCACTTCGTTCATCTGGTCCTTGAGTTGCTCGTGTGCCATTGTGAGCTGCTCACGCTGTTCAGTAAGTGCGATTATCTGCTGCTGTTGTTTCTCACACCTCTGTTGCAGCTCGGAGTGGATCCTCTCCACCTACTGGGCTGCTCTCTGAATGAAGTGGTACAACTGAGCCATGCCCCATGTCTCCATGTTATCAGCCCCTGAAGTACCTTGATCTGGCCGCCACTCTTGTAGTGGTTGCCCACTGGCAACTGATCTGGTGAAGTGTTCATGAGGGGATGGAAGTGGAGTTGGATGGGGTGCAGAGTCTACCATATTCAGGTTCGGCCACTCTCCCTAATCTGTTTGGACGGTCTGCTAAAGTGGAGTAGGCTCAGGCTGTGTCGCAGCCATGTCTGCAACTATTTGCACCATCTGTGTGACTAAATCAGAAAAAGTGATCTAGGGGTCCCCAGCAGGGTTGATCGGTGGTATCACTGTTGTACTTAAGTCGGCCTCGATCCCATGGTCCCCATTGATTAGATCCTAGATTACTGGGTCTGATACGGTGGCGGATGAAGTGGTAGGTGGAAGTGGGTCAGTACGAGGTGGTGAAATATGGATGTTTATGAAGTCAGAGCGGTCAATGGGAGGTTGAGGTGGAATCTCGCCTATTGCCCTTGTCTGGATGAGTGGTTCTTCCTGGATGAGTACCCTTGGGCTCAATGGCCGGGGTGGATCCTCCTCAGTGAGGTCAACCACCAGACTTGACTCTATGGTTTTGGCCCTCTTGGCCTTGGGAGCCTCTAAGGGGTTTGCGGACTTATTATTTTCCCCCAGCGGGGTGGTCACTGGACTTGGTGAAGTAAAAAAAACATTAGGAATGGGGGAGGTCGTAAGGAGAAGCGAGTTGGACTGAGAAAGGTGAAATTCAGAAAAAAAAAAGGGAAAGGAGTGGCACCACTTGAGACTACTCGGACCACTTCGTTGAGGCTTTGTACCTTTGTGTTTAGTTGGCGAATGAGTGAGAAGAGCTGCAAGTTGGAGACCCTTTGTTCTGCCTCCGCTTCCGATTCGCTAGGTAGTTGCTGTGGTAGAATTTTGTCAAAATTGTATGTGTATACCCCGCTTCGGACTTCCATCGCGACCCCCAGCCACGAACAAACTTCATTATTGAAGGTTGTGTCGTCGAGTTGGAATTTCAGTGGCCTCATCTGAAATGTCTCTTCCGGCACACAAGTAGGTCCGAGGAAGGTGTGCTTGTGGCAGACTCTGAACCAGACTTGCTCGCTATATCCGTGCAGTAGATTCCTAGGAATCCTCTGATGGCTTGTCACCACATCAGTCATTAAACCATACCAAATCTGGAAGGCCTCTGCATTGACCTCTTTGGTGCTGGGATCCCCCGACACCTTCCATGGGACGAATTTCATTGCCAAAGGCTGACCCTCCACTATTTCGGCTGGTAGCCTAACGAGGGGAGCATGCCACTTCCACATGGCCAGCACGACTATCAAGTATCCACAGATTAAGCTCGTGGCCCTCTTGTAATTATCATTGCATGTGTCGAACAGCTCCTGTTAGTATGAATCCTTTGTCGAAGTGTACGAAAAAGGACCACTTTAGCTACGCATAACTAATAGCCCTAACAACAAAAGTGGCTACCAATATCTTCATATCTATAGTTAGTTGATCAAGAAAAGAGCTGCAAAAAACCAGATCTATGCATAGAAAGACATTAAGCAGTAAAAATAAGGGTTTGCTCCATATACCAATAGACAAGACAAGAACAATTTTTGAAAGATTTTTTTTGTATTAAGGGCACTTGGGAGGAAAACAAGAAGGCGTATCCAATTCTCCTCAATGGGATGGGTTCTTGGAAGTCCTCAGCACTTCAGATCTAGAATCTCTCTCTCTTGTTGGTGTAGAAAACCCAGACAAAATAGAACTCAAAGGGAGCTCACATAGCAAATAATGTAGAAAAAATGTGACCAAGTGTATAGATCCAGAGTGATCTAATAGGCAACAAAAGGTGAAGAATGGTAGGAAAAACCCTCCTATTTATAACAAAATATTGGGTCATTCTAGATCTTGGTGCATGATTAAAATAATGTCAACCAAATCTAGATCCACCTTTTATGGAATATTTTATTATATTTGTTGGAGGGAAAAGTATTTGACTTGGGTCAAATCCCTTTATTTGTTAATAATAAATAAATAAATGATTTGTTTATCTTTTTAAGGAAGTGGTTGAAGGATAATCAAATAAATGATGATTTATTTAATTATTTGTGGGTGATTTGGTCATATTTAACAAGGAATATTATCTAAATAAGATTTAAATAATTATTCCTAGAAAATAATAAGATAAATAAAGGTTTATCTAATTAATTTCTTTGTTTTTTGGTTAAATATGACTAGGAATAATAATTAAATTATGGTTTAATTAATTATTCCATGAGGAAAATTAAACAAAATAGGTTTGTTTAATATTTCCTTTTGGGGTTTCCTGTTTAGACCATAAACAACCTAATAAATGTGGTTTATTAAGTTATTTTACATATTGAAAGCAATTTTACTTAGGGTAAAATTGGTCTTACATGGTGTACTTGGGTCCATCTAATGATAGTAGGTTAGATGACCAAAAAATGGTGTAACAGATTGCCCCCCAACGTGCGAGTGTTAGGAGCAAATCGTATGACCGAAGTACGTTGTAAGAACTCAATCACCAGACATCAAGAGGGAAGTCAGAGAGAGAAATGTAAGGTAGACGAGTGTGCTGAAGAACTAGACCCTGAGGAGACGAGACTCGTAGGTGCAACAAGTCTCTTTTTATGAGAGGGTACCTGTGCTAAAGGCGGCGGGGGAGGCATACCTATGCCCGCCGAGACAAAGTACAAAAGAATAGTGTGTCCAGTAAACAAGGGACCGAACCATAAAGTACAGCTGGCATAATCATGAGCCAGAGAAAAATACAATGAGGAATCCCACATACATGCTGTGCTTGGGATAACAGCCAGGACTTATACAATAATATCTGAGTACATGAGATACAAATACAACCCAAATGCCCCCTGTGAACGGGGAAGGGCTCACAAAATCTGACTGATACATGCAAATCAAAGAGGCGTTGCAAGTGGCTAAGGCCAGCATCATCAAATATTTGGAGCTGCATCGAAGGCTGCAAGGAGGAGGTCATCCGGGCATGTGGGGGGCAACCTGCAGGGCCACCCCCTCATGAGGGTTGAGACATCTCACACACACCCGGGAATCATCAAGAGCTGCTGCTGTATCACTAAACCATCAAGTATACGGATTTCAGTCATGCTGAAAGGAGCTGGAGTGGAGAAACAATCAAGTCAAAGGGGAATGAGAGATCCCTCTGCCTGATCCGAGGCACCGAACAAGCATGGAAGCTGGAACCAAGGTACAACGCCCTCTAGACATGGCTTCTGGAATGAATGAGCTGACGTCAACAGAAAGAGGTCCGCCATAGGTGAGGCACTGAGAGATCCTCAACTAAGGCACGAGAGAAAATAGTAGAGCAACGGACAGACTGACACTAATGATGATGGTGAAATGGAAGGGACTGAGTAGCGAATGGATGACTTCCCTTGTTAGAGCATAAAGGGCATGAATGACATGGAAACGACTGACGCAATATCACAAGGGATAGGGGACAGTGGGACTGAAGTCCATAATGTGCAACACAAGAGAGAGACCAAGCAATGAAGGATGGAGGGCTATAGCGGGGTACAAAGGGACTCGGGATAGACTCCAAGAATGCGATGATGATTCAACTTGGATGCTCTAAACAAGGGCGACTCGATGGTGCTGCCACACAGTAAAGGCCCAATGGGGGACCATGAAAACATGAGTACAAGGTGGGAACTCATGACAAAAATCGACACGAACATGGACAAGTATGGAGGCGAAGTGGTGCCCCAAGTACAAGTGTTGTAAGTGAGGAAATTCGATTTAAAGGGGAGCTGAAGTGACCCTTCTTGGACAAAATGGGTCCGGGTGAAGTAGCAAATCACAAAAACGAAAAAAGATGCTGGCTATCTAAAAGAAAATAAAACATGCATTTTAGAAGGGAAATGCTAAGGGTAATATTTCTTAAGATAGAGTGCATTGCAAGGATTAGGAAGGGGATTGCATTCGAAATATTCTAAGAGGTATGCCCCCTTACTGATGATGTAAGGGCCTAGCCATAATGAGTCGAAATTCCCATGACCAAGGAAATCATGGGCCTGGTCATACACTAGAACAAGGTCACCTTCGTGAAAAGTGCGAGGCTGGACTTTTCTGTCATACTGAGCTTTGGTGCGTTTCTTGGCCGCTTCCATGGTTTTCAAGGCAACACGGCGGTCTTTGGAAGCGCGCTCAAGCATGATAAGTTGTTGTTCTAGAGGTTGGGTGTCAAGGAGAAGTTCAACGGCCAGATGTAGGGAAGGAATTTCACACTCGATCGGTAAGACTGCCTCCTCTCCAAAAACGAGGTGGAAAGGAGTAAACCCAGTGGCGGTTTTAACAGAAGTTCGATAGGCCCACAAAGAAGGGAAGAGCATAAGATGCCAGTTGGTTCTGTGCTTATTCACCGTTCGTTGAAGCATATCCTTGAGGATTTTGTTGACTACTTCAACTTGGCCATTACCTTGGGGATAATAGGAGGAGAAATATTGGTGCTCAAAACCCAACAGTGAGGATAGCTCACGCCATATCTCATCTTCAAAATGTCTGCCGTGGTCAGAGACCAGTTGTTTCGGAACCTCAAATCGAGCGATAACGTGGTTAAAGAAAAATAGGGCTGCGGTAGCTGCCATGTTGTTAAATTTTGGCATGGCCTCGGCCCATTTTGTGAAATAGTCGACCGCCACGATGATATATTTGTGGTTACCAGCGGATGGCGAGCGACACTCCATAAAGTCGATGGCCCATTTACAAAAGGGACCAGTTGAGACGACCGGATGGAGGGGAGCTGGGGGAGCTCGTGCCTTAGGGGCGAAATGTTGGCAATTGGGACAGTGTTTGACTGCCTCAATGCAATCACTGAAGAGGGAAGGCCAAAAATACCCAGCGCGCATGACTTTTTGGGCAGTAGCAAGACCGGAGAGGTGTCCACCGCAAGCGCCGCTATGGCAGGCATTAAGGACATGTTCATCTTCACCGTGTGTGAGACAACGACGAAGGACAGTATCGATCCCGCGAAGATAGAGGTCGTCACCGATAAGGAGGTATCGGGGAGCCTGGTGTCGGATACGTCGGCGAGCCTCACGATCAAGGTGGAGGGCGAAATTTTGGGTTCGCAAGTAAGTAAGAATATCGCCATACCATGGGTCGTCGGAAGTAATGGCAAATAAGTGTTCATCAGGAAAATCATCATTAATTGGGGGGTCTTGCGATCTGGTAGGTAATTCAGAAATGAGCTCAGTGAGGGCTAAGCCTTTCTTACTCTTTGGTGTGACAAATTCGAGGTCGAATTCTTGAAGAATAACGACCCAACGGGCGTACTTCCTAGTGAGGATACGACGACTCAATAGGAAAGCCATGGGGTTGGAATTAGTCACAACCTTGGTGGAGCACATGAGGATATAATGACGAAGTTTTTGGACTGAGAACACAACAGCCAATGCTAATTTTTCTTCATACGAGTAGGAAATAGGAGGCCCTACAAGGTTCTTACTGACGTAGTAAATCACATGCTCAATACCATTGTCATCTTCCAGGATAAGGACTCCAGCGATCGAATAGGTGGAAGCAGAGATGTACAGGATGAAGTCCCGATCAAAGTCGGGAGGGCGGATCAAGGGAGCGGATGTGAGAGCCTGCTTGAGGGCATCGAAAGACTCATGAGCATAGGTATCCCAAACAAATGGGATATTGGATTGGAGGAGTCTAAGGAACCCATGTGCGGTGGTGGCATAGTCAGGGACAAACTGACGAAGAAAATTAGCTTTGCCTTGGAGACTTTGGAGCTGGCGTAGGGTACGCAGAATGGGAAGTTCAAGAATGGCTTGAACTTTCAAAGGGTCAAGAGTGATACCATCCTTAGACACTATGAAGCCTAAGAGATAGCCGGCGGGAACGCAAAAGACGCATTTCAACGGGTTAAAGCGGATATTATACTTGCGACATCGGAGAAAAATGGTACGCAGATCATGTAGGTGCTGCGCCCAATGCTTAGAACGCGCAGTGAGGTCGTCTAAATAAGCAAGGATAATATGAGCTAAGTCATGGAAGCAATAAGACATGGCTCGTTGAAAAGTGGCGCCAGTGTTTTTAAGGCCGAAAGGCATGACCCGGTAAGCAAAAGTTCCCCACGGACTAATGAACGCGGTTTTTAGTTGATCAGCAGGATGGATAACAATTTGGTTGTATCCGGAGAAACCATCCACAAAGGATAGAACCTCATGCCCCGCACACTCATCAATGATTTGGTCAATGAACGGTGTGGGGAAGTTTTCTTTGGGACAAGCTTTGTTCAAGTCGCGAAATTCTATACAGACACGGATGGTGCCTTGCTTCTTGAGAACGGGAACTGGGTTGGACACCCAAGTGGTGTATTCAATGGGGTAAATGAAACCAGCCTGCTTGAGCTTATCGATTTCGGCTTTGATAGCATCACGTCTGGAAGGATTAATGGGTCTCAACTTTTGTTGGACTGGGTTGGCATCGGGCCACGTGTCGATATGATGCTCGACGATGGTGGGATCGAGCCCAGGCATTTCGGAGTAGGACCAGGCGAAAATATCACAGAATTCTTTGAAAAGCTTAGTGTAAGCTTCGATTTCTTCTGGGGTGCATTGGGTGCCCAAGGTGATATATTATTCGATTCCTGGTTTGACCGAAATGTCAATTTTAATGGTCGGAGAGATGTTGGCCATGTTTCCTTCTTCGAAAGCATCAGGTGCAGGGATGGGATTTTTGAACCAATCGACTGCATTGGGAATGAAGTCTTTAGTTTCCACAGCATATTGGTCATGGGACTGCTGTGGGAGGAAGTATGCGCGATGGTGCATATCATCCCATGGAAAGTCAGGGTTGGTCATGGCTTCCATAATGTCTTCATCGGATTGGAAGATGGGAAGACTAGAGGAAGAAGGATCACCCGATGAGGTAGTGATGTGTGGCGGGTCATCTTGTGGAGAAGGGCTCAGATGCGCAACGTCAACAGATCCAAGGTCGACTGAGGGGAAACCGAGAGTGTCTGTAGGTCAAAGGTTAGGTGAACTATCTCTCAAGGATGATGATAGGTACAAAATGGTGGTCGAAGGCTCCGTTGGTTCGATAGTGGGAGGAGGAATGTGAATGGGAGTAGGAATATCCTCTGGTCCTATCGAAGTAGAACTCGCAGACAAGTGAGAAGGTATATGGTTGTGCGTAGCCTTGAATTGGCGGTACGTGTCTAAGGAGGAACGATACTCGTCAAGGCGGGGACAGAGGTGGGTGTAATGGCCATGGAAATCGCACAAAGCACAAGGGTGATTTGTGCGCAAGGTTTTGAGTTTTAGGATAGAATCCGGGATAATGACGTAGACTTTGGGGATATCAGAGTCGGGGAACGTCTCGTTGACTAGGATCTTGAGGTGCGGCAATTCAGGACACATATGGGTGGCGTGACCGACAAGATCGCACAAAGCGCACTGGATAGCGGGCTTTGGCGGTCGCGGAGGGGTAGGGTTTGTCGGGGTGGCTTGGTCCTGATTAGTTGCCCCCTTACGAGCTTTGCCTTTCTTTCTCGGGGTTGTCACCACAGGGGCAGGGTCCTGGGGAGGTGTGAGGGGCCCGGAGGAAGCGAGGGGGACCGGTTGAACTGGTGTCAAAGCAAGGTAGGGTTTGGGGTGACCGGGTGGGGTAGCGGCTGGAGGGTCAATGTACCAGACGGGTATGCCTAGGGTCAGGTTAGGGAGAGAGAGGGTGGCCATGACTGGTACTGTGTACACTCCTGGTGGGGGAGGTAGGAACGGTATCTGACCAGAGGGGTAATGGCCAGGTGGGACGGCTCCTAAATGGCTAAGTCTTGGAGGAACCGTGCCGGGAGGATAAAGAGGCTCATGACTACCAACTGCAGGTGAAGGGCTAGGAGCAGGTTGCGGAGAGCATGGTTGCTGACTAGCCGAAGCAGGTTGCTTGAGAGCAGCCCGAGATGATTACATCATGCAAACATTCGACGAGCTGGGTTCAGAGATAGGAGGAGGAGGAAGACCAGGGAGGGTTCCGAGCAAAGAGGAGTCTTTGTAGACGCCAGGAGAGACACTGGTCAAGGAATCGAAGGTTTGCTTGTTGGCTACAAAAGAGATGGTCCTCTCAGGTGAGGTCTGAGATTTTGGCTCATGATATGTCAACTGGTCAATGGTGACTATCTTTCCATTATGAGGGAAAGACATCTTGCAAAAAACCGCGGATGGGACAGCAGACATAGCATAGGTGTAGCTCCGCCCCAAGAGAATGTTGTAATCTAAAAGGGCGTCAATGAATTCGATGTCAACGCAAACAGTCTTGCCCGCAAGAGTGATAGGACAATTACAGAAGAGGCCAATGGGCTGGGAGGCGTGGCCATCCCACGCTCGGAGGGTGATTGTGGAAGGAGCCAACTCAGGAGATCCGAATTGCTTCCAAACTGAAGAAGACATCACGCAGGTGGATGCCCCCTCATTAACTATACACTGGGAAACGTTAGCGTTTCAGATTTTGACTGGGATTTGGAAGGCGACGGAAGCAGGAAGAGGAGGATGTTCTGATTGAGGGCTGTCAAAAACAATCATTTGGTCATCAGCAGGATCTACAGCGCCCACGTCAGATAGTAGAGCCTTCTTCTAGGAAGGGCACGACTGGAGGAGTTCCAGTGTGGAAATGGCAGCAGGAGATTGCGCTAGATCATCTACTATGCTATACAAATGGGCAGCTTGACCAAAAGCAGCATTTCGACGTAACGGTCCATTAGGAATCTTGGTATGGACCTCAACTTTGGGTTGAGGGATATGTAAGGGACCATTGGATGTCGAAAGAGGCTCTGTAGAGCCGGAAGAAGAGGACTCGGGGGCAGACTGAGCGGGAGGCTTGGGGTACTGGCGAGACCACGTTTGAAGGTGAAGGTCGACAGTTGGGGATGGATCAGAGTTCATCATGAGGATCTGGTAATCGGAGGAACCAAAAAGGGAAGGTGGAGTGGCGACTTGTCCGCCAGGTGGTTGGGTAGTCACGAATCCTTGCTGAGGGAAAGGATTAGTAAACACAACTGGTTGAGTAGTGGCCACATTAGGGGGATCATGAGGGGAGGCATGTTGTCCTTGCAATGTGGCTTGAGACTCCCACATCTGCCGCATTTGTGGTAAGAGGGGACAATCATGGGTGTAATGACCGTAAACACTGCAACACGAACAAGGCTTATTAGTGCGAAGAGGCATGTCCGGCTTGGGCTGAGTGCCTTGTTGCTGGTTAGCAGTGTTAAGGTCAAGACCTTGAGGATTGGGTCCACGAGTACCAGGGGCAGATTGATTTGGATTGCCTCGCCGCCTTCTTTGAGAAGAAGGGGGATTAGTCACGCCCTGCTGTGCAAATACTTGCCCTGGAGGGGGCTGTAGGTGCTGTTGCTGGGGTTGAGGAGGTAAGGGAGGTGGAAGCGCATATGCTGGAGGAGCTAGCACGCCAGGCTGCGGATAAGGGTAATGGTTAGGTTGGGTAACATTGAGGGAAGCAGGAGGTTGGGCAAAAGGATGAGGCATGCAGTATCCTGGATACATGCTACCTGGAGGGGGAAAAGTGCTAGAGGTGCTGGCCCCTCCTTGAGGAAGACCATAGCTCATAGGAGGTTGAGAGTACGAATGGGAAAGGGCTCCAACGATACCGTCGGCAGAATGAGATGCCCCTGGGGCGTTAGCGCCGCCGGGCCTGGGGAGGTTAGGAAGGGTGGTATAAACATAACCAGACTGAGCATAGATTAGGTCATATTTCAAGGCTATTTGGAGGGCGGATTCTTTGGTTTGAGGAAAATGGGAGGCGACATCTTTGCCAATGGGAGCTAAGAGAGAGCGAAGGAACCAGTCCATATAGATCCGATCTTCGAAGGGGGGAGCTCAACATAAGCTTCGTCTTCGTCACCATTCCTGGACATGAGCGGAAAGGTGGGTCAAAGAGGTTTGCTTGAAAGAGGTCAAAAGCTCCGTACCAGTATCGTATCGGAGAGGGAGCTGGAAGTAAGATAAAAAGGCTTGGGCAATGGTCGCAAAGGTGGTATGGGAAGAGGTGGCTTGGTCTACATACCATTTAGAAGCTTCGCCAGTAAGCATGCATTGGAACAATCGAAGATGGATGGAGTCATCGGTAATGGAATTGGAGGAACACCATATGTGGAAAGATCGGACATGATTGGTTGGATCTTCTCAAGCAAGGCCTTCCAACTTAGGGAAGTCAGAGGGGAGCTTGGTTGGAATAGCAGGCCAACCAACATCGTGGTGGATAGGGTCATTGATCAATTGACTGAAATCGGGGAGGCTGAGGCCTGCGATGTACGGCAACAAGGGTATGGCCGAGGTAGTTCCTGTGGCGGTTCCGCTAGTAGTAGTTCCGGCATTAGGGCCGGGAGCACCGCTAGCATTAGGCCCTGGACCAGACATAGTGAAGGTGATAGGGGGAGAACCAGAAGGAGGAGAACCCAATGAATCAGAAGGGGAGTCGGAGTGCGGACTCGGAGGAGGACTGGCTCGACGACGGCGGGACGGAGCAGGTCGATCGACCGGAAACTGAGGGTGAAGGCCAAGAAGTCTCCGGGAAGTGCGCCTTGGGGGTGCAATGATGACAACACAAACACGGCACAAGGGGAAGAAGAACGACCACAAGGGCAAGGAGGTGCAGAATCAAGTGATTACAATGTCGAAACAAGGGCAGATAGGTGTAGTGTCAATTGATTTTAAAGTCTTTGCCTGGCGGTGTAAACCAGGCTCTTCTTCGCTTAGGGTGAGTGTGTGGCATGCGTTAATTTTAATTTTTAAACCCTTTTCATTTTGAGAGCAAGAGAAAAAGTGTGTTGCGTAACTGAAAATAAATCTGCAGAGAACAGTATATAATGCTGAAATAACAGAAAATTAACAGCTACTATTGCATCGATTCAACCCAAAAAGGCGGGTCTCTCAAAACTAATCTAGAAAAGGGAAAAAATCTAGTCAAAACACACTAAAAGAGGCCAATAGATCTAGGGTCAAAAGGGACAGGGATCTAAAGGGGAAAGCTGCTGAAAAGAGGTGCAAATCACAGCCAAGAGACAGAGGCAAGGTGGCCGGAAAAAAGGAGGAAATCAGCAAAAATCAAAAGGGGCAAGGAGGAGGCCCTAAAAGTAGATCCAAACAAATCTTCAGGAGGTGATTTGAGAGGGAGAAGAGCTGATTAAAAGGGATCTGAAAAGGAGGTATCAGATCTGGAAAAGGGGAGGATGAAACTCTGAAAAATCAGACACCTAAAGCAGCTAAAACTCTTCCACCAAAAGTGAAGGGTACTGAAGCCCTAGGGGTCTAGGTTCCCACTTATATGAGCAAAACAGATCAGGAATAGGTCGAAACAGGCTGAGACAGAGGCTGGAAAACCCTGATAGAAGCTTCAGAAAAACCCAGAAAAATTGCAGAAAAACAGCTGAAAATTTGGCAGGTCGCAGGTACTGACCTGTTTTCAATGCAGGTCGCAGAAAATGGGCAGGAAAGTGCGACCTGGAGGTCCAGGTCGCAGTTTATGGGCTGAAAAGTGCGACCTGAAGCTCCAGGTGTCTCGGCGGCAAATTTCCGGAAAATTTGCCGTCTCAGTTGCGGCTGATGTCACTTACCTGCGTAATAGGGCCAGAAACACACGGAAGTTAGAAATTTTAATGTTTTAGGGTTTTATGTGAGAAAAACAACATAAAAATAGGAAAAACAAAAATCTGAAAAGAAACCCTAGGGTCTGAAGTAGCTGGATATGCAGGAATATGAAAAACGACAGCGGTCGTAATTTAAAACCCGTGTGGAGTCGCCATTTGTTAGTATGAATCCTTTGTCGAAGTGTACGAAAAAGGACCACTTTAGCTATGCATAACTAATAGCCCTAACAACAAAAGCTGCTGCCAATATCTTCAGATCTGTAGTTAATTGATCAAGAAAAGAGCTGCAAAAAACCAAATCTATGCATAGAAAGACATTAAGCAGTAAAAAGAAGGGTTTGCTCCATATACCAATAGACAAGACAAGAACAATTTTTGAAATAATTTTTTGTATTAAGGGCACCTGGGAGGAAAAAAAGAAGGTGTATCCAATTCTCCTCAATGGAATGGGTTCTTGGAAGTCCTCAGAACTTCAGATCTAGAATCTCTCTCTCTTGTTGGTGTAGAAAACCCAGACAAAATAGAACTCAAAGGGAGCTCACATAGCAAATAATGTAGAAAAAATGTGACCAAGTGTACAAATCCAGAGTGATCTAATAGGCAACAAAAGGTGAAGAATGGTAGGAAAAACCCTCCTATTTATAACAAAATATTGGGTCATTCTAGATCTTGGTGCATGATTAAAATAATGTTAACCAAATCTAGATCCACCTTTTATGGAATATTTTATTATATTTGTTGGAGGGAAAAAGTATTCGACTTGGGTCAAATCCCTTTATTTGTTAATAATAAATAAATAAATGATTTATTTATCTTTTTAAGGAAGTGGTTGAAGGATAATCAAATAAATAATGATTTATTTAATTATTTGTGGGTAATTTGGTCATATTTAACAAGGAATATTATCTAAATAAGATTTAAATAATTATTCCTAGAAAATAATAAGATAAATAAAGGTTTATCTAATTAATTTCTTTGTTTTTGGGTTAAAAATGACTAGGAATAATAATTAAATTATGGTTTAATTAATTATTCCATGAGGAAAATTAAACAAAATAGGTTTGTTTAATATTTCCTTTGGGGTTTCCTGTTTAGACCATAAACAACCTAATAAATGTGGTTTATTAAGTTATTTTACATAGTGAAAGCAATTTTACTTAGGGTAAAATTGGTCTTACATGGTGTACTTGGGTCCATCTAATGATAATAGGTTAGATGACCAAAAAATGGTGTAACAGCTCCTTCAGCAGGAAGGAGCACTAGTTCAATCTGGCCCCCTAGATGTAGTGCTCCGCAATGGAAATGGTATCCAGGGTACATTCCCCCTTGGTGTAGTGCCTCATCGTCTTATTGGAAATGAGGTAGCACACGAACCTAACTTCGGTCTTGTTGATGACTTCCATTTTCGCTCCCTTTCCTCCCCGTCGGGTGCCATATTTTTCATAGTAATCCACGTCTCCTGACTTCTTTGCTCTTTTGGAGGTGGTATGGCATGCAGAGGATACATCCAGCCTTTCTGTGAGAGCCCTGTGAGCCGGTGAATATCCTCGGCATGGATTGGAATTTCTTTGCCCAACCACAAGGACCCATTCTAAATTCGACTGAGCAAGAACTTGGTACATTGCATGGCTACTCCTATTGTCCTGAATACTGGTAGATTTCTCAAATGCAGAATGGAGGACTGCTGGATGCCTCGAAACTCAGGAAAAATCCTTGTTGTTTCTCGCTTTGCTTCTGTGGTATAGCTCTCCATGTACACATGGTGTTTAAGCACTGGGAACTCGAAAGAGTCTGTGAGGTCTGCATCGATGAGGGCAGCATTGTCATACCTCCCGACGAGGGAATCCATTTTATGAATCCTACTGTGGAGCTGTTGTTCCACTATTGCTGGATTGGCTATTGTCATCTTTGCGTGGCATGGATACACTTTCATAATAGTTATTAGCCCCTTCTATTAGCTCTTTGCTTCGGGACACCTCTACTGCTCTGGTTCTGCTCCAATTGCCTTTGTGTATTCAGAAATTTCTAACTCTAACTCGGATCTCTCCGGCATTCTCACACTTTTCTTCATGTAGGCTATGTAATTAACTGGCCTAAGTGAGGTTGATGAGACCCCATAACAAATTAATTCCTGCTAGCATCCTCCACAGCGATAATCGTGTGATCAGTCGCCAGTTGAGGTGCGTTCTGACATCTGCTGACGGTGGTATGGGGAAATGGGTGGATGCAACGGCTGAGGTTACTTCAAATTATGGCAAAATGATTACTACAAGGTTACTTCTAATTATGGCAATTTATGTTGCAAATCTTGGCGATCCTATGGACTGACACAAGTACTAAATGAAATGATAGGGACTGACACTTGACACGTTTGCTTATCCTACAGGGATGACATGTTGGACGCGCCCCTCCCTAACCACAATCAGTTGAGGTGCGGTCCCTGCAACCTAGTGGCTATTGACGACTTATGAATGGACAACGAACACTACCTACGTTCATCCCGGTTGCGGGAAATTTATTCAACTACTCTACTCTACGGATTGATCTAGGGTGCGAGAGTTATTAACAGAAAGTGAAATAAACTTAGTCATGGTGGGGCTTCAGGCGTGCGCCATTCACCTACCCAGGTAAAACATTATCGTCCAATTGAGCCAACCAAACACCTCCGGAATCCTTAATTTCGATGACGAAGTAGGGTCCCAACCAGTGCATCTGCAGTTTTCCCGGAAACTTCTGAAACCTGCTATCATATAGGAGAACCTTACCTCCAACCTGGAATGTTTTGCTCTTGATGTGGCTATCATGCCATGCCTTCTACCTATCTTTCTGAACCTTTTGATAAAACTCGACAAGGAACCTGGCCTCATCAAGTTCTTGTAATTCGTGTAGGCGTTCCTTTAGTGATTCCTCCTCCGAGAACTTTAGGGAGGTGGCGATCAGAAGACTCGGTATGGTGAACTCAGCGGGAATCACAGCTTCACGGCCATACACCAGCTGGAAAGGTGTTTGATTATTCAAACGCTTCACCGTTGTTCTGTAGGCCCACAGTGCGGCTGGAAACAGTTCATCCCAATCATCCCGCTTGGCACTGCAGATCTTCGTCAAACCCTTTTCAAGGATTTTGTTGAATGCTTCAACAGTTCCATTGGCCTATGGGTGATACGGGTTGCTTTTGTGATGTTGGATCATGAAGGTGTCCAGCAGCGATTTGATCGTTTCATTTATGAAGTGTGTACCTTGATCACTGGTTAAGCTCCGTGGGCAGTCAAACATGTTGATGACGTATTCAAAGATGAACCTAGCTGTCGTATCTGCCATACAGTATTGTACCACCGCTACCTCGGCCCATTTGGTGAGTTAGTCTATGGTGATGATGATGTACCGGGCCTTGGAATGCCTGGCTATCGGGGCTATGGGGCCTATGAAGTTAACAACCCACTTCTCAAATGGGCGCAACACATTCACCAGGTGTAGTGGTAGCTCGTCTCTGTGAGAGGGCCTCCGTGTTCTCTGACAAACATCACATTTCTTAACAAATGATTTACTATCTGCATGGACCATTGGCCACCATATTCTAGCTTGTAGCACTTTCTTGGTGGTGGGTTTCGCCCCCACGTGTCCTCCTGCAATGCCACTATGGCACTCCCATAGCACGGCTTCACATTCATGGTCGAGGACACACCTTCGCAGAATCTCATCAAGACCCAATTTATACAACTGCCTTGCAATCAGTTGATAGTCAACAACACGGATGACTAGGTGTCATTTCTGGAGCGGGGTATAGTGCTGAGGGCACTGCCCCATGGTTGGGTAAGTTGCGATGTTGGTCAAATAATCTGAGATGGCTTCTACTCTGAAAAGATCAACATCAGGCAGTTGATCATAAAGAGAGCCCTTGCTCTCACCCATCTCCAACCTGGATAAGTGATCAGGCCCGACATTCAACATCCTGGGCTTGACACTCACTTCGAAGGTGAATTCTTGAAATAGTAGGAGCCATCGGCATATCTATCCTTCCAAAACAGGCTTATTGACTAGGAACTTCAATGCGGAGTGATCAGTAAAGAACTTAAACTTACCTCGTAGGAGATAGTGGCGGAACTTCTAGAGCGAGTAAACCATTTCGAGGGCCTCCCTCTCCGTGGTGGTGTAATTCCACTCTGCATTAGACAATTTGTGGCTGGTAAAGTAGACTGGGTGGTCAACTGTTGTCTCCCCTAGTTGCACCAAGACAACCCCAAGTGCAATACCGGGAGCATCAATATGCACATGGAACTACTTATCCCAGTCTGGATGCACCAGAATGGGCGTCGTTGCCAACTTCTCCTTTAGAGTGTCAAGGGAAAAGTTGCAGTCATCCATCCACTGGAACACCTATGACTTCCGTAGTAACTTTTCCAAAGGAATCGTTATCTTCGCATAGTTCCTGATGAACTGTATGTAATAACCCGTGTGCCCCAGCAGTGACCTTAACTGCTTCACTGTTTCTGGGGCTTCCATGTGAACAATCACTGCTACCTTGGCGGGGTCAACGTAGACCACTTGCCTGCACACCACATTCCCTAGGAGCATTCCAAATGGAACCGCAAAGATGCATTTCTTCAAGTTCAAGAAAATTTTCAATTGTTGACACCGATCAAACATTATTCGTAGCAGGGTGGCATGGTCTTTCAACAAACTGTAGATGGTCCAATCATCCATGTAGACTTATAGGAACTTATGAATGTATTCCCTGAAAGCATCTATGACAATCCTGGAAAACACAGCAGGGGCATTCTTTAACCTGAACAGCATCACGTGATATGCAAAAGACCCCCCACTCAGTGGTGAACGTCATTTTCATCTTGTCATCTTCCTCAATGTGCACCTGATGGTAGCCTGAGAACCCATCAGTGAAGGAGTAGGCCTCATTTCCCATGACATTTTCCAATACTTCATCATTGAAAGGGGTGGGAAATGGGTCATGGATGCAGGCGTTGTTCAAACTTCGGTAATCCGCACAAACACAGATTTATGATTTGTCCTTATTATTTTGAATGATGATGGGACTCACCCACTCTGCTTCTTCCACAGGGAATATTAGACCTTCCTTCGGCATTTTATCGATCTCCAGCTTTAATTTCTCCTTGATCCGTGGGTTCAGCTGGTAAGGTCGATGCTTCACTGGCCTGGCGTCCGGTTTCAACACAATTCACATTTCTCCGAGGTCCCCTTTGATGCCTTTTAAATCCGCAACCAATGAAGGGAATAGGTCTTCGTATTCCTAGAGGAGACTGAAAATTTCCTTTGTCATCTCCTCATCCCAGTAGTCCCCAACTGTAGCCAGTTTGGGTTTTTCCTCTGTGTCGATGTTTAGTTTCTTTGTCTTCAACGG
This sequence comes from Pinus albicaulis, assembly GCA_034641835.2. Taxonomy (NCBI): domain Eukaryota; kingdom Viridiplantae; phylum Streptophyta; class Pinopsida; order Pinales; family Pinaceae; genus Pinus; species Pinus albicaulis. The sequence goes on along the minus strand of CM076576.1, from coordinate 536,588,510 downwards.
AAGTAGATGGACTCCTTTAGTGGTAGGCTCTTCTTTAACGTTCTGCTCTCCTTCTATCTCTTCAAAGTATAGGTGCCTTAGGTCCTCCAAACTGTCATCATCTGGCTTGCTATCAATTCGTTGGCAAGCCAACTTACATCTGCCATCAAGATTCAGTACTAATGGCCTCTCGTCGGTGCCCGGATCATGGAAAAATAGTACCCCTTTTATGGCCTGTAATTCTTGGGACACCAGCTCTGTCTTCCCCTAAAATGAAAAGCACTAAAAAAATTTGTTTGCAACCTCCTGCCAAGAACTGGTCCCTCTCTTTCTTTCTTCTCCTAAGTACCAAGCATGTGGGATGGTAACGAGTGGAAAAAACGATGTACCCATAGCTCCTCTGGGTACCCTACACTTTTCCACTGCTCCTGACAAGTTTTCAGGTGGTCTCTCAGATCAGAAGTTCCTTGGTACCTTTGCTTACTTTGAGTTCCTTTGGTGCCCGGATCATGAAAAATAGTACCCCTTTTATGGCCTGTAATGCTTGGGACACCAGCTCTGTCTTCCCCTCGAATGAAAAGCACTAAAAAAATTTGTTTGCAACCTCCTGCCAAGAACTGGTCCCTCTCTTTCTTTCTTCTCCTAAGTACCAAGCATGTGGGATGGTAACAAGTGGACAAACCGATGTACCCACAGCTCCTCCGGGTACCCTACACTTTGCCACTGCTCCTGACAAGTTTTCAGGTGGTCTCTCGAATCAGAAGTTCCTTGGTACCTTTGCTTGCTTTGAGTTCCTTTGTCTTCCTTGAACCGCGCCCTCAAAGCCTCCGCCACACAACTCCACCGTGACAAGGAGTTGTGGTGATTTTTCCACCACCTAGCTGATGTGGACTGGAGTGCTACGTCCAAGAGTGGTATCCTGTTTTCCTATGGTACCCATTCTTCCACTTTTCCAATGAAGGTATTTACTGCTTTCATGTTGGAAAAGGTGGGGTACTCCCTTATCTCAACTCCAATCCAATGGACTCTAGCAATATTGGCACATCTCCTCATGCTGGTCTCATACCCACCTTGCTGCCAGTCCTCCCAAGCTAGTTTCGACCCCGGCTCCGAGCTCTGGACACTGTGCTAGCTTATGGAGCCGGTTGCTGTTGGGTTAATATAATCCTCCTGCTTCTCGGCTTTCATTTGATAGAGGTTGTCCAATATCTGAGCATCCTCCTTATTATCCATAGTTTCTATAGATCTTGGACCTTCATACAGGTAGAGAGGCTAAGTGACTCGGACCTCTCTATCTTCAAAAATCATCAGCTCCTTTTTGAAGTAGATGATGGCATAGTTTTCAAAAGCCCAGTCGATTCCTAGCAATGTAGGGTAGGGATCTTTGTCTCCCATAATATCGATGACCTCAAAGTCCGTGTAAGTCTTTACCCCTGTGATTTTGACCTCGACATCTTCGAGTCTGTCAATCAGCACAATGCAGTACTGGTTCACCATGCTAAGCTGGGTTGGCAAGTAAATTAGTCATGGCCACCCAAGAGCCTCGCACGTCTTCCGAGGTAGGATATTGACGTCGGATCCCAAGTTGAGCATGGTGTCTCTGATCTGAAATCCCGCAACCTGCGTGTTTAGCCAGAACTCTTTTCCTATTCTTATTTTGTTCCGCTTGACTAGCTATACATACTAGGGTGCTGTGTTTGAGGATTCCCTTGTTCCTGTGTTCCCCTGCAATACGTCCTCCAGGGTATGCTTGAGTTGTTCCTGCATCGAAGCATTGTCAAAAATTTTGAGGAATAGGTGGAGCCATTCCTCAATCAGAGCCCCTGTAACGCTCTATTATCTGGTATCGTGCTTCACACGTACCTCAATACCTTTGTCTCCCCCCAGCTAGGCAAAAGTCTCTACCGCCTCCTCGAAATACTTCTTTTGTGCTTCTGGCCTGATTAGTTGTTTCAGGGATGCGGGCTTGATCACCCGTATTAGTTCCTTTTCACGAGTGTCCTCCCCCATTTTATTTCCTCCTCACATCACTATGGCTATGTTCTACATGGCCGGAGTCACTGTCCCTTGAGGTTCTGCGTTTACCAGATTCATGCCCCTCTACCTTGCTTGTTCCTCCCAATTCTTGATAAGTTCAGGGCAGTCCTCTGTCACGTGGATGTTCACGTGGCACTGGGAACACCACGGTATTCTGGGTAGGGGGCATTCACGGGCCACGTGATCCTCCTGATCACAGTTATAGCATTTCAGCGGACCCCATCCCCTAGTGCGCCCCCTGCGCATACTGCCTCCTCTACCTCTGGGAGCTTCATTCACCCTGTAGGAGGGCCGGTCCAATCAGTCTGCCAGTGCGTCTAGAGCTCTGCATTGTTTGGTTTTGTGAGTCGTGGAAGCACATAACTTGAAGTATACGTTGTTCTAAACATTGGAGTACTTTTGCAAAATCAGACATGTCTGAGGTTGATGACCCACCGTCCAGCAAATTTTGTAATACTCTGTTGCGGCTTGGGTTGGTTGATGTTGGAACCCTGCATACGGTTGTTGTGGCAGATAGACCCCTTGCTGGTTTATCGGCGCGCCACCCCCGATAGGTGGAGTCCCCTATACTTCGGCGACTGAGGGCCCCACTCTCGGGCTATGCAATCGAGGACACTCAGTTGCCACGTGCCCTTCTACCAGGTAGTGTGTGCACCAAACATTCGACCTGCCTGGTCTTATAGGCTACATCTCCTTAAGTTTTTTGGTCAGATTGGAAATCTGACGTTGCAGTCCCAGTAGGGATGGGTCTTGCAGGGCTGGCCCTCCCCGATATTCCTGAGGGTAGCTCGCCATTGCCTCTATATTCATAGTCTGTTCCAAAGCATCCTGCAAGTTTTCAATCTTTTGTTGAGTGAGGGGGGTTCGTGTCAAGGGAAGCAGAGCCTTGATGAACCAGTCCCTCTAATGGTTTGGGTCAATCGGGTAGCTGAGTTTCCCAATCACATATTTGAACCTGCGCATCAGCTCCCACGCAGTATCTCCTTCTCTTTGCTTGATTTCCCATAGTTTTGACAAACCTTGTTGGTCTGTTTGGGGAAGCTTAAATTCTTGGACAAAATCTCGCTTGACATTTGCAATTACTAGATTCGGGTGGGCCTCTGACCACTTTATGAACTAGCGCAATGCCCTTTCTCTCAGCGTGGTTTGGAATTCTATCAGCTTCCCTGCATCTAGCATCTGCTGAGCCCTCCATATGGCTTAACAGAGGTACCAGTGCTGTTCCACATCGTCGTTACCCCACCCAGAAAATTCTGGGTACCGGGTGAATGACCCCACCATATTCACTTGCGGAGGTATGACTAGAATGAACCCTCCGAGTCCTGGTTGCGTAGTTATACCACTATTAATTGCTATACTACTAGTAATGCTGCTATTAGCATGCATCGCTGCTGATAATGGACTGCAATGCAATTGAATCAACTCTTTTAACTTAACGAAAATATCACTTAAAGGTTTATAGAGTACTAGGGGAAGGTAAGGATCCTTGCCATTCAAACTTTGGGAATTAGGAATACCTAGAGATATGAATTACATCCTTTCTTGGAATAACCGCTGCATCATGACATACCACTTGCCATCGGAACCTTCTTCGGGCCACACACCTACATCTCCTTCATCAGACATCATCTCCCTCTTCCTCCTAGCTGGGCTCCCATGCACCGGCCGCACTCCCCCAATGGTCCCTCCAATCTCCTGGGGACCCACCTAGCCTTCCATATCCATTATCCTCTGAGGCGCCTCCTCTTGATCCTTCCAACTACTCCCTCACCGTTTTAACTCCTGCATCACCCTTTCTCGCCACCTGTTGGCGATCTGCGCCCTCTGATGTGCACGTCTCTCCCTCAACCTCCTTGCGGTATCAGCATCCATTCCCCCACTCCCCCGCTTCACATCTCACGTAGCATTTTTCCCTCAGGCCTTTCCCCTAGCACTGGAGGTTTACGCTTCCATGCCCGATTTCTAGAATTTCATCAGCCCTTCGTCCACCATCAGGGCCTTAATCCACAATAGAATTTCCTTAAGCAGCTTAACTCTTAGTCTGGATCAGAAGATAGCCTCGACTCTTGAGAAGGACTTGTAGCACTCTGGAGCAAACTCCACAATATACCCGTCCAAGGTAGACTCTACCCAGAAATATATAGCGTGGGTCAAATCAGTATCCAGCCAATGCAGGGCCACCAGATCTCCATGCACCCACTTGTGGTTGATCTTACGCGATTTTTCCTTAGTCACCTTGGTCTGCAACCTCCGCAACCAATTATAGAGGTCGCTAGGGAATTTTCCCTAGAGGATCTCGTAGGTATCACTGGCAGAATCCGAGAAAAGTACTAGATCCTTGAGCACCTTCTCCTTTTGATTCGTTAGCTCCTCTTGCTGAGCTATAAACTGGTCCAGGTGGTTATCCCACCATCTCCGTATTTCTCCCTCGAAGATCCTTGATACCATGATCTAGTTCCCCTAATGAAGTTTAGGGTCTCGACAGTGTAACCATTTGTTGGCGAGGAAACAGGTCTCGCAGGCAAGACCCAGGTTCAGGGATTGGGGCCAACAAAGGAGTCTGCTGTAGTCTAGAACCACGCCGGAATTTTCACGCTACTCTAGAGAGCAGAGAGTCTCACCCGAGGCATGCCACGACCACATGCAGAAGGGGAACAGTTCGGTAGTGGCGGGTTGATCCGCAACTCGAAGTTAACATAGAATTGTTTGCATACATAACATCATACATAGACGATTTTCTTGGAACATTATGCAGATACTAAGAAAATAAAATTTTAAGGTACTATAGATGTCATGCGTGCATGTAACTCATATAACAAGACAACAACCTTCAAATATATTAATAACCTTCAGCTGGATCCACAGTTACATCGCTCAACAGGAAGAGCTTACAATTCTATTACAGACGTCCCACAGGACAGAGAGATAGATAATACAGCTATGACAGACCACTAGAAGCCTAGGAACTATAAGGATATCATGCTCAGGACAGAGCTCTTCTACAGTGTCTACTCGAACCTCTTCAATCCCTCTGCATATGTGCATGATCTCCTTTTCGGCTAGGTAACAACCTATTTATTCACCCTCCAGTGCAACTGCTAGTTTCTCTTGTGTTCTTCTTCAGCTGCTTCCGGCTTCTTTCTATTGCCTATGAGTTCCGCTATCTGTTCTCTGTTGTATCTTCTCTTCGTCTGCACTTATCTGCGTCAACCTCATCATCTATCTCCTATTCTTCCGCAACCTCGGTAGCTCCGCTACCTACCATTGTTGCACCTGCCATGTGTCGATCCACAACCCAAAATCTGTTCCTTATTCAAAATTAAAAACAAGGGCCCCAACATGTTTCTCTTGCATGTTGAGCCTGTGCTAGCTCCTTTTGGAGTTCTGCTATAGTAGGTTCAATAAAAATGTTTTGACTGCAGGCCTATGCACTTTCAATTGGGGCAGCTGCATCTGGAATAGCTACCTGCTATTCCATGTCTTCTTGATTGGGCTCAACTTGGATTTCCACAGTCTCTGCAATCTGGGGCTTCGCTTTGATGGCTAATTTCCTTTTCTTTAGGGTTCACTTGGTGGCTGTGTTCCTTTGTTTTGGGGTTCATTTGGGGGTTGTCTTCATTTTGAGAACCCTAATACTCTATCTGAGTTGTTCTACTAGCTTTTGAAGCTTCTGTTGTTCCCTCCGTAGCTTCTCAAGTTCAGTTATTTTCTTTTTCCTCCTGGGAGGAGCGGCTGTCCCTTTTTCTGTACTCAATTTCTCGGGTAGGGTTTGCTTTTTAGTAGCCATTCCTTCACTCATGATTTCTTCTCTGTTTTCTTCTTGGAACACTTCTTTTGTGTTCATATGCTCCTGGCTACATTCTTCAGGGATAGTAACCTTAACTGGTTCTGTTGTTCCCTAAGGGTCTTCCATTTGTAACACTTCTTCAGTGTTCACACCTTCCTGGCCGCATTTCTCAGGGGGAAAAACCCCAGCTAGTTCTGCTATTCCCTGAGGGTTTTCTTCTTCTACATCGGGTATTCCCTCGGCCGTATCTTTACCAGTAACAACTTGTTCCTGCAATTGGTTTATCTCAATGTTGAAGTTAAGTGGGTTGTGGGGTTGTATGTATTTGCTCATGTTGGCCAAAATTTGGGCCAGTTGGTCCTCCTGCAATGGGCTTTGAGGTGGACTTGTAATGGTGGTCTTGGTAGGTTCTTCTCCTTCTCTTTCATCTTCATTTCTTCCTTCCTCTTCACAGGTGTGATAACTTCCTTCTTCTGCGCTGGTAGGGTGACTTTATTCTTCTCCATTGGTGTGGTGACTCTCTTCTTCTTCACTAGTGTGGTGATTCTCTTCTTCTTCACTAGTGTGGTGACTCTCTTATTCTTCCTCATTTCCTTCTTCCTCATCGGTGTGGTGACTTCCTTCTTCGAGTTGTGAGGGTTGTTCATCTTCTGAACTGGGCAATTCTAGGAGTTGGCTACTGCTACCCTGAAAACCTTCTATCATTCGCATAGTTCTCCTTAACCTGGAGGATTGTCTGCATTTTGATGGTTCTGCTGTTGTTCTAGTAATTCTTTTGTGTTTTGGGGCAAGCAAGGCTATTCCTCTGTCAATTGAGAATATCAGCTCTTCCCAACTAGTCTGTTATTGGGAAAGATTGTAGCTCACTATCAATCTGATTAAGCAATGGTGGCTTACCACCATGTCTATATGACGAGACTTTATTATACTTTGGGCAGCATCATGCAATAAGAAATTTAAATATGCAGCCAGGTTTACAGTACATTTTTTCTTTAATACTACTAATAACATAAGGTGGCGAGGTCTTACCACATCTTTTCTTCCATCGCATGTTATGTAGCTCTGTATTACTTTTTCCAATTCTGTCCATGGTTCTCCCAATGTCGTCGGCTGAACTCCTTTCCCTTTGACGACTAGGGTTTTCCCTTCATCTCGGAAAATTTTCATGGCTTCTTGAAGCCTCACTTTCTTATGGGTCCATATGATTCCTTTCACTAGTAGACCAGACACCTCAGCAATTATTGAGTCTATTACTGCTATCTGCCTACCTCTAACCATCGAGTAACCTTCCTGCAGATTCTGTAAAAATTAAATGGCTACCGTTTCATGAGGTTGTTGCAGTCTTGTGAGGTAGGTAATCCACCCTAATCTCTCCAGAATTTTCCATGGAGCGTTAGAAACAGCTAGCACCTGTGGCTCACTACGAATTGGTCGTCCTCCCATTCTATCTGCACACTGTTAATTCTTCACAAATGCACAGTAATGTAATGGAACAACACAGCATAGTATATCAGAAAAATACCATTAAGCTTTTATTATTACCGAGAATATAGGGATTTTACCCACATGCAGGCATTAAAAGGCATCCACACCCCCCCCTGAAGGATGATAGGTCATCCTCGATCGTTGAATAGAAGAGCAAGGTACTACACAGCAATTGTATAGTATTAAAAAGCATACATACTTATGATACGATCAATCAAATTATTGCATTACTGAAATCGATGCATATTATTAAATTTTAAATAGATATATAAACATTTATGTAATGATTCGAGGATAAGGGAAAGGGACAACTGATGTGAAAACAAGTACTTATGCAGTCATTACCCACATAAACTATTATGATCAATTTATAAATAGATTTCATGCATAATAGGTTCAAAACAAAGGGTTTAGGAGCATACTCTCATTTGATATGAGATAGAGATATAAAAAAAAAGGTTTATCATTACTATTGATTTTAAAATTGTGACTCCAATACCATCAACAAAGCTCTGTTGCCCATAGGTGTCTATAACCTTGACAAAGTTGCTTTTTCACCCTTGGAACCATTATCCTTTATTTATGCCTAGCGAAGTGTTGTTGTGATGTCATGATGGAGGCCACTGTGCTGGCTTGGGAACCAGATGTTTCACAATGTCATTCACCAGGAAGCAGTGAAAGGTGGACAGGTCAGCTTGTGATGAGACCTCCTGTTCCAAGGAATTTTTATTATTTTTTGAGTTATCCATTGGATCATATCCCTGGTGTGGTGGCCATAATGGGAATGCCACTTCACTGCTACCTTATGATCATGGTAGGCTGGCTCCTGATGAGACCCCCTATCCTCCATTTGGCATATCATAGAATTGTTAGTAATTATATAGAGATTTTTTCTTTTCTTTTTTTCATATAGCACTTCCCTACTTATATAGAGGATGGCTCAACACTCCTTAAGAGTAGGGATGGTGGAAGAAGTTTGAACATCTCAATAGAGAAAATATGCCCTTATTCTTATTCAATAAATAAAAATCAGAGAGAGTTATGAGAATTTAGGGAAGAACCAACATGATAAAGATAACTGATCATATTAATTTTAGTGAAAATATAGACAACAAAGTGATATAGATAGTTGTGTCCTTTCCATTTTCTTATCACTACAAAACAATTTCTTAAAAATGACAATTTCTCTTGATTTGTTGATTCCAGTAACCTCTAATTTGTGTATCCTTGCATAAATTGTATGTTTTCCTTTAAGAGAGTCATGAAGAATTCACAAAAATCCTCAAAATGATGTTCTAAAACAAGAAAAATGCACTCAAAAAAGTGTTGTTCCTTTGGGAAGGAACAACAAAAACAATCTGCGAAAATGTTGTTCCTTTGGAAAGTAACAACAAAAACAATCAGCAGAAATGTTGTTCCTTTGGGAAGGAACAGCAAAAATAGGTGGAAAAAAACTGTTGTTCCTTTGGAAAGGAACAACAAAAGTGTTGTTCCTTTGAAAAGGAGCAGCAAAAACACGGGGCAAAAAATTTTGTTCCTCTGGAAAGGAATAGCAAAAACACACGACAGAAACTGTTGTTCCTTTGGAAGGGAACAACAAAAACTCGCAACAAAAACTATTGTTCCTTTTAAAAGGAGCAGCAGAAAACACAGCAAAAACTGTTTTTCCTTTGGAAAGGAACAAAAAAAGGAAACACGATGTTTCTTGAGAGAAACTGCTGTTGTTCCTTAAAAAGGAACAGCTTAAGAAATAAAATCTGTACAAAAAACAAGCAAGATAAAGAGAACAGCTTTATGTACAAGTTTCAAAATGAAATAAATTATTCAGTGAATGGGTGCTGAGGAGGAGTTGTCTCCCTCAGCCAGAATCTTCATGGTAGAGTTTTCTTGTATTTGCTGGTAAAAGGACTCCCGATTAAGCGGTTTATGGTAAAGTCGCACTTGATGACCGTTTACTTTGAAAGAATGTCCAGATCCATCAATGGTGGTTAATGTGATGGTGCCATTATCATTCACTTTTTGTATCTCGTAGGGTCCAAACCATCATGTCTGGATTTTTCCTCGGAAATCCTGAAACCTGGAGTCATATAGGAGTGCCCAAGCCCCTTCGTGGAAGATTTTATCTTTGATGAGGGCGTCATGCCATTTTGGTCTCTGTCGATGAATTAATGCATCGTTTTGAAGATCAGAGAGCCTAATTTCATCTAATTAATTGATTTGCTGTAATATTCTGACCTGGGCTTCATTTAAATCTAAACCCACCTCCTGGGTTGTTCATAATGTCTGAATTTCAAACTCTATTGGAAATATGGGTTCTTTTCCAAATACCAATTGATATGGGGAATACCCCGTGGTACTTTTCCATGTTGTTCGATACGCCTAGAAGGCTTATGGAAATCTATAAGCCCAATCACGTCTGTGTGATGCAACTGTTTTTGTCAGTATATATTTGATCACTTTAGTCGTGCTCTCTACTTGGCCATTTACCTGTGTGTGGTATGGAGTTGTGATTTTGTGCTGAATGTGGTAATTTTTTAATGTTGCAGTGATTCTGTTACCTACAAATTGCAGTCCTCCATCTATAATTATGTCCCTTGGGAGGCCATATCGGAAAAATATTTGGAAATGGAATTGTATTACAGAGTCCTCTGTAGCTCTTGAAAGTGCCTCTGCTTCATCCCATTTAGTAACATACTCTATTGCAACTAGGATGTATGTTTTCCGATTTGATGGTGGATTAATAGGACCAAAAAAGTCGAGCACCCAGTGTTCAAATGGCTCGATTACTAACTGAGGATTCAAAGGCATTTCGTCGGACTATCCAAGGTGACCCGCCCTTTGGCAACTATCACAAGCCTGTACGAATTTTTTAGCATCTTTAAAAATTATAGGCCAGTAATAGCATGTCTGTAAAACCTTGTGGCCAGTCCTACGATCTGAAAAATGTTCGCCACACAGCCCATCGTGGCATGCTTTCAGAATATCAAATATTTCATCCTCTTGGATGAATCTCCTGATGTGCATATCTGATCCTGTATGAAACAGGTAGCCCCCAATCCAAGAGAATTGAGTACTACGCTATACTATCTGTTTTCATTCATTAGGCATTAGATGCTTAGGTAATTTACCTATTGCTAAATAATTTGCAATGTCAGCATACCATGGGGTTCTAGCAGTAACGACGAATAAATGCTCATATGGGAAGTGATCTTCGAGTGTTGCTGCATCTGTTGGTTTTGGCATTCGTGACAGGAAATCAGCTACAGGGTTCTCTTTTCTAGCTCAATATTTTATTGTGATATCGAATTCTTGCAATAAAATCAACCATCTTGCTACTCTACCATTTGTAACAGGTTTACTTGCTAAAAATTTTATGGCAAAGTGATATGTATATAAAACTACAGGATACCTAGTTATATAATGTCTAATTTTATTTACAGCATGCATCATAGCTAAAAATTCTTTCTCAGTGACAGTATAGTTTAATTCAGAAGGAGATAGATTTTTGATAATATAATAGATTGCATATGTTTTATTATCCTCTTCCTACCCAAGAACTACTCCAATAGCTGTGTCTAAGGCATCAGATGAAATTTGGAATGGAAAATCCCAATTTGGGCCCCTTAGTACTGGGGTTGTTGATAGAAGCTTTTTGAGATCCTGAAAAGCATGGTCACATTTATCTGTCCAATTAAAATCAACATTCCCTGTTAGTGCATATAAAGGTGTAGCTAATCGAGAATAATGTTCTATAAATATTCTATAATAACCAGAAAATCCGAGAAAGCTACGTACCTCTGTTTGTGTGGTAGGAGTAGTTATTAGCATAATTATCTAAATTTTAGCTAGATCTACCTGAATTCTAGATTCTGAGATATAATGACCTAAGATGAGTCCCTCGGTCTTCATCATGTGACACTTTTCATGGCTTAAGAAAATCCTAGTGTCAATACATCTTTGCAACACCTTTTCCAAGGTTTCTAATGTTGGCTCAAAATCATCTCCGTAAGGTGTGAAGTCATCCATGTATACTTCGAGCCCTTCATTTATTAAATATGAAAATATGCTGAGAATGGCCCTCTAAAATGTAGTAGGGCCATTGCATAGGCCAAAGGGTAAAACTCGATAGGAAAATGTCCCCCAAGGGCAGGTAAAAGTGGTTTTGTCTTGGTCTTCAGGGGCAATCTGAATTTGATTGTATCCAGTGAGCCATCTAGGAAAGAAAATAATTTCTTTCCTGCCAATGTATCTAATACCTGGTCAATGAAGGGAAGGGGAAAGTGGTCTTTCTGGGTTGCTTTGTTTAGTTCTCGGTAGTCGACACATATCCTCCACTTTTCATTCTTCTTTGGCACCACTACTAATGAAGAGACCCACTTGCTATCAGATATTGGGTAAATAAAATTGACATCCAACAGCTTTTGCAATTCAGCTTTCAAAATATATTTAAGATGAGGTTTTAATCTTCGTTGGGGTTGGCAGATGGGTCCAGAATATTTTTCTATATAGATGTGGTGCGTACATAACTGGGGGTCAATTCCCTTCATGTCTGGATAAGCACATGCAAAGACTCCCTTATATTTTTGTAGTAATTGGACCGTCTTCTTTTCTTTTTCAGCAGTTAGATTTTTGTTAATGTTTAAAGTTTTTCCTGGTTCAATTTCTACAATTTTGCTATTTCAAAAAGAAGTGGTGGGTATTGATTGATCATGAATGTATTTTAGGGGATCTTCTTCTTCTTGATTATCAAATTCCGCCTTGATCATGTGACATTGCAAATGGGATCTGATTTTTGGTTTATTGATGAAACTATTAATAATGTCATCCTCTGTTTGGTCCTTAAAGTCGAGGCCATATTCTTTGGTTAGTCGTGATATAATATTTTCTATGAGATATGATACAGGTTGTTTCCTTGTTTTGATTATTGATAGGCTTGGTTGGGCTAGGGGATATAAAGCTAAATTCTTGACATAGTTTCCCCTTGTTATAGTCATTCTGCTGTGTCGACAGCTAATGTAAGCATCGGTAGTTGCCAACCAAGTTCTACCTAGGATCAAAGGATGTCCATCTAGCTAGTTTTTGGGGTTGATAATCAAGAAGTTAGCAGGGTACTCCCAGGAATCTACTGATACCATTACATCATGTAATGTACCTTCTAGTTTGACTACTGATCGGTCAGCCAATTCTAATAAGGTTGTTGTTGGATATAATGATGTAATGCAAATTTTTTGACAAGTTGTGGTTGTTAGGATATTTATTGCAACTCCCAAATCAACTAAGGCATTTGAAAATGATTGCCCATTGATTTGTACTGTCACTATAGGATTTCCAAGGTCCTCATAATTTATAGGTGTTTCCATTCCTGATAATAAATTAGATAGAGTGTTGACTACTTAGATATTTGGGTTAGTTGTTGTTCTCCTCTTGGGCTTCCTTATACATATGTCTTTGACGGTTTATGAGTAAATATGGATTTCTTGGATAGCTTGGAGGAGAGGGATTTTTATACACAAATTTTTTAATTCTCCTAGAAGATCAAAATCAGGATATTCTATTGGGCGAGGTATGATTAATCATTCTGGGAATGGTGGAGAAGAGGTGTTTTCTTGCTCCTGAGTTTGTTGTTTAACCACATTATCCTTGTGCATTGTTTGTTCTGCGGGTAACGGGTCTTCAAATTGAACATTTTTGTCTCCCTCTATTTCTACTATGCACCCAGATCTTAGTTGAAGGTCATTACACTCCCTCAGTTCAGTCTCTAGTTCTGGTGGTTCCATTATTTGAACAGACTGAACTGGCATATTATTGGGGTTTGGGTTGGGTTGGGCCAAGAGTTGCAGTCTTAAGTTGGTCTGGGGATTTTGTGGCAATGCATAGGGGAATGGCAATGTAGGTTTAGGGAGAGGGATTGTTCCAGCTGGCTAATTTGTAGGTATTTTTTAGTTTGTCTGCCAGGTCTAACTCTGTGAGGTGGAGGGGGACCATTGTGTTGGATAAGCATTGTTTTGACAAAATGGTGGACAGTAAGGAAAGTTTGGTCAATTGGTTTGATTTTTTTGATTTGGCAATGGTGATGTAGGGAATGTTTGTTGTGACCAATTGGGAAAAGGTGGCTGATTTTTCCACATTCCATTATATTGCTGAGCATTATACTGAGGAAACTGAAAAGAAGAGGATGGATTAATTGGCATACCTGTTTGTCGTGGCTTCCATTGTCGGCGCTGATTGAGTAGGCATACCAATTCTGATTCTTCTTCCACCTCCTTATAAACTGCTTTCAATCTAGGGAGTGAGGGGAAACCTTCCGTGGAGTGATCTTTTGTGTAGATAGCACAAAATTTGACTATATCCAATGGGCACCCTTTATGGCTATGTTTCTTTCTGCATTTAGGGTAGAATATTGCCAAATTTTGTTCTTTTTTTTCTTGCTTTTGTTTGGCTTGCATAATGTCGAACTACATTGTCAGAGTCCCTAGAATATCCGTTTTAAAATCTTCTAGCAGATTTCCAATTTTTGCGTGGGTTATACTTTCACCAAAGATCTTACTCTCTCTTGTGATGATATCACGTTCTGCTGACTTAGCCTTGTGTTGCCTCTCGAAATCCTGATACATAAATCAATAATGTCAGCAAAATTTTCTTGATATATATCACCTTTGCCCATAATTTTTAATGTTTCAACCCATTGTTCCTTCATCCCTTTAAGTAATGTAGTTTTCAACATATTATCAGGTAAGGGTAAAGATGCATAAGGTGATATTTGGAGGTTGTATTGAAAGTGTTCTACATATTCCTCAAGTGTTTCATTAGGTTTTACTGTCATCTGAAATATTTTGTCTTTTAATTCCCTAGACCTACAATAATCTTGATATTTCTTTAGAAATGCAGCTTTCATCTGATCGAAATCATTTATAACACCTCCACCTAACCCCATAAACCATCTTAAAGCTTCTCCTTTTAATGGGGAAGGAAATAATTTTAATTTTTGGGGATCGGTGGTATAGTCATACCCCCTGCATAATACATCGAATTCAAACAAAAATGCATCTGTATATTTCGATTTTAAGCCATGGAATGTAGGAATATGCTGAAGAGGAATGACCTTCATAGGTGCATTAACTATAGTGTCCACAATGGCATATTGCAGTGTGGAAGTTTGTTGAGGTGTTTGTTGGTTCTAGTTTTGGGCCATTTGATCGAATATGTGCCAATATCCCTCTGGGATTTCAAGGGAATTCCTAGGCTGACTAGAAGGAATAGGAATGACCTTGATAGCACTCCCTTGATCTGGAATAATAAGTGTTCCTTACTGGCCTACTATCTGAGGAGATTCAGGTCCTTTAGCTTTGTTTTGAATGATGTTGACAAAACTTCCCTTATCTAGACTGCTCAATGTTTGGATTACTTCAAGAGGAGATTTCGGTTCTTCTATTTCCCCTGTTTCTCCTCCTCCTTCGCGGAGATTACTAGAGTTCCCTTCTTGCAGAGAAATTAGGCGAGAATTATCAATTTTTTGGGAATCTTTCTCAATTCCTTCTGTTTGAATATGTACCTCAACAAAGGCTACAGATGGTGATTCTGTGGCCTGAAGGGAACTAGTGGGCTGTCTAGAAATAACTTTCCTAGGACCTACTGATGGTTGAGATTCAATTTTGTTAAGCATTTCCTCAATGAAATTTGTTCAACCCAAGGGTCACCGGTCCCTTAGGTTTTTTGGGTTTAGGAGGAATTTTGTTCTGTTTAGCTTTTCTATTCATTCAAAAAGACAAGCGTTCATTCCTACCTAAAATGTTTACCCAATTATGTTGTGAAGTGGGCTAGTGAACAAGTATTTTTCTTGCTCGGTAAACAGGTTCTTACCTTCCGTTTTTAATACCCAATTCTTCGCTAGCAGAAAAAAATCAAATATGCATCACTCTCTGTTAATGGCTACACTCTCCCCGGCAACGGCGCCAAAATGTTGAGGTATAAAAGGTGTCCTTTTAACGCCTATTTATCCTACATTAATTATCAATCCAGGAATGAATTTTTGTTTCAAGAGTGTACTCAGTCTGAGGCTGCAATTCAATCTAAGAGTAATTCTTTATAGTATGTAGTACAATGTTCTAAATATAAGAGTAAATGGATGCTTGGAAAAGAAATCTAACTACAATGAAATGAACTTAAATTCTTGAAAATTCAATCATTCATTCAAAAAACATCAGTCAAGGATGCAGTAATGATAAATCTTTCCTTTAGAAACTGATGGAATTGAAATCAAACGGGAACAAGATAATCAATCTGAGAACGTAGGTAGCAATAACCAATATTCTTTACAGTTGATAATCCTGTCTTAAAGCAATTAAAAGGAAATATAAATTAAACTAAAGGCTCCTAATGATAGTAAACTAGGAAAACCTTCAAAACCAAACTCTTTGCAATCTGTAAACTAATTAATCTGAAATGAACAACAAACCTGGAATTGAACAGCAATGTAAATGAACAGCAGAGTGTAACTAGAAGAATTGAATAGAAAATTCTATTTAATGAATATGAACAGAAAACTCTAACTAATGGAATCAAATAGCAAATCCTATCGATAGTAAACTCTCTTGATTATAAATCTAAACTGAACAGCAATAAAAAAAAATAGAAAATGGAACAACAACTGAAATAGAACATCAAATACTGAACAACAAGCTCTTTTAACGCATAACAAGATAAGTGATATAGGAGTGAAGATTCTTGTTAGAATGGAACAACAATGCAATTCATTAATGTAACACACCGATTTCAATAAGAAATTAAACAGTAAACCAATTAAATTACAAACAGTAACTAAAACAAATACAAACTGTCACACACGATAACTGAAAGGTAATGATACAAACAACGGATTGATCCACCAGGGCCGAGCCCTTAACCACCAGTGAAACGCCACTGGGTTGTACTCCAGAGTTAAGAAATGGAACGAAAACGAGGTCTTGTATTAATCAGGCATAAATAGCGTTTACAACAGTCGCTCTTTGATCACGAGAGTTAAGAAATTACAGAGTTACAAAATGAGTGTTTTAATCATAAATCATCTTCTCCTCGATTTCTAAAGGCACTGCCTTTTATAACAATTCGACGGATAAGACAAGAAACAGTGATAAGATTGAACAGCGATCCCTCAGGATTGAAATATCCTGAGGGATTCTCTCCTTTCTCTTTTTAGCTAATGCTTGGTCTTCTTAGTCTGTAGCCGTGTTGTTCCCTATCTTCCTTTAGCTATACGTTCTAATTTCCTTCTTATTTTCTGGATACGGTCCTTTTCTAGAGGAACAATGGTTACTCCTGTTTTAGCTTTGCCTCTCGAATGATGATTTACTTCATTTGTTTCCTGTTTTTAGAACAAAAGGAAATTTTTAGTCAATTTTCACAATAAACACGAGTCTTTGCAATTCTATCATAATCCTCCAATAAATCATCTTTCTAGAATAAAAAGAATTATGTTTAAAGGAAAAAGATGAGAAAATACATGGTGAATCCATACCTTTTCCAATGCTCAACAGGAATCCCACCTCTTTCTTAGAGTAGCTCTAGAAAGAGTATTGTACTTCATTTTACATCAGCCATTAGTGCCACTTCTCTTTTCCCACTTTCTGCAGAACATTCATATTCAGAAATTGCAGATTTCTGAAGATCAGTTTGGAAGGTGGAATTTGTCTTCAGTACTTTAGCTAGAGAACTAGTGAGGGTTTATTCTTATCACCTTAGGCTTATAGATCAACATTCCCAAAGCTTCATTTCAGTTCTAGCATTAGGTCAAAATTTATTGACCTCCTAGCAGCAGTATTTCATTCGGGAATTACGCTTTCCAATTTGCAGATTAAAAAGGGAGGAAGGAAGTTACTAGCATTGCAGTTAGTAATCCTGTGAGGGATTATCCCCTCAAATTTCCATCAGTCTTTCCATCAGCCTGGACTTTATTGCAACATTTTTCAGTAGACAGAAGGCCTCTCTTTCCCTCATAGCACATTTTCCATTGGAAGTTGTGTTGTAGCAACTGTAATCATTATTGGAGGATTGAGAAGCTAGATCTAGAGCTTCTAGCTTGTAGATATGAAGAATGGATCAGCCCTTCAAGCTTAGATATGATCTTGCAACATATTTTAGCCATCTATTTGATAGATCTAGCTTCAGGTCTGTATTTCCCAGTAGATCAAGGATCAAATCCTAGGAGGGTGATTTTCCAAATTTGTAGATCTGGAAAATCCTTTCTGGGTTATCTTGGGAATCCATCACATTGGCCAGATCTTGAATCTTGGCATCATCTGAGTTCCAAATTTGAGTAGATCTCCATTTTCCTTTTTAGCCTGTAGTCATATGTTCATATTCTTCTCAAGGGACAGCGCATTATTTGCTTCAGTGGTTCTCCATTTATGTAGTGCCTATTGTGGCATGTTTTCTGGGTGATTCTAGGCCATCTCTTTGGCTAGATCCCCTCACATTTTGTATATTATGTAACTGAATCTTCTCTAATATAATAAAATGGCTCAGCTTCTCTGTAAATTTTGATGTTGTCTTAATATTTATTGTTTACCTTTTTGTAGTTCTTATATTATGTTTAAGTATTACTGCATTCTCCCTCTTGGAAAATTACAGTTGTATCAGAGCATGATCTTTGGCTCAGCTAGTGGACACTTCATCTTTTGCATCAAAAGTAGAAGCAGATAGATGAGATCTATCATGGAGGATGAAGATTCTTCCACTCCTTTCTTTTGATCCATGCAAGATCTCTCCAAGGAGGTCAAGCCAATGAAGAAGGAATGACATAAAGAAGATCCAAGAAGAAGACGCGATGAGGAAGGTCCAAGCACTTCCTATCAGCAAAGTACAAAACCGGAGAACCCTAGATCTGCTCATATTTCCGATATGCCCACTTTCTTTGGAAAAGGTGAGAGGTGTATAAATGAAGAAATAAGAACACCTGAGACTCATGATACTCTCAGTATATATCTTGAAGAGTACAAAGCACAGTCCACACCATTCAAGGAGAAGCTAACTCTCCAACAATTCTTCAAAATCAAAGAAGAAATAGGATCCTATAGCAGCAATAGAAGAAAGAGGCATAATAGATTCTATTTCCCTACATTTTATGGATCTTCCTCAAGCACTATTGAAGCTTGGAGGAGAGAGTTAGATGCATTTTTCAGGCTACATCCTGTAGCTGAAGAAGAGGCTGTTCAAATTGCAACACTTCATCTTTTAGATGAAGCCAAATATTGGTGGTTTGGTCAAATAGAGCATGAAAAGGTGACTAAATATTCATATTTATTTCACAATTTGAGGAAGGAATTTGATATGAGAAAACCATAGATGTATCACAAAGTGACATTTCCTAAGGAAACAAAGGAGGATGTCAATCTTGTCACTCTTGACAAGAAGTCACTACATTTTCCACCAGCTATAGAAGTACTTGCATCTGAAGAAGAGACACTTGCAACTTTGCAAGATAGTCTTGAGCTCTTAACATATAGAGTCCCATGCATGATTCAAAAGATGAATGAGGGAGAGGAGGAAGATTCCAACGCTAGTACACTTGGAGGAGAGCAGCCATCACTCTTACCAGTAGTTGGAGACACTATTGTCCCAGTTGGAGGAACTTTTGTGTTCTGTCAAGAGGTTCCCACATATCAGTTGATCCAAGGTATGCATACACATTCATGACCTATTGTTTCAGTAGATATTATTGAAACTTGTGGGGATATGCCATCACGGCCAATGCATGACCAAGGGTTAGATCCAAATGCTGATTTAAAGCAGCAAACTATCACAACGCAGAGGACCCTTGATCTAATCAAGGAGGAGATGAAAACCTATCCAAGTTTGACATGTATGGACTACATTCAACCTCTTGAGTTGAAGTGTAGAGTTTCAGAAGAAGGGATGAGCATGATCCTATGTACAATAACTGGTTATGAGATCAATATTGTGCCTTGCTTTGAGACAACACATGTATTACCTTGCAAATCTAAAGCGTTGTCACTTAGTAGCTGTGAGAGGGAAGAGGCCCTATCATTCTTGTAGCATCCTAAAGGTAGCTTCACTTATGAAGAAATGGAGGACAAGATGATAAATGGTAGACATCTAGATATGAGAAATCTCTTTTCCTTTCTTGATGACACTTTCTTAATGAGCAACTCATAGCTCAAAGAGAGACTTCTACCTACAGCAGATCCAAAACCTAATTGGTTTTGGAAGGCCATGGATGAGAAGAAGGTCTCATTAAGAGATCTCATTGTAGGTGCACTTCAACATTTCATGAAGTGAAAATTTCTTCATTACTTTGGGGAAGATGATATTCTACAAAGGGAAAATACAATGAATATGTAGCACATCACTCATCTTCCATATTGGGATGAGTGGGTGAGGATGATAAGCAAGGGGTTTCATGACCACTTGCAGATTTATGATATGGGCCAGCAAGCTTGGTTACATTGGTTTCCCTTGGTAGATTCTTGTCACTACCCAAAGGCTCCTATTTCTTTGATCCATGCCTTTAGGAACACTTATGAAATAAAGAAGGAGGCATGGCTGTGCTGGCTGCTCTTGGGTGAGTATGGTTACCACCTAATAGCTCATTTTTTCTGATTCATGCCTTGTGTATCAATGATAGAATGCAGTAAAATAAGGCATGTTCATTTTGGTTTCACTTGAGAGAGAATGGCCACCAAATGACATCTCCTATATCTATGTGTTTTGTATTGGGTAAATCTTGGCATGATGCTCTCATGATGTGCATTGATGATGTTTCTTTGTATTGGGCTGATGTGACATTCCATATGTCCATTAGTATGTTTTTGATTCATGATGCACATGAGGAGAGAAAGAAGCAAGATCTCTTGTTGCTTTGGTTTCTTATGAGGGAGTTTGTCTTGTCCATCTTACATGGAGGAGATGGAGGATGGCAGCAAAGGGCCTTACTCCGGTGGTTACTATTAGAAGAATATGTTTTGATACTTTGGTCTACCCATATAACTCCTTCCATTCTTCTTTTGCATAACTTTGGAATGATGCTTGGATCCAACAAGGTCAACAGGGCTAAGGATGAGATAATATTAATTCTCAATCAAATTCATAAAACATGGGATGAAGAGATGTATGGTGAGATGGAGCTTTTCCTTTATGGAAAGAGCCACTTTATTTTGTGTATCTCATGTATTAATGATGAGGTTGGAACTCATATAGTTGTCACTTGGTACTTCATGATGGAGGGAGGACATCTAACCATACAGTTAGAGGTCATTCTATATGTTATTTGAAAGACAACCTTGGAACCAAACATACATGACACATTGCAGAAAATGGAGGAAGCATTCCTTATGTGGATGCCATTTGGAGGGGATTAGATGGCTTTGCATATACCTTTTGAGTTGCTTGAGGACAAGCAACATTTTTCCAGGGAGGACTGTAATATTCCCAAATTTTCACCTGATATTTGGAATATTAGAGTTCTCAACTTTCTTCATGAATTAAGTAAATAAAAGGGTGGAGGAACCCATAATCATCAATATGAATAACTATCCACTTTTTGTATGTGAATGTGGATTAATTAAGCATTGATCTACATAATGAGGTAGTTGAGAAACTACTAATGTGAATGGAATTGGAGATTGTGTCTCATTAATTGAGATAGATCATGGAGGTTGATATAGTCAACTAAGATCTTGAAGATTTAAAATAGAAGATCATGGAATATTCATGATAAATTGATGGAGGATGTTGTGCAATTAAAGCACACATGATGGATAAGGTGTACATTGTACCTAGACATGATGGATGATTTGGTCAAACAGTGCAGTCAAGCTTGGAGGATCTTGTCCATATGCACAGCGCAGTCTAGATGAGGGCCAAGGCATGGGAAGGCTCAGAAATTATATAAAGAAGAGGAATGCAAGGATGAGGGAATGCTAGTTATTCTTGATGTTAAGGATCTTTTTAGATCTGGAATTTTCATGTGACATTCTATTTCTTTCTTGGGCTGTTTAGAAGAGATTGCAAGTGTTGTTTAGCACAGGGTGTTCCTAGTCAGGAATCCCACCTCTTTCTTAGAGTAGCTCTAGAAAGAGTATTGTACTTCAGTTTACATCAACCATTAGTGCCACATCTCTTTTCCCACTTTCTGCAGAACATTCATATTGAGAAATTGCAGATTTCTAAAGATGAGTTTGGAAGGTGGAAATTGTCTTCAGTACTTCAGCTGGAGAACTGGTGAGGGTTTATTCCTATTAACTTGGGCTTATAGATCATCATTCCTAGAGCTTAATTTCAGAACTTGAATCAGGCCAAAATTTATTGACCTCCTATTAGTAGTATTTCCTTCAGGAATTACACCGTGCAATTTGCAGATTAAAAAGGGAGGAAGGAAGTTACTAGCATTTCAGCCAGTGATCCTTTGAGGGATTATCCCCTCACATTGCCATCAGTCTTTCCATCATACTGGAGTTTATTGCAACATTTATCAGTAGGTAGAAGACCTCTCTTTCCCTCACCACATATTTTCTATTGGTATTTGTGTTGCAATAGCTGTAATCATTATTGGAGGATTGAGAAGCTAGATCTAGAGCTTCTAGCTTGTAGATCTGTAGAAGGGATCAACCCTTCAAGCTTAGTTATGATCTTGCAACATATTTCAGCGATCTATTTGATAGATCTAGCTTTAGATCTATATTTCCCAGTAGATCAAGGATCAAATCCTAGGACAGTGATTTTCCAAAGTTGTAGATCTAGAAAATCCTTTCTAGGTTATCTTAAGAATCCATCACATTGGCCAGATCTTGAATCTTGGCATCATCTGAGCTCCATATTTTAGTAGATCTTCATTTTCCTTTTTATCCTATACTCATATTTTCATATTCTACTGAAGGTACATCGCAGTATTTGCTTCAGTGGTTCTCCAGTTACACAATTCCTATTGTGGCATGTTTTTTGGGTGATTCTGGGCCATCTCTTTGGCTAGATCCCCTCATATTTTGTACATTGTGTAACTGAATCTTCTCCAATATAATAAAATGTCTCATCTTCTCTATAAATTCTGATGTTGTCTTAAGATTTATTGTTTACCTTGTTGCAATTCTTATATTGTCTTTAAGTATTACTACATTCTCCCTCTTGGGATATTATATGATATTTGACGATCCTATCATACAACTGCATATATAAATACATATATCTAATCATTATAATAAAACAATAGTGATATTTCAAGATCCTATCAGACAACTACATGCAGGCATACATATATACATATATAAACATCAACATAAAGCACCCATGATCCTGTCAGATAGATACATACACGCATATATGTATACATATATAAACACCAACATGATCACGATCACATCATAATTAATAGATAGCATAATGTCAAGGTTAAGAGAACTTATTTTATTCATGCAAAACATTCACAACATTGAGAACAACAGTTTCCAACATAGCTAAGGAACCTAATACCTTGGATCCATTCACTTTACCTTTCGTTGCTCTTACTATGTACTGAGCCTCATCCATGTGTTACATTACCTATTGGGGTACCACACGGCTCTCCCTGAGCTCCATTAACTTTCCTCTTCCCCAACCAATTCCCAAGTCTCTTAAACAAAAGGAAAGAACAAGAAAAATATAAGAAGAAAACCAATAGTAATACGACACTGCAACCAAAGTGGGATGGCCATGCACTAGACACAATCAAGACCACAAATAAAATGCAACAAATCACAAGAGATCAAAATCATAAGGCTTAACAATAAACACCATGACTCAATCCCCATGGTTCCCAAGGAAAACTCACCTAAGACTTCTTCAATATTTCATGGAAGTCTCTTTTCCCATGCAATCCTTTACATCATGCTTCCATAAGAACATAACTGTCGATGCATAAATAAACATAACAACACACTAGCTACCTTAACTTGTTGTGCCAATCACGTTGCCTTGTAACTAAACACACACATGTCATCCATATGTGTCAACATCAAGACAACATATCTATCAATCCGAAATCAACATTTACCATGACTAACAATCATGTCATAATAAAAAATAAACTCACATCCATCGGTCATAATACATAATGCTAAAATTATCGCCTTCTTACACTCAATTATATACTGACTATCTCAACACATATGTGTTAGTACAACCATCTAAAAACAACACCATTCCTTCATGAAATCTTATAGACACATGCTCATATCATGCATTATTCAAACATTCAAACAAACTTTAAATGTACCATGTCAGATAAATCAACTAGGCAACATAATAAACACCAAAAACTCAACACCATATAGATGACATAATCAAACACTTAAGCATTAAGTACATGACATAAGAAAACCCATACCTTAATGTTTCGTAGGGGAGGCTATATTTTCTGCACAATCAATCTATATTAGTGCGATATAACTTCAAAACACATCAACTAAAACATAAATAAGGTTATGATATCCATAACAGTAACTAACTAAAATTTTCACATCATAAACCCATAAGAAAATGGCATTAATGCATACAATCACACATTCATAATCAGTCTAGACATAATAAAACACAATATCATAATTAGGTCAACTCATGCAAATCATCGCGCCACTAATGTGTTGCATGTGGCTGGTTTGGGGATGAACTTGCTCTCATTGTTTCAATTTACAAACAAAGGCTATGACGTTTACTTCATTGGAAACAATGTAAATGTCAAACACCCAAGTTGGAAGAAGAAAGCAAAAATCGGAGTTAGGAGCAATAAACTATATAAGTTATAGCTCGAATGTCCAATGGCACTAATATGCAGCACTGATGAGAAGGATTTGAATGAACTATGGCATCGAATAATGGGGCATTTTCATCATGGAGCATTAAATATTCTCAAGAAAACTGTCACGGGAGTTCTAGAACTAAGCACCAAGCAAGAGGATGTCTATAGAGGGTGTGTATTGGGAAAGTATTCCAAGGTATCATATCAAAGAAGTAGCAATAGGGCTAAAAGTGTGTTTTACACTTGGATATCTGAGGACCAATGTCCTCTAGAGCTCTTAGTGGTGCTGAATATTTCATCACCTTTATTAATGACCATTCCAGTAAGACCTAGATCTACTTTCTGAAGACCAAGGATGAAGTCTTTAGTCATTTCAAAGAGTTTAATGCTCTAGTATAAAATCTGATAGAAATCGGATGAAGGTGTTGCAATCAGACAATGGTGGAGAGTACATTGATAAAGAATTCACAGGGTTATGTGCAAGGGAAGGTATTGGAAGAGAGTAGACTACTCCATATAATCCATAGTAGAATGGCGTCGAGGAAAGAAAGAATAGAACTATTGTTGAGGTTGCAATGGAAAAGTTGTATGATCAAGACTGTTATAAAATTATATATTACAGAGAAATGCAACACATAAAATATGCAGAAACACTAACACAGAAAACATATAAAACAAGAGAGACAGAGATATACGTGGTTCACCAAATTTGGGCTATGTCCACCCCGAACAGCCCGTCCTTCCTTTATATTATCCAAAAAAATGAAGAGACACAACCTACAGCAGATCCGTTGTACTATCCTCTGTTCTCTCTCACAGTCTCCCTATTTGTTTCTCACTTTGAGAATACACATACAATACACAGCCACAATTACAATTCCCTCATACAAAAAGAGAGGTTGCCTTCTAGGGAAAAAAATCCCTAAATTAAACATAACTTCTACCGTTAGATAATTCGCCTAATGAACGTCCTAGATTGAATATAAATTACAATACTTTTACAAGGAAATTTTACTTATGTTTTTAGCTTTAGGGGTGCTACCCCCATCGGTAGATCGCTGGGCCCCGAACCCCTTAGCCGAGGGAGAAGCCCCACCACCCCCCCCCCCCCCCCCCCCTCCGCATGGAGGGGTGTACAGTCTTCCTATGGTATATATCCGGCTAAAACAAAGGTCTTTGAATGAGGATGAAAATTAGGCTCCACACCCAACAATCTCCCACTTGGAGATTGATTGTAGAAACTCCACCGTTGCTTCATTTGTTGGACAATGACTCCACTTTGGACTTGGATGTTTCTCATCTTTATCATCATACTTGAAGACCAATTGAAATTGAGCATAATATCATTTTATTCCTGGTTACAACTTTTGTTAGCATATCTACAGGATTCTAGCTAGTGTGTATCTTTTCCAGCTTCAACTATCCATCTTCCAACATTGACCATATGAAATGGTACTTGAGCTATGTATGTTTTGTCCTTGAATGAAATGATGATTTCTTTGCAAGATGAATGGAATTTTGACTATCACTGTATAACGTGCCCATATCATTCTTCTTACCCAATTCATCCATAAACCTTTGTAACCAAATCATTTATTTACTAGCCTCTGTAGCAAAAAAATACTCTACTTATGTTGTTGAAAGTGCAAAAACACTTTGGATTTTTGAAACCCAACTGACAAATTTTCTACTATAGTAAATACACACCCTATAGTGCTCTTCCTGTTATCCTTTTCACCTACCATATTTGCATCAACATATCCCTGTAGAGCAATGTTTGAACCACAAAAGAATAATGCTTTATTTGTGGTACCTCTGAAATATCTGAGAAACCATTTCACTGCAATCCAATGTTGTTTTCCTGGATTGTTCATGTACCTGCTTACAACTCCCACTTCATGTGCAATATCAGTCCTTGTGTAGACCATTGCATACATTAAGCTTCCATTTGTTGATGCATATGGAACTTTAGACATATAATCCATTTCTTCTTGGGTCTTGGAAAACATCTCCTTACTATGTTTGAAATGGATAGAAAAAGGTGTTCTAACTAGTTTTGCATTCTGCGTATTAAATATTTTCAACACCTTTTGTATGTACTCATTCTGAGACAATGTTAATTTGCAATTTTTCATGTCTCTAGTTATTCTCATACCAAGGATTTGTTTTCCATTTCCCAAATCATTCATTGCAAATTAATTTTCCAATTTTATTTTGAGCACATTTATTTCCTGCTTGTTAGACCCTACAACAAGCATGTCATCTATATACAATAACAATATAATATAGCTGGCATCATTTTGTTTTTTCAAATAAACACAATGTTCAGAGTGACATCTAGTATAACCTTTTTCAGACATAAACCTATCAAATTTTATATACCACTTCTTTAATCCATAGCATGTTTTAAGACATACAAGCTCTTCTTTAATCCATAGCCTATTTTAAGCCATACAAGCTCTTCTTTAATCAAATTTTAGATAGCCTGTTTTAAGCCATACAAGCTCTTCTTTAATCTGCACACTAATTTTTCTTTCCCTTTGACTTCATATCCTTGTGGTTGTTTCATATAGATCTCTTCCTCCAAATCTCCATGGAGAAATGTTGTCTCTACATCTAACTGTTCAAGATGTAGATCTTCTGCTGCTACAAGACTGAAAATAGTTTTGATTGAAGTCATCTTAACAAAAAGAGAAAATATTTCATCAAAATAATACCTTTCTTCTGTCCAAACCCCTTCACCACAAGTATATTTTTTTACCTTTGTTTTCCTTCATCCTATAAACCAATTTATTCTGCAATGTTGTTTTACCCGCAGAAAACCTGACTAAGTCCCAAGTGTGGTTATGTATTAAGGATTCCATCTCTTATTTCATGGCTAGCTCCTAGTTCTTCCTAGTTTCGACCTGCATTGCTTCTTCATAACATTCAGGATCACCATAATCAATCAACAATAAATAATATAGTGAAGGAGAGTATCATTCAAGGGGTCCACTTATCCTGGTAGATCTTCTAACACCACTTTCAGGTGTTTGAGGTGCCTATTGCTATTATGGTGGTTGTTGTTATTGTGGTTGTTGATTATTATTATTTCCAGGCACTTTTACTTTTTCTATGATCTCATCAGGCACTGTGTATTCTTTGTTTTCTTTTTCATGTTTCTTTTCCTGCAACTGATTCTTATACAAGACCTTTTCATTTAATATTACATCTTTTCTCCTAATGATTTTTTGATTTTTGTAATCATCTAAGAGATAACCAAAATCATTAACACCATATCCAATAAAGGCACATTTCTTTTATTTTGCTTCAAGATTTTTTCTATTTTATTTATTAATATGGACAAAGGCCTCACAATAGAAATGCTTTAAAAAAGAGTAGTTTACCTTTTTACCTGTCCATGCCTCCTCTGGAATACCACCATCCAAGGAACTTGAAGGCCCCTGTTTATTAGATAAACAACAGTATCTACAGAATCTGCCCAAACTTATAAAGGCAATATAGCATGTAATATCATGCACCTTGCACGCTCCATCATTGTTATGTTCATCCTTTCTGACACACCGTTTTCTTGTGGTGTTCTTGGAATTATCTTCTCTCTGTGAGTTCCATGCTATGAACAGTACCTATCAAACTCTTTTCTGCAATATTCACCTCCATTTTTTTATCTTAGACACTTCAACTTCTTTCCTATCTCAATCTCAACCAAAACTTTCCCTTTCTTAAAAGTATCAAATACATCATATTTATTATGAATACAATAAATCAAATTTTTTCTAGGTTCATTATCAATAAAAGTAACATAATAATGAGAGCCACCGAGAGATGATATCTGAGTAGGTCCCCATACATCTATATGCACATGCTCTAATTTTTCTCTCTTCTTTTCTTTCCCAACTCTAAGAAATATAACTCTCTTATGTTTTCCATAAATACAATTATCATAGAAATCCAAATCAATATTCTTCAAAACAGGTGACAAATTTCTTGAGTGAAGAATATTCATCCCCTTCTCACTCATGTGTCCAAGCCTATCATGTCATAATGTTGCATCTGATCCTTTGGAAGTTAAAGCATTAACAGAGTTAGAAATACCATTGCATAAATACAATGTACCAACATTTTTTCATTTTGCTATTACCAGGGCTCCTTTGGTGACGTTCCAAGTTTTATCTATGAAAGTTGTCACACAACCTTCACCACCTAACTACCTTGTTGAAATCAGATTTTTCTTCCAATATGGAACATGCCTTACCTCCAATGGTTTTCCATCCTGTTTTTTTACAAGAACTTTACCCATTACAAACATTTTATATGGTTTTTCATCACCCAAATGAACTTGTCAAAAATCTCCTTGAACATATTTATGAAAATATTTCTTATCAGGTGTGGCATGGAATGAGGCCCTTGAATCTACCACCCAGGAATTAGTGACATTTTATAGAGAAAGAATCAAAGCATCTTGTAACACATCACCTTTCATATTTGCTTCATGATTTTTTTTCTTGTTGTGTGTCTCCTTCTTTTCCCTTCTGAGATTTACAGTCTTTCTTTAGGTGTCCTTTATTTTTTGCATTTCCATCACACTATCACCAATATGGACTTGGATCTATCTTTCCTTGATTTACTGTGATATCCTGAGCTCTTTCCTCTTTCCATTTTTCTTCCCCTAGTCTCTGCACTCAAATAATTACCTGATGTCTCACTGGAGCTTTTCCGTTGCACTTCCTTGCTAAGGATAGCACCGACAACATCATAAAACTTTAAAGTACTAGATCCAGAGACATAGTTACTAATGGCCATAACTAAACCATTCCAAATTTTTGGCAATGAGCATACAAATAACAGAGCCCTAAATTCATCATGAAAGCTTACCCCTACAGAACTTAACTAATGGGTAACCGTATCAAAATCATTTAAATGGTTAGCAACAAATCTACCTTTCGACATATTCATATTAAATAAAAGTTTCATAAGAAATACCTTATTTGAGGTCAAGGGTTTTTCATAGCGTTTCACCAATGCCTTAATTAAACCCTCTGTTGTTGTTTCCTTTGAAATATTGAAGGCTACCGATGCTGCGAGGCACAACCGTACTGTTCCAAGTGCCTTTCTATCGAGAATCTCCCATTCTGCGTCTATCATGCTCACCGGCTTCTTTGTTTTTCTACTCAATGGTAGGTACAAATATTTTTGATACAAATAATATTCCATCTACATCTTCCACAGCAGGAAGTTTTGATCGTTAAATTTCTCGACCCTAAACTTACCATCTTCTGCCATTGCTCCCACTCCAACCAGGAACCCTTCTTTCCTGCGAGTTTATCAGCCAAATAGACCACAGATCTGATACCAGTTGTTATAAAATTATATATTACATAGCAATGAAACACATAAAATATGTGGAAACACAAACATAGAAAACATTTAAAACAAGAGAGACACCCAATTTCGGCTACGTCCACCCCAAACAGCTAGTCCTTCCTTTATATTATCTAGCAAAATGAAGAGATACAACTTACAACAGATTCATTGTACTATTGTCTGTTCTCTGTCACAGTATCCCTATATGTTTCTCTCTCTAATAATACACAACCAAAATTAAAATTCCCTCATAAAAAATGAGAGGTTTCCTTTTATGGAAAAAACCCTAAATTAAACATAACTTCTACCGTTAGATCACCCTCCTAATGAACAACCTGTATTTACTAGAAATTAAAATAATTTTACAAGGAAATTTTACATATTTTTTTATCTTTGGGAGTGTTGCCCCAGAAACCCCTGTCATGGGACCACTAGCCCCCAGACCCCCCGGCCAGGGAAGAAACCCCCACAAGGGGGCCAAGTCCCCCCTGAATGGAGGGGTGTATAGTCTTCCTGGGGTATACATCTAGCTGAAAAAAACATCTTTGGATCAGGATGAAACTCAGGCTCCACACGCAACAAATACATGCCAAAATTTCTGTGGGATGAAGCTTGTAATATAGTTTTCTACGTTTAGAATAGGATTCCTCACAATGCATTGGGGAAGATCACTCCAGAAAGTGCCTTCACTGGTAGTAAGCCTGAATTGAGCCGCTTTGGTATCTTTGGCAGTATGACATATTGTCATGTTCCCAATGAAAAGAGGAAGAAGGTGGCTATGACTGTAGGAAAAGGATATCTTTTAGGATATAGTTAAAATGCAAAGGCTTACCACATTTATATTCTAGAGAGAAGGAAAGTTGTAGTGCAGAGGGATGTGAAATTCATGGAGGAGAGGGCCTTCAAGAAATCCCAAGAGATGCCTTCTGCTATGCAGTCTGAGGAGGATCCGTTGGTCCAACCACAACAACCTACTGAGGGTAATACGAGTGTCTCTCCAAAGCATGGTGATCCAAGGGATACTTCTCCCAAGGACTTGCAGGAAGGAGGGCAGGTAGATCCACCCACTACCAGTGGTAGAACAAGCAAGGAAATGCGACATATTCTGAGGGATGCAGAGGAATTTTTCAGAGCCCCCCTAAATGAGAAGAGGCAACATAGGAAACCTGAAAGATACCAAGCCTTGGTAGCATAGGTTGGGAAAATTTCTAGTTTTCGGGAAGCAACTCAACACTAGGTATGGGTATATGCAATGGTAGAAGAATATAGTTCCATAATAATGAATGATGTGTGGTAAGTGGTTCCCAGACCTCAAAACAGATCATTTGTAGGTTCAAGGTGGATCTACAAGATAAAATATGATGTAGACGGTAGCATCAAGAAATTTAAAGCCAAGTTTATGTTTAAGGGGTGTTACCAATAGAAAATCGGACAAGCAAAGATGACACTATTAAATTTTAGGAAGAAGGATTTACAGGGATGAGGCACATTAGAGGATCTGAAATTTTTTAAAAATCTCTAAGGTCAAGAAGAAAAATAAAATTGTGCACTAGATACTCAGGAAAAATGTGCCTTTGCGTGCATTTTTCTTTGATAAGAATGCCTTTACGTGGCTTTCCCTAGAAAATCCACATGGTCCTGGGAGTGGATGAAGTCACCCGAGACCACTTGGCACACTCTAGGAGATGATCCCACATTTGAGGCTGCCCAAGGATAGCCGCCTAAGCCACCTTGGGACCTCGAGGGAGCACACAAAGGAATCAACCCTCTCTCTTGGGTCACCATCCACCAATGTACCAAGAGAGGGAAGAATAATTTGAATTCATCTATTAAAGGCCACCAAGAGATAAGAAAAGGGAGATCACATTGTTATGATGGCCAAATTTCCCATGAGAAATCCAGCATTGTGCAATTTAGAGTAGAAGTAGAGAGAGGATTCGGTTGTTGGCCATCCAACAACTTCAATCCTTTGGAGTAGAGAGAGAGACCTTGCGACAACGGCTAAAAGGTAAAAACGTCCTTGCACTAGGTCTTAGAACTCTATAGTTCTAATGTCCCTTTGGCAAGGGTGTAAACATAGTATCTTTCTTCCTAACAACATTCAATAAGAAAGGAATTTGATTCCACCATTAGTATTATTGTTATGTTTGAATCTTTATGAACTTTTGTGTTTATGTTTAGTTTAGTTGTTTTTTCTCTCTATATATGCATACTATACCATGATTTAGTGTGTTCAATATTTTATAACATGTCCACTAACCTTCAAAACATTTTGTTTTTCTACCTATGACTAAAGTTTAGAGGCAGCGACCACTCCTCCTAAGCACTTGTGGATTGGTACACTTGTGCACCAAAACCACAACCACATGATCGAAAACTCCATTGGCTTTACTTTTTTAGTTAAGTGGTTTTACTTGTTGTAGGGACCTTCTCTTTTCTCTAGAGTGTTGCTGGGAAAAATCCCTTCTTTTCTTCTCCGCCCATTCACCCATAGTGAAAGTCTGAAGTTTATAAGTTCTAGAAATTCCATTTTTAGGAAAACCGTGCACTATTTTCTCAGACAGACGGGTAGATTTGTGTGAGTTCATCTCTGACCTGTGCAGAAGTCACGTGCATGTGTGAAGCTTTTCTGCACAGAAACCAAAGACAAAAATTCTCTGCTATTTTCCTTAATTTCCCAACTGTAAACTAGCCAGCAGCCTAGATAAAAACTGACAGCATTGTGTGTGGTGTCCCATGACTATTTATAACTTTCTTTTGGTTGATTTCTAGGATTTCTAGTTGCTAGTTTTAAATTTTAAAGTTTATCTTCACAAAAAACCACATAGTTTAAGTAGGGGGAAATTTACTTGCAATATGAAATAAATTATTTTTGTGAAAATAGAAACCAAAAACACATAGATAATTAGCTGGAGTAAGCAGCCCTAATCAACATATGCTTAGCTAGTTTTCATTTTTCCTAGTTAGATCGTTAATTTTAGTTTAATTTTTTGCAGTAGGAGTTGGGACCAGGAATTAAGTATCTTAAGAGAGGCAAGTAATCTTTGATGCATTTTCACCTTTGGGTGACCCCAGGCAATCATATGAAAGCTCTCTTCTAATAATTTTCCATCTCCCTTTAGTTAATCACTTAGATTAACTAGGAAAACTTGTAAGTGGCCCACTATCCGCACATGATTTTCTTATAGCAAGGAACAATCAAACATATATTAATAGGGGACATGTAAAGGATCTCCGCATATCCACATCTTGAAACTGTTTTATTATTCAATTTTTTCTCACACACTTCCACACCATAATTGAAGTAAAGACTCCTTAAAACTAACCTAATTGAACTCACTAAGCTTCCCCATAGGGGCCACAAGAAAAATTATAGTTTAGGTTAGGACCATGGGGGTAGACATCCAATAAGCCACCATGTTTAGTTTACATATTGAGACACAAAATTTCATTGAATAGGGAGCTTTAAAATCTGTCTATCCACCCATAGAAAAGAAAACCCAAGTGCTACAGAGACCCGATTTAGAGAAAGTTAAGCTTAGGCCCAGTGCGTGCGGTATTATTTGTGGCTACCTGACCCATATAATGCTTGGTACTAGTAGTTGATTTACCAAGAAGCTCAATATTCGAATGCTCACGTGGGGTGATGGCACTTAGTGGTGAAATCTAGGGCATCCTTCCCTATAGGTGACGGTGTACGCAACACTAGATCCTCTACCCATTACCTTGGTTGATTCTTCGGCTGTTGGAAGGCGTCGCTAGTTCTTTCGGGATGTTAGCTACATTACACATCAAAAAATATCTTCACAAGGCCCAGTTACAATTGAAAGTGTGAGGATTTTTTAGGTCTCAAGGATTTTGAGTTTCACACGCAAAAAAACCAAAACCTCTTTTTTATTGATTGATCACATAGAATTAATTTAAAGGAAAATTAACTTTTTGTTTTATCTTTGTTTTATATATGTGCTCACCATTTTTTCTTTGATACTTCACCTCTCATAGAACTAAATATTTTTTCCAAAACCATACCTAGTCGACACCATAACGGACCCAACAAGACCTCATCAATATAGACATCTTTTGGACCTCCCCCAATTACCGGGAGGTGTTTTAGGTCTTTCCCCATTTAGGCGTCAAATACGAAACACTGCAACCCTTATTGGTTCATCCTTTATCAGGGCATATTTAGTTGGGAAACCCTGAGGGCCACCCACTTCCACACCAGTGGAAACCCCCACAGGGTCACCCAATGCCACACCAGTGGAAACCCCGACAGGGTCACCACATACCACTCCTCCCACAACCCCTAGGGGGAAGAGGAGTGCCACCCATTCGGAGAACCAAGTGAACTCAAAACCAAGTGAATCATAAACAAACCCCATATCTAACCAGAACCTTGTGTATTCATAGTCTGTAATGGCTCTCAACCCACAGTCACCATTCTTAGCATCGTTGAGCTTACCCGATATAACCAAGTTAATGAATGACCCTATTGCACACAATGCAACATGGCCCCACATGCCCATGAAGCTCCCCTTGGATATTCCAAAGTTCGAAGGGAAGCAAGCAGAAGACCCAGGAAATAACATAATGACTTTACACCTGTGGTGTTCGTCAAATAACATCATTAATGATACTCTTCGGCTAAGACTATTTTAGTGCACCCTAACACGACCAGCTGCGAAATGGTATGTGGAGCAACCTTCTGCTACACATGGAATCTTTAGCACGCTCGCTATCGCGTTCTTCACGTATTTTCATCTACCCATACACCATGATTCCAGAATGGAATTACTGACACATTTTAGATAGACACCAGTCGTCTGTATCTCGTACCATCTCCATGAATGGTGGCGACGTCGTAGTTTGTGCAAATCCAAACTCGAAGATCAAGTTATGCTGGATCTATTTCTGAAAACTATCATCACAGATATTTCAAAAGAAATAGCAACCCAAAAACATACTTCCAAAGAGGATGCCATCAGTAAATCTTAGCAGCTCCAATATATTTACACGCAGTCAAGATACATTTATAACATCATGCCTAATGCCTCGCGCCTACCAAATTATAAATAATTGCGAGGAACGTTGAACACTACATATGGATTGATTGGGTCACTGACCCAAAATCACCTAGGTAGCAGTAGTCAGTAGCTCGGTTACACGTATGATCCTAACTAGAACATCCTGCAACCCTGATACCTAAGTCATCATGCACCTTTGCAGAATATGACCAATAGGGTGCAGTTGTACCATCATCAGCAAGGAGGACCATACCATCCGTCACAGGGTCCTAGTATGTAGCTATAAATGCTGACAAAAGAGCTCCCCCCTAGCATCCATATATAAACCAGGGACAAGGACCCAAATATTCCCAATCCCCAACACAAAAGCCACCCATGAAAAATAATGCGCAAGTGAAATTTGTGCAACCTTCCCAGCAACAACCACGCCAATCATATAATCATGAAAATCCTAACTATTCTCCCAACACGTCAAGGAAAAAATTAAAAAAAAAAACATTAGGGAAATCCTGGACAAGGGGGAAACAATCAACAATGCCCTCCGCAATCTCAGGCTAGAGGAAACTCCAACAGAAATCAAAACCAAGAATCAAATAACTCCCAAGGGAAGAAAAAGAGGGAGAATATTCAAACCAACCACTCTTGCGCAATATGTGGTGAATATGGCCATTACACTCACCTCTATCCCGATCTCTCTGAGCTAAAGAAGCTTTAGGGTAACTGAGGAAAAGGGGGATCCTCACAGTAGAAAACTTTCATGTAGGAGCCCTTCGCCCAACAAGGGACAGTTAGCACCCAACAACAATAAACAACTCCAGATGATTCTGAAAAAAATAGTCACGAAATCTACATGACTAGTGAAGAATTTTTTTTTTTAAACACGGAACTGAAATTATGATACCCCACTAGACACTAATTAGTCAAGGGCTAACACGAGTGCACCAACAACGCCATTCACCATATCGAAGATACTTGTTGAACCTTTTCCAAAGATGGCTAAGGTGTTGGGTGCAGGAATTACACTTAAGTAAAAATCCTCAACACTTAATTGTCAACTCGGGGGATTCGTAAACTTAGAGACGAAGCACAGGCAATGCCAGAGATGGTATGAATATTTATAATATAAACTCCTACTTTTGAAAAGAAGAATTGTAGAATCAAACTTTGGAGAAGAAAGAGGGAACTCAAACCATCAAAACAATATGAGGCTAGAACAAGAAGAAATGTACTTGCAAAAGGGATTAAAAAATAAAGAGGAGAAATCACTCTAGCCAAATATTGATTAGCTTTTGAGAATGTGTTTCCTTCAGCAAAGACACCTTAGCAGTTTTCAACAAATGGGTCCCTTCAATCCTACATATGTAAAGATATCCTTCTTGTGAAAAATCAATCTTGCACTGGTGCAGTATTCTTGCACTAGTGCAGGAACAACGACTTATGCAGAAAGTGTAAAGTAATATCTTTACTAAAATTACTTTTATTTGTGCAAGGGCTTTGAACTTTCTCAAGTTCGTAGCACTCAGATCCAATACCAACTGGTTCTTGTACCTGATCAGAGCTTCTTGCACTTTAACTTTTGATTCTTGAAATCAATAATTCATTATTGCAGTGTGATAAAACCAAATCATATATCGGTAAAGATGAATATCTGTAGAAAGTAAGAAAACAGTCTTTTTAATTAAGATATGACTGAAAGCAAGAAAGCTATTAGAAGTAAGCTAGAAAGGCTTGCTGCATCATATTATCTAGCACTAGTGCAGGAACAGTTCTCCTGCTTGCACTAGGGAGAAACCAAACCAACGTGTAGAAAAATAAATAGCACACCAACATGCACTGGTGTAGGATCGAACCAGGTAGAGGAAATAAACCAAATCGTGCGGAAAGTGAATAGCACACCAACGTGCACTTGGGAACGTAACTCCTCCTGCTCGAGCCAGGCAAGAAAAAGAAATCAACAGTGTAGAAAGTAACTTAACTACTTCACACAACATATTTGCTTCCACTCAAACAGAAATTCAAATACTGCAAATTAAATCACACTTAACAATTTAAAACATAAATTACAAGAACAACAAGGAGGGAGAACATGCTGGGTTGGCTAGGCCCTTAGCCAATCAGCACGTTTCCCTTTCAAACGAAAACGTTGCTCAGTATTAACTCATCAACTATTTAAGCCAAATGATAAAATGTACAGAACATGAGGCAAAGCTCTTCTTATTAGATCCTCAAAGCAATTCCATGCATGATTACATATCCAACCCAGATTTGGGTGATAACACAAAACAATCTTGTTACCACCTCCTGGTTCTATTCTCTGATCTATTCGATTCTTCAAAACATTGAACTGTTTATCCTATTTACATTTCTTCTTATATAGATCCTTTTGGCCACAGGCCAAAAGGATCATTTACCATTACATAGCCAATTACAGAAATCGTTATAACAAATTACATAACCGATTGCAGAATAAGCTTTCGGCCTTGAAAATTAAATTGCTTTTAACAAAATAGGTCGCGGCTATCTCCAACTGTTCATTTCTCTTAAGTTCGATATCAGCTACTCTTGATTTAACTACTATCATATATGGGACTCAGCTGCCTTTGTATATATCCTCATTAATCATATACAAAACAGGCGGCAACCCAAGTGATCTGGATTTTCTGCCAAGATTCACGGCGTTGGTGTTGGTGAGGGATCCGTTCTGCACTAAAAATGAGCGATCAAGATAAGTGATCATCTATTAAATAGCATAGGAGGTAATGATAAGTTAATAAAGTAATTCTAAGTAATAAATCACGTAATATATAGTTAATAAATTCTAAGATGAGTTAAAAATGTAAAATATGAAGTTTATGCAAAATGTATCATCATTCTCGCACTAGTGCAGGATGAGGGCGCATAAGATAGGTAAAACAGGGTAAATGATTATGATTTGGGAAGGGAATAATGGTAAAAAAGGATGCAATTTAGGGGACTAACATCCTCCCATCCCTAAACTGTTGTGTGTCCTCACACAAATTTTTTACCTCTGCAAAAAACCAAAATTTTTGAATACTTCGACTCAATCCTGTTCTGGCATGTTGTCCTCAGGCTGCACTGCCTCGGCCTTCTTCCTATTGATGTGCCTTAACTTATTTGAAACCTTTTTTAACTGCCTAAAACAACATCCAGCCCGATAGTTCCAAACTTTAACCTTGCTTTTATTTTTTTTGAGATCTGCCATCAATTATCCTTTTCTTTGTTCCTTCTCTTCTTGTGCTTTGGTCACAAGCTACTCCAAGTTTTGTACTTGGAGTTCTGATTCTACTATGAAAGCAACAGGAGTCACCAACACTTTTCCTTCCTCTGTCTCAACAAGGGCTGTTACTGACTCCAGAACTTCTATATCTACCATGGTCACACTAAAGAACTCTTCTTCCCACATTCCTTCTTTTTTCGGTTCCTCTTTCTCAGGTTCATCTTCTAATTCATCTTCATCTGGTTCCTCGTCTAATTTTTCTTCCTCAGGTTCTTATTCCTCCTCCGGTTCTTCTTCCTCTTCCAGGTCTTCTTCCTCAGGTGGTTCTTCCTTAGGTTCTTCCGCATCCTCCTTTTCTTTAGCTCCTCCTTCGATTTCTGGTTCTTCTTCTCGGGCTGCGACTTCTTCTTGTACTGGTGCAGGATGGGGTTCCATACCCTGTGGGGGTTGTGGTTCTTGTTCTACCTCCAAAACTTTACTCTTATTTTGGGGATTTCTAATAATATTTTCCAGTGGAAAATCATCCCCAATTTTTGCAATATTCACCACATCTGCAAGAACCAATAGGTTGTCATGCTCAGAGGCTTGTGCCTGTGTAGAAGGTGTTTCTCCATC
Source organism: Pinus albicaulis (assembly GCA_034641835.2). Classification (NCBI taxonomy): domain Eukaryota; kingdom Viridiplantae; phylum Streptophyta; class Pinopsida; order Pinales; family Pinaceae; genus Pinus; species Pinus albicaulis. Next base: position 536,550,198 of record CM076576.1, on the reverse strand, counting down.
TGGGGAATGTTGGGTGTAGGAATTACACTTAAGTAAAAATCCTCAACACTTAATTGTCAACTCGGGGGATCAACTTTCATAAATAAGGATTTAACTATTCGTCCATCATGTCTCCGATTTACTTTCTGTGGGTACTCATCATTTCTGGTTGGGCTCAATTGGTACGCGCAATGGCGGTTTAACAGTCAGGTACAACAATGACGGGATGTTTGGAATGAAGGTAGGAGCGGGGGGAATTATGAGTGAAGGATATTTCACATTATGGCGGAATGGGGTAGATTATATGCAAATAACGATTACACGATTTCACATTCCTTCATAATTACAAAAAAATACTTAGCATTCATTTAAAAATATCATGATTCCTACTTGAAAACTTCATACTTTCAACTAATTTCCTCCTAAGTAATATAATAGCGTAACCGCTTATCAATGATATGAATAAAATCATATAAATTTTCATCATGAACACTTTCTTATGTCATATGATATATGTACTATTGCTGATAAGGTGTGTGCTTTTATTGATCTTTTCACCGCATAAATCACATCATTTTGCTGGTACTTTTCTGCTTATATCATATAGGAAAATATGCTTTCACTAGTGCAAGCATAATGTTAAGACAGAGAATTAAAATATAGGCTGGATTTCACATGATTTCTTTGACTTATTCTGAATTTTCTTCACCCGTTGATGCTTTAGAGCACAACCTTCTGATCTTTATATGCAAGATCCTGCAATGAAATTCATAAGGGAATAAAGGAGCGGGAAAAGGAATTTTTTAGAATGGGAAGGAATTCTGTCACAGGGATTCCAAGAAAGTACCAAAAGAGGGAAAATAGAAGTGGGATAGGGAAAAAATTTCAGGGTTAAAGTGGGATTTCTTCAAGCGGATAGGGTGAATTCATAATAATATGGGAAGGTTAATTATATTAGGATTCTGAGAAGAAAGCTAAGGGGAAATCATGAAGTGGGATATGAATAGAGGCAGAAAATTTCTGGAAGGTCTGCCTTCACTGGTGCAAGGAAAAAATAATTGCAGCGAGAATTAAGCGTTACTTGGAAAAAAAATATCCATGCTAATTACCCCTATTGTATAAAGGTTGGCTCTGCTAAACCTGCTTTTACTTCGGTGGTTACTAGCATATCTAAATATCAAGCAACATTCTCTTTTTATTATAAACTTTTCATCTTCCTACCAGCAAGCTGGTTTTCAGGTTGATCCTTCTGCAATCATGTCAGCAGATTGATTTTCATAATTACAGGAAATTATTTTTTCTTTACTTTTTTTTCTTACTTTTGTTAATTTTTTTCGAAGAAGAGGGATTCAAGTTTTCAAGAGGTTAGTATTACCATTTACCACTACCATTCCAAATTGCTGCTGAACTTGCTATGTAAAATATTTCTTGGCAAGTGGTTGAAAATATTTCTTTAATCTATGTCTGTTTACCAAGAATACTGTATCCTGTCCATCAATAGTTTTGACTTCTATAGCTCCATTCTGAAATACTTGGATTACTTCATATGGTCCCATCCAACATGTATGGAATTTTCCTTTAAAAAATTTAAATATAGAATCATAAAGGAGTACCCAATCACCTGGTTGGAACTGTTTTTTCTGAATGGACTTGACATGCCACCTTTTCCGTTGCTGTTGGATTAATATGTTTTGCTAAATAACATCTCTATGAAATTCATTTAACTCATTTAAAAAAAGAATACGTTATTGATGTGCCTCAGAGAGATTGAGTCCTAGCTAAACTGTAGTTCTGAAAGTTTTGATTTGGAACTCAATCAGTAATAGAACCTATTTGCCGTATACCAGCTCATATGGTGTGTGCCCTGTACTATTTCTCCAAGTGGTTTCGTATGCCCACAAAGCCAATATTTTCGATGCATATTCACTATCTTTGTGAGAATGGACTCGATCACCTTGTTTGTAGAATCCACCTGGCCATTTTCTTACGGGTGATACGGTGTAGACTTCTGGTGCCGAATCTTGTATTTCTCCATCACTCTTGTACTAGATTAGAAATAAACTGCAGACCATTTTTAGAAACAATTTCTCTAGGCACACCAAATCTAGTAAATATTTCAGAAAAGAGAAAATCAACAACAACTTTTTCTATAGAAAAATAATAGCTTTAGCTTCCACCCATTTTGTAACAAAATCTGTACAAACCAAAATATTATTTTTACCTAATGTTGTTGGATTTATTGGCCCTACAAAATCAATAGCCCATTTTTCAAATGGCTCAATCATAACTTGAGGGCATAAAGGAATTTCATTGGTTTGGTTAGGTTGGCCCATTCGTTGACAACTATCACATTGCCTAACATACTGCTTGGCATCCTTAAACAAGGAAGGCCAAAAGTAGCCAGAACGTAATATTTTATATGTAGTTCGCTTGTCAACGAAGTGGCTTCCACAAGGTTCATCATGAGCAGATTTAAATATGTCAAACACTTCCTCCTCTCTTACACATATGCAAATAATCAAATCTGGACCGGTGTAAAAGAGGTCTCCTTGAATCTAGGAGTATGTAGCACTTTTCTGAATAATGTTCTGCTTTTCACGAGCAGGCAAGTGAGGTGGTGTTTTTCCAGTAACCAAATAATTGGCGATGTCAGAAAACCATGGAGAATCCGTAGACATAGCAAAAAGATGTTCATCTAGAAAAACATCATTAACAGGAGTCACATCACTAGGATTATCGAGTCTAGAAATAAAATATGCTACAACATTTGATTTTCTTGGTCTATCAACAATAGCAATATTGAACTATTGCAACAATAGCAACCAACTAGTCACTCTACCACTAGTCAATGGTTTTTTCATCAAGTATTTAATCGCAGAATGATCAGTATGAAAAAATACTTCATATCCTGTGATACACTGTCTGAACTTATTAATTGCAAAGATTACAGCTAAAAAATCTTTCTCTGTAACTGTATAGTTTAATTCAATAGAAGACAAATTCTTATTAACATAATAAATAGCATATGATTGTTTTCTTCCTCTTGTCCCAAAGCTGCGCCAACAGCCAGGTCTGAAGCATCGAAGGAAATGTGAAAGGGTAGGGACCAGTTTGGACCTCTCAAAACTAGTGCCTGTACCAACTTTTCCTTCAATGTTTCAAAAGACTATTTACAAGCTGTGGACCAAGAAAACTTTCTATCATTAGCTATAAGTCCAAAAAAAGGAGCAGCTATCTTAGAAAATTTTTCAATGAATCTTCTATAGTAACCAGCATGTCTGAAAACCTCTTACTTCCCTTTGAGTTTTTGGTGCAGGAAGATGCAGAATGATTTCGATCTTTGCCGGATCAACCTGGATACCTTTGTCAGAAATCAGATGGCCAAGTACCACTCCTTCTTTGCACATTAATCTACAATTATTGTCACTCAAAGCAAGGTGGGATTATTGGAAACAAAGAAGTACTTTCTCCAAATTTTTGAGAGCTTCCTTAAAAGAATTACCAAACATAGAAAAGTCATCCATATAAATTTCTACAAATTCAAGATCAGCAAAAATAGCCAATACTACCCTTTAAAAGGTAGCCGGAGCATTACATAATCCAAAGGGAAGCACTTTATAAGCAAAGATACCCCATGGGCATGTAAAAGTAGTTTTATCCTGATCTTTGGGTGCAATCTGTATCTAGTTATAGCCACTGAAACCATCCAAAAAGGAGAAATATTTCTTTCCTGCAAGGGTATCAAGCACCTAGTCAATGAAAGGGAGAGAAAATTAATCTTTAAGAGTGGCTTTTTTTAATTCACGATAATCAATACAAATATGCCACCTTCCATCTTTCTTAGGTACTAGCACTAATGGAGAGACCCACTGACTATCAGAAATAGGATAGATAAAACCAGCATCTAAAAGTTTCTGTATTTATTCTTTCACAACATCTCTTAGAGATAGATTCATTCGTCTTTGGGGTTGTCGAACAGGTTGGGTTCCTTCCTGAATACATATACGATGTGTACAAGTTTCAGGAGGGATACCCTTCATGTCTTCATAGCCCCAAGAAAATGCACTAAGATGGCTTTGCAACAAATTCACAAGCTACTCTTACTGAGATGGGTCTAAATCTGAACTGATATGCAAAAACTTACGAAGAATAATCTCAACAAGAGTAGTATCAGGCTCCAGAATACTCAAAGGAGTGGTCAAAGATAGTGGTATAGAAGAATGAGAATCATGGTTTTCTTGTAAATATAGGCTAAAAATCAAGCTTAAAGGCTCGAAGCTAGGCATGGTTTCTAGATTGTTCAGGAAATCTTGAATCTCATCTTCTTGCGAAGACCCAGTATAATGATGAATAAGAGAAATAGACTGAGTCTCCTCATCATTTCTTTGGTCCAACCATAAAGTGTCTCGAAGGTCCTGAATGGATCTAGAAGGGGGGTATAAGGTAAATTTCTTCCTAGAATCTCCATGTGAGATATACATATCTCCGGAACAAAATCTAATATATGCATCGGCTGTAGGAAGCCATGGTCGACCCAAGATCAAGGGATGTCCTCCAACTGGGTTCTTTGGCTGAAGCACAATGAAATCGGCAGGATATTCCCAAGAATCTAATGAGATGATCACATCATCCAATACTCCTTCAGGCTTAATTTTGGATCTATCTGCTAATTCAAGCATAGTGGGAGTAGGGCGAATATGAGATAATCGAAGTTGATCCATGGTTTGCTTAGTCATTAAATTAATGGCTGCCCCCAGGTCTATAATAAAATGAGAGGCAAGGATATTACCAATATGAACAGTGACAATAGTGTTTCTGGGATCAGTATATTTTTCCAAAGACACACATCCCGTCATCAACTTTGCTTCCCTACCAAAAAATTGAATAGTTTGGGGTTCCAATCCCTTCCTCCTGGGTTTCTTGAGACAGAGTTCCCTAATAATCTTGGTACAAATGGGGATCTCCTTAATGGCTTGGAGAAAAGGTATCTTAATGAAAATATTTCGAAGTTCTGATGCCAAATCAGTCTCAAAAACAGGGTCTCTTCTTTCCATTACTAGCCTCTCTGGGAAGGGAGGCTGGTTGGAAGAAGATGGCGAGGACTTAGAGGGTAAGGGTTGCTTAGTGACAATTTTCGGAGAATGGTTAAGATTTTCCTCTTCTCCTTTCTATTCAACAATCACCATAGATTGTTTCCTATTTTCTAGTATTACAATCCTTCCTGTTCTTAATTGAATATCATGAAATCCAACTAGAATAGACTGGTATTCGAATGGAAATGGCGAGTTTTTTACATGGATCATTTACACTGATTTATTATTAGGATTGGGCGTAGGTTGAGCAGGAAATTGAGGAGGTCGGAAGGGTGGAGGTAAAGGTAATGGGGTGGTCTGACTCGGAAGTTGAGGCATTGGATAGAGTACATGTGTAGATGGATATGGTTGCATAGGTGGCTGGTAGGAATATGGAGAATGAGTTGGGCCTTTCCAACCCTGTTGCCATGGTTGGGAAGGTTGCCCATGCTGATACTAATTTCGATAATGCCACTGCTGATGAGAGTTAGGATATGAATATGCATGTGGTTTATAACCAAAATAGTGTGGAGTAAATTCAGGAGCCATACCTGCACCTACCTGAGGCCAAATTATTCTTGCTACCATAGCATAAAATTGTTCGGCTTCAGGCTATCCCCCTGTAAATACTGCTTTAATTCCAGGTATAGAGGGACATTTTTCTGTGATATGGTCTTCCGCAAAAATTTCACACTTATTAGTTTCTTTCAAGTTAAGAGGGAATTCTTTAGGGGATGCTTGTCTCTGCATTTAGGACAGAAAATACATAATGAATATTATTCCTTCATAAGTTTTTGTTGAAATTTTAAGGAGTCTAACTGTTTAGTAACAGTGTTCATTATATAAATTTTCATGTTTTCCATTTTATTTTCCAGTCCAATTATCATAGCATCAGTAGATTCAGTTTTTCTATTTTTATTTTGACTTCCTCTACCGAATCTACACTGATTTCTTGAAAATTTCCGGCATAATTCACAAATTTGATCAAAATTTTGCTAAGAAATATCACCTTGTCCTAATAGATTCAAATTTTTTCTAGCATTATCAGTAATTCCACTTAAGAACAAGGTTCTAATAGTGTTGGGATCAAGCCTAAGTTTTGACCTTTGTAAAATATACAGAAATATTTCCAAATAATCTTCAAGCATTTCATCATCATTTTGTATGATTGTAAAAATTTCATCCCGCATGTCCCGAGTTTTACAATATTCTTGATATTTAGACAAAAATAACCTCCTCATCTGGTCCCAGGAAGTTATGGTGTTTCCTCCTAACCCCATAAACCAGTGTAAAGTTGAGTCCTTGAGAGTAACAGGAAATAATCTTAACTTCTGAGCCTCAGTTGCATAATCATTTCTACACAAAATATCGAACTCAAATAGAAAAGAGTTAGGGTCTTCATGAAATTTACCATGGAAATGAGGGAGAGATGATGGTGGAATGTTCTTCAAATGTGACATAGTATCAGGATCCACAATTTTAAAAACAAAATTAGATTGTCCTTCACTTACCTGGTTGTCACTAGTTCCTTCCAAATGATCTCCTTGGTATGCCATTGTTTCCTTCTTGCTTGTACCACTTTCCATAGGCTGATCCACACCTGAGCTGTTATTACCAAGATCCAGGTGGATTGTTCCTGCGTGATGGGTTTGGATTGAATTGGGCTTCCAGCTTGCATAAGGAGACCCAATGTGAGAAAAATTATTTTGGCCCTTAGTGGGCTTTGAACCTGTTAGCCAGCTATAAAATTTGTTATATCAAATGTTCAAGAAACAATTTTTATTGCTAAAAGATGTTATCTCTTGAAGACTTTTGAAGGCCTCATGCTTCTGTCCAAATCTTCACTACCGTTTCCATTTCCACACTCTGAAACTTCTGCTGATTTCATGAGAAAAGACTGCTGCAAAATCATCATTTTTCCCCTTCCTCCACTCAAAACTAACCTTCATTTTCTCCCCTTTTTCTCCACAAAATTCCTCTATTTTTCATGATTCCCCTTCTTCCGTTCATGAAAATCATTTTTACATAGTTTAAAACTCATTTTTAAACTATACCGAAACCCTAAAATCCATTGAAAAACTTGAAAAAATTCATAAATTGTATTATAGACTTAAGCCCCTTGGGCTAAGTCCTAAACCACTTGCCCTCCATATGCCTTGGTGCTGGAACTAGGCGCTAAGTCCTTGTGGCGCTTATCGCATCGGAAAATTTTAATGGTTAGATTGAAAAGCCCAAGCCTGAAGCTCCGATTGTGATTGGCCCTTTATTGTATACGCCCCGGGCCTATTATCATTCCATATAGACCAAGGCCCCACAGTCGGGCGCCTATCCATTTCGTATATGTAAACCCACCCTGGCACATAAAAACCTTTGTTTTTCATTTAAAATTGGGTTTTCCTATGTTTTAAAGCTTTTTCACCTGTTCATAAGTTGAAACAATCCCGACCGTTGATCTTAAGCTGATCAACAGCCCACGCATCATCGCATCGCAAGTTTCATCAGGCGCATTTTATTTCTTCCCCTGATTGATCATCCCTCGATCAATCGAGAGCCATTGATCTTCCCCCCACCTTCCGTGATCCAATGGTCCTTATTCACTCCGATCACAAGTCTTACCTCCACTTCAAAATCCTCCAATTCATTCCCGACCGTTGATCTATAACCGATCGATGGTCAGCGATTAATCGCATCACAAGTTTTCAGTGCTGTGAAATTTCTTTCCCCACCGATTGAATGCCTTCGATTGCATCTGGACCATCCACGTGTCCAGATCGGACGGTCTAGATCGCATTTCCCGCCTTTGGTTAAATTTATGCAGCCCTGCTCATAATTTTTGTCGGCCAATCCTGACCGTTGATCTCTGCAGATCAACGACCCTCATTAACTCCTTCTCCACTTTGTATTATTTCCTTTGGACCCCCAGATTTAATCTCATCCATTCAAATCTTCGATCCAGTGGCCCAGATTGAACCCACCTATTTTCTTACCACCCACGCATCTAATCCATATCGCGCTCATTATCCTCTGTCAGACATGAGGCCCCACATATGATGGCCAATATTACATATCGTGTAACTTTCAGCATGAAGTTTAATTTCTCAAAGGGCACACGGAATAGGTGGTTTTCTGGTGCCATGTGTTGGACGGGGACACATATCATGTTCCAAAAGGGAAAACTGCCTACCCGCCTTTTCCTCTGCGTGAAAACCACTGTTTTCTTCACCAAAACCACTTTCCCTCTTTCCTTTTTAAGCTTTCGCGCACCTCCTCAGCTGTTGATCTCATAGGCCAATCTCATCCGATGGCCCATGATCATCCCGAACTCCCAACTCTATTTTTAACCATTTTTCCTCTGAACTAAGGTTTTTTACCTTATTCCTTTGTATGTTCGCCATTTCTATATTATACGTCCCAGATCGCTCTCGACCATCGATCTCTGCGCGATGGATAGATCTGACATATTTTCTCCTCTGCTCTCCTTTGACTTCCTTTTACGTATCTACACCGTTGAATGATGCCATCCAACAGCCATGCTCCTCCCCACACCCTCTGAAGAAGTTAAACCCAAAACACAGGATTTTTTAATTAGTTTTGTATTTTGCAGGTGTTTAATGGTTTATCCATTATGTTAAAGAAAAGCCGAAGGTTGGGAATGACGATTCTCATGCCTTAGATTCATTAAAGGGAAGCCATCCATGGGTTCAATTTCCATGTCTCGTCAATGCTTCATGGGCATTGATGCCTCACGAGCCCTGTGTAGCACTGCAGATCAACAAGACACAGTGAGTAAAATCACAATCAAAGAGTATCAGTGTCGAAGACAAAACATACCAGAAACATAAGATTGAAGGCTAGTTTGGAGATTACGGCTAAGATTGATTATCAAAATCCTAATCCTCCAAATTAAAACACAACTAAAGAAAATCATAAGTGTTAAACAGACAGAAAGGCCTCCACCACCTCAACAGAGGCGAATTGATTCCTCTCAGCTACCTCAGTGCCACCTGTAGCCACAAGCATTCAAACAGAGGCCTAAGTTATTGATCAAAATAAAATATTTGCCTCAGTGTAGCCAGAGAGTTAATTCTGCCAAAGAACTTAATGAAAAAATATCAGCAGAGTTAATATTACATGACGCAGAACCTTAAAAGTCAACATAAGCTCCCACCGATCTTAATTCTTAAATGTAAATCAATTAATACAGATGAACATCTGTAAAATTCTTCATCGAGCCCCTCAAAGGCTAAGAAGTCATTAGTCTGTATTAATTGACCCAGAAGATCTTTTATCATATCCCACCTCCTCATTCTTCTATAAATACTACTGTAGAAGATGAGAAAATGTTGGTTGCTGAACTTTGAAATATACTTGAGCTTGATACTTCTACTTGTAAATAGTGTTCACTAGCTCTTGGAGCTCTGCTTGTGATAGATAAGTTAGTCTGGGAAGTGTAGATGATTGCTAAACTAAAGCATTGGACTTAAAGCTGTAACTAGTTTGGAGCATCAATATAAGCTAATTTATGGGATCCTGGTCTATTTCAACGGTGTTGTTACTTCTTATTGTAAATTTTTATTTTATTTTTGTTTCCACTTTGTCCATCTTCTCTTATAAATAACAACATGCATAGAGTTAGGACCTACTGTATATCAGTACCCTTCTCTGACTGAAACTCTTTATCTATATGTTTTCCACCACCTTGTGTTATTTAGGAATGATTTAATTCAGTTCAAGCAGTAGGAATGCTGGCGTTCCCTCGTCCTCCTGTTTAGCTAAATATTATTCCTGAATGTTATTTTCATTTCATGTTAAGTAGAGATGAAATAAGGAAGATATGGTGTGCCCTGGTCCTAGTTTTATCCCAAAATACTGTTTGAAAGTTTCCCTTGGAATGTGTTAAAATATGGATAGTTTAAAAGTACTTACCATATCTTAGGCCATTTTTTGTTATCTTTGTGTTTGTCTTGAAAGTTACCAAGTAAAGCAGAGCTAGGAGAGGATTTGTGGTGAGCCCGGTCCGCTAGTTTCTTCTCCAAAAGTTTCCTTCAAGTTTCCCTTTGTTTTTAAATGTTTTCTATTGAAAGTGTATCAAAGGGTGGCTATTTTGAAAGTACTTACCAGATCCTAGTTTACTTTTATGTTTTTCTTAAGTGTGTGTCAAAGGCTGGCTAGTTTAAAAGTCCTTACAAGATCGTGGACTGCTCTTTGTTCTTCATCTGTTTTAATTCCCTTTCTTGTTGTATCATTTCATTCCATAAATCAAACTTTAAAGAGATCCTTAGACATAGATGACTTGCCCCATGGACCACTCTTGCCTCTTGTTGTTTCAATTAAACCCTATTATGACTCCATAGCCCAATGGACTAAAACCTGTAATTATCTATCTTTTTGGCCAAAGCTTACTCTAATTTCTTGCAAATTCTCACCTATGAAACTCTTTGCATTTAGGAATTTCCACCTTAAACAATAATCATTCTCAACCATCCAAAAACAAAAAAACCTTTGGCCTTCATAACTAGCCTAACATCATTACCATAAAATTTCAAAGACAAATCCAATCTTTGCACTTATTGGAGAGATCCCTCTTCGGATTCAGGAGGGCTAGATCCTAGAATCCCAAAGTGGTTGAAACGATGTTTTTTCTATGATTGGACTTTTTCCAATCTTGCTAATTATAGATTCCTAACAGAACCCTTACCTTTCCTAGGCATTCATCTCAAAAAGAAAGAAAACTATCAAAACAATTTCTAGTAAAAAAAAATGCTGTCAGAAATCAATCAACACCAGTAAAAAAATCCTTCAAAAAATATTTGCAAAAATAAAGGAAGCTTACCTCTATTACACAATCAGAAAATTCTTACCAAATCAGACCACCTGCTCAGCAACGACGCCAAAATGTTGGGTGCAGGAATTACACTTAAGTAAAAATCCTCAACACTTAATTGTCAACCCGGGGGATTCGTAAAGTTAGAGACGAAGAACAGGAAATTCCAGAGATGGTATGAATATTTCTAATATCAACTCCTAATTTTGAAAAGAAGAATTGCAGAATCAAACTTTGGAGAAGAAAGAGGAAACTCAAACCATCAAAACAATTTGAGGCTAGAACAAGAAGAAATGTACTTGAAAAATGGATTCAGAAATAAAGAGGAGCAATCACTCTAGCTAAATATTGATTAACTACTGAGAATGTGTTTCCTTTAGCAAAGACACCTTAGCAGTTTCCAACAAATGGGCCCCTTGAATCCTGCATATGTAAAGATATCCTTCTTGTGAAAAATCAATCTTGCACTAGTGTAGGAACAACAATTTATGCAGAAAGTGTAAAGTAATGTCTTTACTAAAAGTACTTTTCTTTGTGCAAGGTCTTTGAATTTTCTCAAGTCCGCAACACTCAGATCCAATACCAAGAAACTGGTTCTTGTACCTGATCAAAGCTTCTTGCACTTTAACTTTTGATTCTTGAAATCAATAATTCATTATTGCAGTGTAATAAAACCAAATCATATATCGGTAAAGATGAATGTCTATAGAAATTAAGAATATAGTCTTTTTAATTAAGATATGACTGAAAGCAAGAAAGATGTTAGAAGTAAGCTAGAAAGGCTTGCTACATCATATTATCTAGCACCGGTGCAAGAACAGTTCTCCTACTTGCACCAGGGAGAAACAAAACCAATGTGCAGAAAAATAGATAGCACACCAATGTGCACTGGTGCAGGATCGAACCAGGCAGAGGAAATAAACCAAATCATGCAGAAAATGAATAGCACACCAACGTGCACTAGGGTAGGTAACTCCTCCTACTTGAGCCAGTCAAGAAAAAGAAATCAACAGTGCAGAAAGTAACTTAACTACTTCACGCAGCAGATCTGCTTCCACTCAAACAGAAATTCAAATACTACAAATGAAATCACACTTAACAGCTTAAAACATAAATTACAAGAACAACAAGGAGGGAGAACATGCTGGGTTGGCTGGGCCCTTAGCCAACTAGCGCGCTTCCCTTTCAAAGGAAAACGCTGCTCAGTATTAACTCATCAACTATTTAAGCCAAATGATAAAATTTACAGAACATGAGGCAGAGCTCTTCTTATTAGATCCTCAAAGAAATTACATGCATGATTACATATCCAACCCAGATTTGGGCGATAACATAAAACAGTCTTGTTACCGCCTCCTGGTTCTATTCTATGATCTATTCGATTCTTCAAAACATTGAATTGTTTGTCCTATTTACATTTTTTTTTATATAGATCCTTTTAGCCGCAGGCCAAAAGGATTGTTTACCATTACATAGCCAATTATAGAAATCGTTATAACAAATTACATAACTGATTGTAGAATAAGCTTTCAGCCTTCAAAATTAAATTGCTTTTAACAAAATAGGTCGCGGCTATCTCCAGCTGTTCATTTCTCTTAAGTCTGATCTCAGCTACTCTCAACTTAACTATTTTCATAGCTGGGACTCGACTTCCTTTGTATATATCCTCATTAAAACAGGCGGCAACCCAAGTGATCCAAATTTTTTTCCAAGATTCATGGCATTGGTGCTAGTGCGGGATCTGTTCTGCACTAAAAATCAGTGATCAAGATAAGTGATCATCTATTAAATAGCATAGGAGGTAACAATAAGTTACGAAAGTAATTCTAAGTAAGAAATCACGTAATAGACAGTTAATAAATGCTAAGATGAGTTAAAAATGTAAAATATGAAGTTTATGCAAAATGTGTCATCATTCTCGCACTAGTGTAGGATGAGGGCACATAAGATAGGTAAAACAGGGTAAATGGTTATGATTTGGGAAGGGAAGAATGGTAAAAAAGGATGCAATTTATGGGACAAACATAAGGGACCAACTAGGTGAGCAAGAAACAATTCCAAATCGACCCATAACTATAGCATTGTGGATGATTTAGCCCAATATCCCACTGCCATTCCAGCTTTGGAGGTATTACAATCATGCCCAAAGCAAAGTAAATCCTTACTTTCCGTGTTAGGCACCATCAACCCTATCGATTCATGCCTAATGGCTTTCAATTTAGATAAAGCCACCCCTAGGCTTCCTTCAATGGTTGCCTTCCAGATATCTTTTTCATTCCAAAACATCTCCATTCACTGATGTATCATTGACAAGGGTGAATCCACATGCATCATTTCAAAGAATGTCTGGCAAAATTTAGGGTCTCCCGAACTAAAGCCATCAGACATTACACTCAAAGAATACAATGGGCGCACATCTGCTCCAGTCGGTCTCTACCAGAATGTCCTGGTATGCTTGGACGGAACGACAGTCCTTATAGACATTGAATTCTTGGATGCTCAACTGGATTACAACATACTCCTTGGGCAGAGTTATATGTATGCCATGTCAGCCATAACCTCCTTCGTCTTTTGAACCATGATGTTCCCACATGAGGATCGCATCATTACTATTGACAAATTGACATACCACCACAAGTGGTCCCTAACAAATTACAACGTTGTTCTACCCTATGTAGACATGTCCACAGAGACGCTTATACGGTACCAAGAATATGGCCCCATCCAATTCAAACTATCGTCCACCCTCGGGTCATTTCTAGGAAATCCCACTGTTATACTATAATCATCATCTGATATCGTAGAGGCTCTGGTGTGCATGATGTATAAATCAAGCATCAAAGCTAGTGAGGAGAGGGAGAAAAGTATTAATTCCACCGAGACCTCGGTCACGACACCCTCTCTAGCCTACGCCGCCTCCCAAACTCTTTTCCTATACCCCCCGTCTATTTTTGTGTCACAACAAATCTAGGCCTCAGTGGTGTTTCCAAACTTATCATTTGCAATTCCAGTTTGCTACCTAGCCCCACCTACCATGACGAGAGTCCCAAACGTCACCTATACAAGGTTAAAACCCTCATTCCTAAGGAGGCCCCATCTGTTAAGGAGATTTTCGCAACCATCCCATTGAAGGAAATTTCCATCGCAAAACTGATGGTTACGACCAAGAAAACCAATAAAAAAGGGAAGAAGGTAGAAAATCCCACCATGCAATGGGAATTACAACCCTACACCATATGCGACATGTAGGCCACCCTACCCACATATGCCCAGAGCTGGACAAGCTAAAACTGCTCCTTAGCTCTGCGGTAAATATCGCGGCAAAAAAGTTCCCTTAAAAAGGAACCTGCCACCAAAAATAAAGGCAAAGAACTGCGTACCAACCACACATGCGCTATTTCTGGCCATTATGGGCATTGTTATCACAAAAGTGTACTTTAATGGCTGCTTATCAAACAATTCAGATTAACGGTTTCAAACTAGCTTTTGACTGAAGCTTAGCCTCTTCAGTCTAAGAGGGCTCTCTCAAGGGGGTTAATGATATTGAATAATGATAGTACTAGATGACTAACTCCATGGGAAAAGTAATTTTATTTTTATGTTTGCAGGTTGAAAAAAATTCAAGCTTGCTACCATTGGGCTTATGGAGTCAACAATCAGTAGTTTCAGTGGCAAGGTTTCTTGACATGGAAGTTGAGGCAGATAGGGATCTTTAACAGAGGAAACTCACACATAAAACATAGGGAAACACATTAATTTCATCACTAAAGGAAGTCAGATCATAAATTATGAATTCTTAGTAATGGAGAATAAATCTACTGCAAGTGGTAAAAACATAAAGATATAGATCAATAAGACATTAAAAACCCCATGAGAATATTAGGTCTGTCAAGAAGAAAGTCACTCTGTATTACTGATATAAGTCAAGTACATAAAGCAGTAGTTTAGTGCAAAAAATATCTAACCCCTCACTACTTCGATGCTTTCTCTTTAAATAGACCTTCTTTACAACAAGGATGATCTGCCTGGTGGCTATACCATCGAATTCTCCTATGACACATCACATAACTGAAATACATAACTCCTAACAGAAAAATGACAACTATACCTAAAATAAATCATCTCCTAATAGGACTCTAAATCCTATTTATTTCATAACTCTACCTTATCTTGTGAAATAGTTACATGTCAGTTACAACATAAGAATCATATGCTAGAAAGATACATGATAGGTTCATTACCACTTTACATATTTAAGACTCTCCTAGACATGTGGAAAATAACCCTATTTTTCAGGAATACATAACCCTCATCTTCAAAGAGTGTTTTGTTGGATGACCTGTCTCCACAGCACTTCCTTCAAGTCATAAATATTTGATGTTAAGCTCCCTTGACAAGTTCGTGGAGTCCAGCTATCCAAAACTGCCATTAACATGCTCCAAAACCTTCAAAAATAGCTCGCTATGAAAACAAGACAGTTTCATAGCGAGCTTTGGTAGCGTTGAAAAATTAGCTTCTGCAATCAAAAACTTTGCTCCTTTGTTGTTCCATGGTGTCAATCAAATCATGACACATCACCACCATCAATCTCCCTCCCTGAAAACTGCAGAAAGTGAATTTATAGGAAAAAGGGCTGCTATAGGTTTTTTCGTAGCGTTTTCCTGGCTTTAAGCCTAGCAAACACTACAAAATTGTGTAAAAGTGAAGATATTTCACATTTCAAAACTGTCTCCAAAAGTAATTTCCAACTGAAAAAAGCCTGATTTCATGCATGTAATGAACCTTATCAAGTGTATTCAATCCAATTTTATGGCTCATGTGGAGTTTCCTCCTCATTTATAATTAGTTGAGAAATGGGCTCTTCAACCACAGTCATCTTCAAACCCTTCTTTTCTAGCTCTTCATGAATCAGGTCCAGTTGTTCTTGAAGGTCTTTGACTTTGTCCTTCAGTGTCATGTTCTTAGATTGTGAGTGCAGGTTTACCTTTTTTATGTGATTTACCTCTTTTCTTAGTGTCTGAGTCCACTTTATCAGTGTTTCTGTGTTTTCCAAGGTCTTTGAGACACATGTGACTTGATCCACCGAAATCTTCCTCATCTGTTCAAACTAGACTCTTTCAGCTCTATGTTTCTTTGCCTCTTTCCTCAAGGCTGATATCTCTTCACTTGCATCTTTCAACTACTACTTAAGGACTTCAATTTCTGAATTTTCAGTGATTTTCTCTTTTCCCTTGTTTTGTTTGATGACTAGATTTTATTTTGCAGGTGAAGAGAGGTCTATGATGCTTGGTGGTGGTTGAATAGTTTCACTGACCTTCTAAGTTTCTTTGTTGCTTTCCAAGACTTTTCTGGCATGTCTTGTCATTGATTTTCTAGCTTGAAACATGAATCATGAATCATCACCTGTAAACTATAACTTCTTAGCTATTTTTCCTTTCCTGAGCTTCCTTCCTCCCTCATCTATGTCTTCAGCTTGGACAATGGGAGTTTCTTCAATATCAATGGCATGCAAGATGACCTCCAAATTACCCTTAGCCATTGTTTAGCTCCTTGTAACCCTCTTGCTACCATTTTTGCTCACTGTTTGATTTTGTTTTGCAGGTGTAGCTTTGGGTGTATCAACCTTCTGCAAAGGCTCTGTCTCCATGATCACCGACTCAACTTGCTCTGGTACTGTAGGTGATGAAACATCTTTATGTTTGCAAACTCTTTTAGGAGTGACAACATCTATTTCAAAACCACTGATGAACAAAAAATATGTCCAATCTCTACCTAATATTTTTAACTCCTCTAACACCATCAACTTGATCAAACCATGATGAAAGAGAGAAGTTTCATTTCCTTCTTTTTTAACTTGGACCTTATCTGACATTTTAGCTAAGCTTCTGTATAAGTAAAAAGGAAACTCAAGAGACTTCTTACCCACAAAATTTAGTAGAAGCCTAAGGTGCTAGGAATAGACCATGTGAAACCTCCCTTCACATGTGTAGTACTTCTGAATAATTAGCAGCAACTTTGAGAAGTTGTCTTTCATGTAGCTCCTTGGGATAGCATTTGTGAGATCAATTTCACTATACTCTGGCTTGATGAATTATTTGTAGTCCTGCATGGTGAACTTGATGTCTTTTAACCACTGTTCCCCTCCCCTAGGGACTCTTGTTTTTGCTACAATGGTCTCTAGTGTTACTATGATGTTTAAAATTCCCACCTTTGAAGCTGTCCCATTGAAACTGACGGCAAACTCCTTAGAAACCTGCAAATGACAACCTTGCAGCCTTTGGCAGAACTGCAAACAACCTGTTTTTCTGAATATCTCCAAGGAAGTTGGGTTTTCATTTAATAGATTCATGTCCATGGGCTCATATCTAAGGTAGTGACCACCTTTGTTAGTTTTCTTCCTTGTAGCCATGTTTATTTTATACCTTCTCAGCCTCGCTTGATTAGTAACACTTGCAACTCTGGAAAATGCCAGCAACTGGCTTGGCTTCATGAAACAGCCCTCCAAAACTAAATACCATGAAAATATGAAGCAGAGAATGAAAAATGACTCAATTGGGTAATGTTTTAAAGTTTCGATGACAAATAATGCCTTAACCATGACTCATGTATGCTAAAAACAATAATGGTGACGTTAGAAATGACCTTTGTACCTTGATTTAACCCTAATTGAATCGAATGACATCCACCCTAACTCTACTAATCATGGACTGACACCTTGCACCAGATTTGACAAGACAGACAGAAAAATCATGTTTCGTAGCATGGCTAGATCATTTTATGACAGTTTCACTACAAAAATATTAGGCAGTTTCGTAGCAAAAATTGCCATTTTACAGTGTAAAATGCCATTTTACAGTGTAAAATGCCATGAAAAGAAGGAAACTGGCTAAAGTGTCCTTTTTGAAATCAAAATCTTGGTAAATGAAATATTTCAGCAAATGATGACTGATGGGACATGATGTAACCTATATGGAGGTGGGTTTTGAACCTTAGGATAGGTTAAAGATAGAAAAATTTAAATTTTCCTATCCAACTTGTGACAAATTAACTCTATGACCATACCTTTGACAAATGAACTCTATGACCATGTCAAGTAATGTTTCACAAAATTATGAGTGATAACAATGGCTCCATTTAGGATGGTTTTCCCCTGTGGTACACCAAAGAACTTGTAGTTCTAGTGCCATCCATCCTTTTGGAAATAAAGAACTCTGAAATTTGCCAAGCCTTCTTCAAACTCTTATGGCCTTCTCCTCGGGTTCAAGTTTGATGATTATTGCTAAAAAACAAATCTTTACATACTGAAAAGAAGCTCAATCTACTTGAGCTTATTCACACACATTCCAACCTACCCTAAAAATTTCAATCTTCATGTTTGATTCAAGCAACATGAAACCTCCAATAAAGCCAGTCAATGAGCTGATTTGAAATTTGAACCCCTTGACTGCACTTGAACCAAATGCAAATTGGATACTGAAATGACCAAGGCAACATAAAATGGGTCTTATTTTCACAATGAAAACATAATTGGAAATTTGGATTGTAGAACTCTTCCATGTAGTCAGCTATGGTATCATAAAGAACATAGTATGTTTGATAATTCTCAGGACATTTTGCAGTTTTATGAAACTTATATATGATTTCTTTAGAAACATAATATTTCACTTGTGTGCTATCAAACTCATTTTCAAGAACAATGCATTCTTCCTCAATCTCAAAATGGAAAGGTAGAAACACCCTCTATTTGTATTCTGGCATGAAAATATTTTGAAAAAACTAATTTGATCTTCTAAAACTTCAATTTCTTTCTCAATGTTCTTAGCAAATTCATCCAAAAAATGAATCTTATCTTCTGACTTGCATTCAATTGAATTTAAATAAGAAACACGGTCGAAGAAAAATTTTCATCCAACTCCTCATTAGTGTGATCATCATTCCATTGTTTAAAACCTTGAATGGAAGGAGAGTCTACCACCAACTCTATTTTTTCCATCCATGTTTCCAAAAAAATAAGCCAAAAGTTAGCAAATGACTTAATAGATCTAACAGGAAAACTTTCAATCCACTATTTACATTTCCCTTGAAATGAATCATAGAACAATATGATGAAAAGATCTTCATGTCTGACTCTAAGAAGCTCAGTAAAGTCACATAAATCTCATATATGTTTCAAGGTCAAACTCAAATCTTCCCCATTAAATTTTGGACCATTCCTTAAAAAACATGTATCTTTGGGAAAATGATTTGAGAAGCCATAAATTTATGAAAAATATACGCATGAATACCTTGAAACAAGAGTGGCAACATCTGCGTTCTTCATATGTCCAGTGGAATCACCATGAATCTATGAAATTTCTTAATTCTTCAACGATGGAGTTTCGAAGGTAGTTTTAGCCTCGAACAGATTCTGAGCTACTGCTACCTTCAATATTTCAGCTTCAAAATTTTGAGAGAATTATATCTTCAGATCTCCCAGCAGACACACCAAAATGTTATCACAAAATTGTACCTGATCGGCTGCTTATCAAACAACTCAGTGTAACTATTTCAAACCAGCTTTTGACTAAAGCTTAGCCTTTTCAGTCTGAGAGGGCTCTCTCAAGGGGGTTTATGATATTGAATAATGATAGTAACATATGGCTAACTCTATGGGAAATGTAACTTGTTTTTTTTTGTTTGGAGGTTGAAAAGAATGTAGGCTTGCTACCATTGAGCTTATGGAGTCAAAAATCAGTAGTTTTAGTGGAAAGGTTTCTTGACATGGATACTGAGGCAGATAGGGGTCTTTAACAGAGGCAAATCACACATAAAACATAGGGAAACACAGTCATTTCATCACTAAAGGAATTCAGACCATAAATTATGAATTCTGAGTAATAGAGATGAAATCTACTGCAAGTGGTAAAAATATAAAGATATAGATCAATAAGAAATTAAAAACCCCATGAGAATTTTAGGCTTGTCAAGAAGAAAGTCACTCTGTATTACTGATATAATTCAAGTACATAAAGCAGCAGTTTAGTGCAAAAAATCTCCAACCCCTCAATACCTTGATGCTTTCTCTTTAAAGAGACCTTATTTACAACAAGGATAATTTTCTTGGTGGATAGACCATCGAATTTTCCTATGAAACATCACATAACTGAAATATATAACTCCTGTCAGAAAACTAACAGCTATACCTTAAATAAATCATCTCCTAATAGGACTCTAACTCCTATTTATTTCATAACTCTGCCTTATCTTTTGAAACAGTTACATGCCAGTTACAAAATAAGCATCACATGCTTGAAAGATACATGATAGGTTCATTAACACTTTACATATTTAAGACTCTCCTAGACATGTGGAACATAACCCTATTTTTCAGGAATGCATAACCCTTATCTTCAAAGAGTGCTTTCTTTGATGACCTGTCTCCACAACACATCCTTCGAATCATAAATATTTGATGTTAGGCTCTCTTGACATGTTGGAGGAGTCTAGCTATCCAAAACTACCATTAAGATGCTCCAAAACCTTCTAAAATAGCTCGCTATGAAAATAGGACAGTTTCGTAGCGAGCTTTGGTAGCGTTGAAAAATTAGATTTTGCACCCAAAAACTCTACTCCTTTGTTGTTCCATGGTGTCAATCAAGTCATGAAACATCACCACCATCAATATCCCTCCTTGAAAACTGAAAAAACTAAATTTATAGGAAAAAATGATGTTACAGGTTTTTTCATAGCATTTTCCTGGCTTTAAGCCTAGGAAACACTACGAAACTATGTAAAAGTGCAGAAATTTCATATTTCAAAACTGTCTCTAGAAAGTGATTTCCAGCTACAAAAAACATGATTTTTTTCATGTAATGAACCCTTTGAAGCATATTCAATCTCATTTTATGGGTGTTGTGATGTTTCCTCCTCATTTATGATCAATTGAGAAATTGGCTCTTCAACCAAAGTCATCTTCAAACCCTTCTTTTCCAACTCTTCATGAATCAGGTTTAGTTGTTCTTGAAGGTCTTTGACTTGATCCTTTGGTGTATTTTTCTTAGATTGTAAGTGTAGGTTTACCTTTTTGATGTGCTTTACCTCTTTTATTAGTGGCTAAGTCCACTTTATTATTTATTCTATGTTGTCTAAGGTCTTTGAGACACTTGTGACTTGATCCTCGCAAATCTTCCTCATCTGTTCAAACTGCACTGTTTCAACTCTATGTTTCTTTGCCCTTTCCTCAAGACTAATATCTCTTAAATTTCATCTTTCAACTGCTCCTTAAGGACTTCAACATCTGAATTTTTAGTGATTTTCTCTTTTCTCTTGTTTTTTTTTATGACTAGATCTTCTTTTGTAGGTGAAGAGAGGTCTATGATGTTTGGTGGTGGCTGAACAGTTTCACCGACCTTCTGAGTTTCTTTGTTGTTTTCCAAGACTTTTATGGCATGTCTTGTCATTTTGTTTCTAGCTTGAAACATGAATCCTGCATCATCACCTACAAACTCTAACTTCTTACTTGTTTTTCCTTTCTTAAGCTTCATTCCTCCCTTATCTATGTCTTCAATTTGGACAATGGGAGTTTCTTCAATATCAATGCCATGCAATATGTCCTCCAAGTTACCCTTAGCCACTATTTGGCTCCTTTTAACCCTCTTTATTCCATGTTTTCTCATTTTTGGCTTTGGTTTTGCAGGTGTTTCTTTGGGTGTATCAACCTTCTGCAAAGGCTCTATCTCCATGATCACTGGCTCAACTTGCTCTACTACTCTAGGTGATGAAACATCTCTAGGTTTGGGAACTCTTTTATAAGTGACAACATCTATTTCAAAACCACTGATGAACAAAAAATATGTCCCACATAGGATAGGTTAAAGATATAAAATTTTAAATTTTCCTATACCAACTTGTGACAAATGAACAATATGACCATACCTTTGACAAATGAACTCTATGACCATGTCAAGTAATGTTTCACAAAATTATGAGTGATAATAGGCATTACATCCATCATTGCCCATAAATTCCATGATACAGGGACACCTTACATGCAATCGAGCAATCTTACCAAGAGGATCCCTCCATCGAGTCAACTGGAGAAGACCTCGTGTCATTTTATACCTGCAGGAGGCACAAAAATCACCAGAAAGCCTCTCATTCATCTTACCTCCTCCCATCATTTTTCACTGTGCGATGAATGTGACCACCTCATCGACGAATGTGCAGCCCTAGAACTCATCCAAAGGTGGTATCTAGTTGAATGAATGTATTATGTTGGCTTGCGAGCACCACAATTTTCATGTCGACATGTTCTGGAAACCACACTTTAGAACAGTGCCATTACATCCCTCGGTTTCTCTTAGCACTAACTAGTTTACGCACAGCCATAGTATGCATCTCCCTTGAAGATGGCTTTGATATGAAATCCATGGATAACTAAACGACACAAGAAGATGTGACAAGTAGATCCATCCTCTTCACGTCGGTTGAAAAGCGGCCAGTCGGGGAACCCTTAGTCACCCCCAACCACCCTCAACAGAGAAGACTAACATGTGCATTGGGTAAAAAATGCAATCATGTGGTCCCCACATTCCTAGACCTAGAAGTGCTACATCACTAGTACCTAATCACATCACAAAACGAACAGGATGTGAACGCCCACGTAAGGATTTTTTTCTTAGTATGTCAGGGCAACCACCATGAGAAGCGTTGTACATATATCCAGCATGTGCAACCACTAGAAATGCATCATCAGTATATCATCAATACAAATGCCAAAAACCGTAACGGAAGGCAGATTTCCCCCAAGAAACTTACCCCATTTCCACATTGACACATCGAGCAAGTTAGAAAGGCATATCGACCTAGCACGACCCATGTCCATACTAGGCCAGCATGCGGGCTATGCGATAGAATCATCCACCAGGTCAACTAGTGCAAAGAACTGAAGCACCTCATGAGAAAATTTAGCATGGTCTCCTCCCTCCCTCAGAGGCACCTCTCTAACCAGGAGAAAATCACACACTTCTATTGTTGGATCTGCTCACATTTTCACCATACTATGAAAGGTTAACACATCCCCAAGCTTCAAGCGATGAGAGAGACATTAAGTCTACAGTCCCCAAAATAGTTAGACATACCCAAGCTAAAAACTCGGAAATGGCAACGAAGGACCATCTACGCTATGCCTGATCCATTCCGAGTGTCCACTTTAGGGATGATAGTGTTTGTTCACACACAATCTACTTAGTTGGAACAATAGTACCATGCACCATTTGCATTGGCCATAACCATGAACTAGAGGCATGCCCATTAATGGAAACATTCAGGCACCTCTACACCAAGCACAACTTCCAACACACAGAAAGTGCTTGGCCTAATGAGGAATCTAGCCTTGCTCTCACGCAAGCTCCCATGATGGAAATTCCTCCCCCACCAAATGCTGACAACACGATGCACCATATACGATTCACATCATCATGTATCGAAACCATGACTCGAGTATTTTTCTCATCAGTCATAGGTGTCGAGTCAGCTGCAACTATGAGATTAGTTGTTCCAACAATGGTGCAAACCCAACAGATATGCACCCTGTCGACCGTGTCTGGTTCCACCCCATCGACGCTGGAATCCTTTTCATGTCTGTTGACCATCTTTGTTAGGACTTAAAATCTTTCTCATGGCCTTGCATAGACTCAATCCCCCTTCGGATCCCTATTTAATTCAAATGAGGACATCCTTGAGGCCATGACGGAGAGAAATTATACATGACATGCAATGCATCACCGCTTGTTTTTTCTCCCTAGAAAAATGTTCAGCCTTGAAAAGATAGGAAAACAAGACATTTATGTGATTGAAGAAAAATAATTCCTTCCATCATGGAAACTTGATTGGTTCAAGAACCCCATTCTGGCACCTGATGCGTTCAAGGAAGGGAACATGTCGAACATTTCACCTACCATAAAGGTGAATCTATCTCGAAATCCTAAAAAATTCGATGAAATATCAGTAGAGGCAACATGTTCACCAGAGGAGATAACCTCTTACACTGACTTGCTGCAAGGGTATCGAGATATCTTTGTGTGGGGACTACTCAGAGATGTCTAGGCCTAGTCCGACTATTATAGAGCACCATATTGACACTTGGTCTGACATACCACTAGTACACCAGAAAGAGAATCAACTACACCAATCCAAGGAAAAATAAATAAAACAAGAAATCGAAAAGCTTCACAATGCCGGGTTTATCAACCCCATCACTGACATGTTTTGGGTTTCCAACCCTCTTCCCCTCATGAAAAAACAAGGCACCATACATTTTTTCACCAATTTTCATGATTTAAAAAAAACATGTCCCAAGGACAATTACCCTACCCCATTCATCGACCAATTCATCAATGCTTGTGTAGGTCTTGAGGCCCTTTCCTTTATGGATGACTTCTTCGGGTATAATTAAGTTCAAATCTGTCACACCAACCGGTACAAGACCATGTTCACTACCCCCTGGGGCACATTCGCATACCGATTAAAGCCATTTGGCCTAAATAACACTCAAGCCACCTTCCAGAGGGCCATGAATTATATCTTTCATGACTTAGCATACCTTATCCTCACCTACTTGGACAGCCTCATCGTCTGATCCAAGAAGCGATCAGACCACCTCAAGGATTTACGACTGTTATTCCAATGATGCTGACAATAAAACCTATGCTTGAACCACCTCAAGTGCATCTTCTACGCCACAAAAACAAGAATTTTAGGTTTTATCATGTCCTACTAAGGAATTAGAGTCAACCCCATCAAGGTCCAAGCTATCAAAGAGGTACCTCCACCTCGAACCCTCAGGCAACTACAAATCTTGGAGGGAAAGGCAAAATTTCAGAGATGTTTCATCCTAGATTACGCCACTTGTGCTCAAGGATTCATGCGTCTCCTTCTTCAAGACATCCAATTCAAATGAGATGACCAAGCCCAACAAAAATTCGACGCGCTGAAAGACACATTGTCTTCAGCATCACTGATTAGTCCCCCAGACTACAATAAAGACTACATCCTATATCTATCAGCATCTGAGACCTCTTTGGCGAGAGTATTGATCCAAGAGGGCCCATATGGGAAGTAGCATGTAATCTATTACATTAGAAAAAGCTTATAATGCCCTACATTAAGATAAGAGCCCAAAGAAAAGACTTCCCTAGCGCTAATTCATGCAGTCCAAAAAATTCACCACTACATCATCTTAAGAACCAAAACGGTCATTGTAAATATTAATCCCATCAAATATCTTCTCACACGTCATTTAATGAACCACAAATATGCCCACTAGATAGTCATTCTGGAAGACAAGGACTTACAATTTGACTCCGCCAAGAGAAAAAATGTGTTAATCTTAACGGAGTTCATTACGGACCTCCCGAGTCATACCAAAGGATCACTAGTCAACACTTCACTACCAGACCAACATCTCTTCCTCGTAGCAACCCATGACCCTTGGTATGGTGATATCCTACTCTTTTTACAAACCCAAAAGTTCAGACCCCATATTACTCAAGATGATCGTCGGTGCATTCGCCACAAGCCACCCCCCCGATACCTCCTTATGGGAGATGTCTTATACTGATGGGGCATCAACACCATATTATGTCAAACCTCACCCAAGACCAAGTGGAAAAATCCCTTAATGACTGCCACAACAGATCTTGTAGTGGCCACCTCTCCGGAATGGCCACTGCCGAAAAGGTCCTACGGGTAGGATATTTTTGGCCCAGTTTATTTCTTGATTGAAATTCAGTAGTCATGAGGTGCAAGTGATGTCAACACTTCGCTCACAAGGGAAGAGCCCCTCCTACTCCCCTGCACCCTATCATTGTTGTTGGTCCCTTTTGTAAATGGGGGATGGACTTCATGACTTGGAACCCAACATCGTTGGGCAATCACAAATACATTATTGTAGTTTTCGATTATTTTACCAAGTGGGAAGAGGCTATGCCAACATATGAAAACACTGCATAAACCATTGCAAGATTTCTATTTAACCATGTCATTTCTCGGTTCGGTGTACCCAAGGAGTTAGTCTTCGACTACGGCAAACACTTCGAAAATAATTTTTTTCAGGAGCTATCTCACCATATGGATAGGTAGGGGCTATAAAAAAAGTACTCAAAACAATGCTACAACATATGGTCAATAACCACAAAACAAACCGCCACCACATGCTTTTCTCCGCCCAATGAACATACCGCACGATAGTGAAAACATCAATAGGCTTCACACCCTTCCACCTGGTGTACAGGATCGAAGCCATGATTCCCGTAGAAATCAAAACCCTGAATTTACACGCTGCCATCGAACTCCTCGATGACACCTAGCCTCTAGAGAGACGCTGAGTACAACTAGATTTCATCAACTAAAAATGACGAAAATCACTCTAGGACAATGAGGCCCATAAGAAGTAGGTGAAAGCATCATTCGATCGAAACATCAACCCCCGTTCATTTACCGAGGGAGAGTTAATCCTACGCTAGGATGTCGCAAAATAAGCCCTAGGGCGAGGAAAGTTTGAAACTTTGTGGAAGGGACACTACATCATAAAAAATTATCTCCTAAAGGGGACATACATCTTGACAGAGCCAGATGGAAGATGCCTAAGCAAACCCGTCAACGATATTTACCTCAAGAAATTCTACCCATAAGGGCCAAGAGGTCTCAGCCCTAGATTCAATGTAAATGCACCCAAAATTTAATTTATGATCAAATACTTGTCACAAAAAATGCTCCAGTGTCACAAATGGATTTTCAACCCAACCATTACTTTTGGTTTGTTGATGGAGCATCACGATGGTCTCAAATTTTAGTAGCAGTCGCCTAGATCATCTATCACCTTAACCAATCCCCATTCTTCACCAATGGAGTATTCATCAGTTCAGAAACAAACAATAGGAAAAATATGACGTCGTCATTGGGTTCATGTGTGATGACTAAAATAAAGGCATTCTCCATTTGCATATCGACCTAGATTCCCAGTTAGTGGTGTTAGCTCCCTATAATTTTCAACATTGGCAAATACAAACTGCAGAGAGAACACATGAAGCACTTTTGGATTCTAGGATCTAGCCCTCCTGAATCCAGAGAGGGATCTCTCTATAAGTGCAAAGATTGATTTATCTTTAAGGATTTTATGTGTGATATTAGGCTAGTTATTAAGAGCAAGGAATTTTTTTTTGCTTTTGATGGTTGAGCATGATTATTAGTTGAGTGGAAAGTTCTAAAATGAAAATACTTTCAAAGGTGTGAATTTGCAAGCAATCAAAACAAACTTTGGCTAATAGGATAGATATGACGATGGTTTTTAATCCATTGGGCTATGGAGTCACAAAAGGGTTTAATTGTGCAACAATTTCAAGAGTGGTCCAAGGGGCAAGTCATCTATATCACAAGATCTTTGAGATTAAATGATGGAATGGAAACAATAAAAGTGTTGAAGGGGTGGAAACAGACAATAATTTCAACTAGGATTTATCAGTCTATCCAACAAGAAAAGCCTTTTAAGTAACTGTTTAAAACTGGCCAAAGAACAGGGCTAACCATAGACTTCTTTGGGCAAGTTTGTATTAAAGCTGACTCAAGAGACAAACAATCCAGTAATCTGCATAATTACTTTCAGAAAGGATGAAAACACATAAGATAAATAAAGTGTAGCTTAAGATCAGATAAGATACTTTTAAATCTAGACTGCTTTCAGCATACTCTTAGGGAAACTTTCAAAACTACCTTTGGAGAAAGAAGCTAGAAAACAGGGCACACCATCAATTTTCTAGTCTAAATTTACTAAGAAAATAATGAAAATGACATTCAAGAACAATTTTTAAAGTAAACAGTAGGACGAGGGAACGCCAACATTCCTAACTGGTTGAATTGTATTGAATCATTCTTAAATACACGATTTGGAGGAAAACATTGAGATAAAGCTTATCAGTCAGAGAAGGGTACTGTAAATAGTAAATCCTAACTCTATGCTTGTTGTTCTTTATCAGAGAATAATGGAAAAAATGGCATACGTGAAAGGAAAACAATAACACAGAAAGACGCACTTCAGCAGTGATATAGACTAGGATCCCAAGAATCAGCATGTATATTGATGTCAATCCAGTTACATTTTTCAAGTCCAATGTTTCAGTTCAGCAATCATCTTCACTTCTCAGCCTAGCTTATTTGACTACAAACAGAGCTTCAAGAGCCTCTGAACACTATTTACATGTAGAATTTTCAAGCACAAGTATATTTCAAAGTTTTGCAACCAACCCTTTACAATGAGCTCCTTAAGAAGATTTTATAGGAAAATGAGGAGGTGGAATGAGTTTCTAGGGTTTGAGTATCATTAATTTTACAGTTAATGCAATTCTCTCCCTTGAAAACCATGCAAGGCATCAGGCAGGAATTCATTTGATCTATATCTCTGTTTCATAACTCTGTTTTTGCTTTCGAGGCTTAGTAGATTAAAATATTTGACTTTAAGGCTATCTCTTATCTTTGTAATAACTTCTCTAACAGTTTAACTTAGTTTCTTTGATTCGAAATAACTGTTCAGCTGTATTGGGAAAATATCTTCTATTCAAATCATAACTCGGCCTCTTTTGAATGCTTTGAGGCTGCAGGTGGCATTGGGTAGTTGAGAGGATTCAATTAGCCTTTGATGTGGAAGTGGAGGCTCTCTCTGTCTGGTAGATATTTTGTTTTGACCTAAAATAGGATTAATTTTCTCCTGATTTGTGTGTTAGGCATAATTGGGCCTAAATCTTGTCTTCTGTTCTTTAACTGTGTTTAATTTAGTGGATTAGGATTTTCACTGTCGATCTTAGCTATAATCCACCAAAACTATGATTCAACCTTCAATTCTTCAGTTCTGCCATGGTTGGGTCCTTTCACACTGATACTCTTTGATTTATTAAATTTTGCTGTGTCTGGTTGATGTGTAGGTGCGCAGAGGGCTTATAACGACATCAGTTCTCATGAGGCACTGATAAAACATGATGTTGAACCCTATAGATGGATACTCTTTGATGAATGAAATCGTGGAGGATCGTCATCCTCAGCTTTTATTTTATTTTAAAATCATTTGAAAAACCTTTAAAACCTGCATAAACCAAGAAAAATTAGAAAATTCTGCGTATATGGGTCAGACTGCTTCAGAGGTTTAGGTTTGGAGTGCAGCCATTGGATGAATGCAGCCATTGGATGAAAGCATCCAACAGTGGAGATTATCGCAGAGGTTAAAGGGAGGAAGTTTGGAAGAATGGTGGAAAGATTAAGTTAGGGTCGTTGATCTTGCAAAGATCAATGGTTGGGATTTATCGGGGAAAATATAATGCAGAGGGCCATATTATAATGGAACGATGGAAAATACAAAGAAAATAGGTTAAAAAACCTTTGGCGGAGGTTAAAGTATTAAAATGAAATTCAGAGCTTCCAAACGATCCTGGGCTATTGGATTAGATTGGTTAACAAAGATCGACGGCCGAGATTTCTTTAAGAAGTCCCTTGGAGAAATGGCGGAGGGCGATGAAGAAATGCAAGATCAAACTGGGACCGTTGATCTGCAGAGATAAATGGTGGAGGTTGAACGTGATGAAACACAATGTAAAATGGGCAAAGCAGTTTCATATGAGAAAACCACGGGTTTCGTGCTGCGAAAAGGCGAATAGGCGGTTTTCACTTTTCGAACGCGATTTGTGTTTTAGGCCGACATGTGGAATTTCAAAACTGCCTATATCGCGTGATTTCTGAGAATTAATGTTCAGGCTTAAATCTGCGTGAAAATGTGCGCTGGCCATTAGATCTGGGGCATCAGATTGGATGGCTGTGAGAGAGCGTGATATCAATAAGATGCGTGGATGGAACGAGGTGCGGGCAGGAGAAGGTGGTTTCAATCTGAGCCGTTGGGTCAAAAAAGGAATGGCAGAGATCAAATCTGGGATGGGCAGGACCCAAAGGAGTTGGGCCTGTCAGGATGAATTTGGGTCATTGGATGAAACAGATCAATAACTCAGATGTGATCTGTGGGTTAATGAAATGAAAAATGAGGCGGAGAATGAGTCAGTATGGGCCATTGATCTGCAGAGATCAACGACTGAGATTTCCCCAAAAATATTATAAAGCGGGGTTCATGAAATTAACCAAGGTGGCAAGGATCGATCTGGGCCATCGGATCGGGCGTATGGATGACCCAGATGCAATCGGAGGTTTTGCGATCGGCGGGGGCAAAACAAAAAGGGCGTCAATGCGATTAGATGTGGATCGTTGATCTGAGGGCTAGATCAATGGCGGGGAATGAATCGAGAGGTAGCCAATCGGAGGTAGCGAATAAAATATTCAACACGCCCAATGGAAATCTCCGATGTGAGATCGCGCTAGGCGCTGTTGTTAGTATGAATTCTTCGTCGAAGTGTACGAAAAAGAACCACTTTAGCTACGCATAACTAATAGCCCTAACAATAATAGAGGCTGCAAAACATCTTCAGATCTGCAATTAGTAGTTAAAGTGCTGCAACAAACAGATCTATAAATGGAAAGACATTAAGCAGTAAAGTAAAGAGTTTGCTCCATGCATCCAACAGACAAGACAAGAACACGATTTTCGAATGAATTTTTATATTACAGGGCACCTGGGAGGAAACAAGAAGGTGTATCCAGATCTCCTCAATGGGATGGGTTCTTTGTAGTCCTCAGCACTTCAGATCTAAGCTTTCTCTCTCTTGTAGATGTAGAAAACCCAATGTAGAAGACAGAGCTCAATGGGAGCAAATGGTAGGAATGAGACCAAGTGTATAGATCCAGAGTGATCTAATAGGCAACAAAAGGTGAAGAATGATGGGGAAAACCCTCCTATTTATAACAAAATATTGGGTCATTCTAGATCTTGGTGCATGATTAAAATAATGTTAATCAAATCTAGATCCACCCCTATGGAATATTTTATTATTATTTGTTGGAGGGAAAGGGTGTTTGACTTGGGTCAAATCCCTTGATTAGTGAAGAATAAATAAATAAATGATTTATTTATCCTTTTAAGGAAGTGGTTGGGATATAATCAAATAAATAATGATTTATTTAATTAATAGTGATTGATTTGGTCATATTTAACAAGGAATATTATTTAAATAATTATTCCTAGAAAATAATAAGATAACTATGGGTGTATCTCATTAATTTCTTTGTTTTTGGGTTAAACATGACTGGGAATAATAATTAAATTATGGTTTAATTAATTATTCCTTTTGGGGTTTCCCTAATTAACATAGTGAAAGCAGTTTTACTTGGGGTAAAACTGGTCTTACATGGTGTACTTGGGTCCATCTAATGATAAAAGGTTAGATGACCAAAAAATGGTGTAACAGATTGCCCCCCAGCGTGCGAGTGTCAAGAGCAAATCGTATGACCAAAGTACGTTGTAAGAATACAATCACTAGACAACAAAAAGGGATGTCAGAGAGAGAAATGTGAGGTAGATAGTGTGCTGAAGGACTAGACCCTGAGGAGACGAGACTCGCAGGTGCAATAAGTCTCTTTTTATGAGAGGGTACCTGTGCTGAAGGCGGCGGGGGAGGCATACCTATGCCCGCCGTGACAAAGTACAAAAGAATAGTGTGTCCAGTAAACAAGGGACCGAACCATAGAGTACAACTGGCATAATCAAGGGCCAGATAAAAATACAATGAAGAGTCTCACATACATGTTGTGCCTGGGATAACAGCCAGGACTAGTACAATAACATCTGAGTACATGAGATAAATACAACCCAAATGCCCCCTGTAAATGGGGAAGGGCTCACAAAATCTGACTGATACATGCAAATCATAGAGGTGCCGCAAGTGGCTAAGGCCAACATCATCAAAATCTGGAGCGGCATCAAAGGCTGCAATGAAGAGGTCATCCGGGCATGTGGGGGGCTACCTGCAGGGCCACCCCCTCATGAGGGCTGAGACATCTCACACACGCCCGGAAATCATCAAGAGCTGCTGCTGGGTCACTGGACTGTCCAGTATACGAATCTCGATCATGCTGAAAGGAGCTGGAGAAGCAATCAAGTCAAAGGGAAGTGAGAGATCCCCCTGCCTGATCCGAGGCACCGAACAAAAGTGGAAGCTGGAACCAAGGTACACCGCCCTCTAGACCTTGCTTCTGGAATAAATGTGCTGATGTCTACAGAAGGAGGTCCGCCGTAGGTGAGGTAATGAGAGATCCTCAACTAAGGCACGATAGAAGAACAATAGAGCGACAGACAGACTGACACTAATGATGATAGTGGAAATGGGAAGGATGGAGTGGCGAATGGACGACTTCCCTTGTTAGAGCATAAAGGGCATGAATGACATGGCAGCGACTGACACGATATCGAAAGGGACAGGGGACAGTGGGGCTGAAGGTCATGATATGCGACACAAGGGAGGAACCAAGCAAAGAAGGATGGAGGGCTATAGTGGGGTGTAAAAGGACGCAGGATAGACTCCATGAATGCAATGATGACTCGACTTGGATGCTCTAAACAAGGGCGGCTTTATAGTGCTGCCACACAGTAAAGGCCCCAATGGGGGGTCATGGAAGCATGAGTACAAGGTGGGCACTCATGACGAAAATCGACACGAACATGGACAAGTAAGGGAGCGATATGGTGCCCCAAGTACAAGTGTCGTAAGTGAGGAAATTCGATTTTAAGGAGCGGTGAAGTGACCCTTCGTGGAAAAATGTGTCCGGGTGAAGTATCAAATCACCAAAAACTAAGTAAAACCCATTTGAGAGCTCGGTGAGATCTAACCAGCGGTGCTGACGGTTCGTCGAACGGGGCTACGGTGTAGTCGCAGCAGTCGAAAGAAGAAACAGGGGTTCTCTTTTAATGAGGCATTTTTCCCTCCAAAATCATTCATTTGCTATTGTTGATGTGGTGAATGTGGAGAGGAGAGAAGGCCCTAAATCTTGCGGCGAACGTAGCGGACAAACCGACCGTTGGATTCGAGATCTGTCAGTTGGAGGTAAGAGGCCTAACCTTGCTCTTGCATTTTGGTGGATTAGATTTGCAGTTTAGGGCCCAACACCCCAGAAACAGCCCCTCCCTCATCTCTACGGCTGGGTCGCACTTTTTGGGGCAAAAAGTGCGACCCAGGACGCAGGTTTGAGGGAAAAAAGTGCGACCTGGTCCAGAAAATGGCAGAAAACTGCGACCTGGGAGATGAGGGGGGCTTGGTGCTGTTTGATGGCCGGGAGTTGGGTTTTGGTGTGTGGTTATGGTTTTCCCGATCTCTACCCTGACAAAAAGAATGTGTTTGTGCAGGTATGGCAGAGTTGTGGGTCAACTGGAGAGAGAGGGATCTGGGAACACTTCGGACAGAGATCCAGGCGGATCAGGGCGTTCGTCGTGTATTGGCCAGATTTGGGGTTCTCAAGTTTGTGGAGAACCCATTGATGAGAGCAGGGGAACCATTACTGGCCCGGATTATCAGTTATTGGGATCCAGATCAGGAGATCTTTGTAGTGCAAGGGCACAGGATCGAACTGACGGTCCAGGATGTGTACTTCCTTACCGGCCTCCCACCACTGGGGATAGTGGGAGACACACAGCCAGTGCTACCGCGGGGGCGGCATATCATGGAGTTCGTGGAACGCCATTGTCGACCGGGTCTCCAAGTCAAGGGGACTCAAATATCGATCGGGGATCTAGAGAGGCTAGAAACCCGTGCAGTGGTCGCAGCTGTGCTGCGAATCCTGGGCAGCCAGGCGTTCCATCACATCACCGGTGGGCAGATGATGATAGTGGAGAGTGTGTTGGGTGGGACCTACTTTGGGTGGGCCCAAATGATGCTGGTAGTGCTAAAGCGACAGTTGTCGCTATGCAGGTGGCAGGTGAATCATGATTGCTCATATGGGACTTTATTGTGCGCCTTCTTCTTTGAGAAGATCCCGACCTTGAGGCCTCGTGTGCAGCTTCCAGATGGGGGCCCGAGAGAGCCCAGGATGCGTCGTTGGGGACGACTACTCTGCAGAGGAGGAGGAGGGGTGGTCGGGCGAGTGTGTCGACCGGAGTTCTTTGCCCATTGGGATCAGATGTCGTTGTACATAGACGACTACCCTTATAGTGGGATGAGCTACTGTGGGGATCCGGATCTGCCACTTCCGTCTGGTCGAGTCTGGGGGCCCGATGGTAAGTGACAAATTGCTATTCTTATATGGGCATGTTAAAGTGTTTGAATAGTAAATAATGATACTGATTCAGGGACTTTTGGTATGCAGATATAGCACCGGTAAAACCGGCCGGATATATGGGACGACTGGCAGCGTCTGGAGCTACCGTTCCGAGTGGGTCGAGAGCAGCGCAAAATGAGGATGCAGCCGCCCTACTGGAGGACATCCGCCGTAGATGTGAGCAGCTGTTGACCGGAGTATCGGAGCGCGGGTGGCAGGATTTAGATGACCAGTACATAGAGCCATGTGTTGGTCTCCCCTCGGAGTGGCGAGGTATCATGCGGCGCATGGCGATGGCTGGTCAAGCTATGCGTGATCTACATGCTGCAGGGGCAGAGCCATTGGCCCGGGAGCCTCCAGATAGTGATTAGGGGCATATGGTGCCCCCTCTGATGTATGTAGGGGCAGGTGGTGCCCCCTATAATGTGCGGAGGGGCAGATGGTGCCCCCAGTTTTTGGATTTTGTCTGTAACATGCTATGGCATGTCGTATGTATATGTATGGAGGGGCATATGGTGCCCCCAGTTTTTGGGTTTTGTTTGTAACATGCTATGGGCATGTCGTATGTATCAGAGTAGATGGACTCATCAATATATGGTTTGCGACACGTATTATGGATATGTATCGTCTTTTGATGGTTGATTTAATGTTATTGTCTTGTATGAATTGTGTGTGATAAATGCCAATCTAGAACATGGTTTGCAATACTATCGACGTAGTGATTCTGGTCTCTGGGTACATGGTTGAAAGTTATGGTTTCAAACGCACGTATTAAGACTTTCACTCGTAAATAGCGTCTAAATAGCACAGGGTTATGCACACGATAAACACCATTTAGTTGCATTACAAGAAGCAGGGAATCCAAACGAACGTGCAGATGGAGGATGCGATGCAAGAGGGCATCAGCTAATAGGCCACGCACTGCATCATATTCGGCCTGATTGTTGGTGGCAGAACCAATGCATACCCCGTTAGAAAGAACAAGGTCATGCAAGGGGGTGAAGATGGCCCAACCTGCCGAGGCGATATTCCTGGAGTAGCGACTTGCACCATCGGCGTAACCGATAAAGGGTGTGGACGGGGGGTCCTGCAGAATGGTGTGACAAGACAATAAATGAGGGGATGAAAAGAAATGACAGCAGTGTGAGGGTACAGAAGTCATCGGGCGGCAACGACGGGAGGAGGGGGAAGTGGCAGGATGATCAAGACTCAAACAAGGTGGTGTATGAGAGCTATCAGAAACATGGTGAGGACTCGGGCTGCGGAGGTCAACAGAGACACCAGTGGAGTGATCTCGAGTATGAGGGGGAATCGAGTGATCAAGGGTCACAACAGGGGAGGGTGTAGGCGGGCTAGGCTCCGAGTGTCGCCCAGAGGAGGATAGGTAAAGGATGGTTACCGTAGACTCCGTCATCTGAACATCGGGGGGAGGGATGACAATGGAAGCGGGAGGATCCTCGGGTTGGCCTGAAGCATACTGCGCGAGGATGGGAGAGGCAGATTGATTATGTTCAACCTCGTACTCTCGAATGACCTCTAAAGAGGCGCGATAATGCGTCAGGTGAGGACAGCGGTGGGAGTAGTGGCCATGGACACCGCACAAGGCGCACGGTTTGTTGGTGCGGAGAGTCTTGGGGTTCTTGGTTACGGACGAAGAGGAGGCTTCAGGGGCCGTAGATTCGGGGAACGCGACTTTAACCATGGGTTGGATATGGGGCAACTCGGGACAAGCATGGGTGGCATGACCGGCGACATCGCACAAGGCACAGGGCTTGGCAGGTTGGGGAGGGGTCGGGTCAGTCGTGGTGGTCTTATCTTTTGGTGCCCCCTTACGGGCTTTGCGTTTCTTCTCAGGAGCTGCCACGACAGGAGAGGGATCCTGCGAAGGTGCTGGAGGCACAGTAGCAATGGAAGAAGCGAGGGGGACCGGTTGGACTGGTGTCAAAGCCATGTAGGGTTTGGGGTGACCAGGAGGGGTGGCGGCTGGGGGATCAAGGTACCAGACCGGAATGCCCAAGGTCAGGTTAGGAAGGGAGAGGGTGGCCATGACGGGGACAGAATATACTCTGGGAGGGGGAGCCAGGAAGGGGATCTGTCCAGCAGGGTAATGGCCGGGAGGGACGGCTCCGAGATGGTTAAGGCCAGGGGGAACCGAGCCAGGGGGGTAAAGGGGTTCAGGGATACCAGCTGTAGGAGGAAGGCCAGAAGGAGGAGGTCTAGTTGGCAGAGAAGTATGGCTAGGAGCGGGTTGCGGAGGGTGAAGGGGCGGTTGCGGACTAGCCGAAGCAGGCCGTTTGAGGGCAGCCTGAGACGATTGCATCATGCAAACATTTGATAAGCTGGGATCAGGGATAGGAGGAGGGGGAAGACAAGGAAAAGTTCCAAGCAGGGAGGAGTCCTTGTAAACGCCGGGGGAGACACTGGTCAGGGAATCGACGGTTTGCTTGTTGGCTACAGAAGAGATGGTGGTCTCAGGGGAGGTCTGAGAGGGAGGCTCATGATACGTCAACTGGTCAATGGTGACTATCTTTCCATTATGGGGAAAAGACATCTTGCGAAAGACCGCGGATGGGACAGCAGACATAGCATAGGTGTAGCTTCGCCCCAAAAGAATGTTGTAGTCTAGTGGGGCGTCAATGACTTCGACGTCAACGCAAACAGTCTTACCGGCGAGGGTGATAGGGCAATTACGAAACAAGCCAATGGGCTGGGAG
The DNA here is from genome assembly GCA_034641835.2 of Pinus albicaulis. Taxonomy (NCBI): domain Eukaryota; kingdom Viridiplantae; phylum Streptophyta; class Pinopsida; order Pinales; family Pinaceae; genus Pinus; species Pinus albicaulis. Next base: position 536,513,398 of record CM076576.1, on the reverse strand, counting down.
GCGTGACCGTCCCACGCTCTAAGGGTGATCGTGGAAGGGGCCAGCTCAGGGGATCCGAGTTGCTTCCAAACCGAAGCGGACATCACGCAGGTGGATGCCCCCTCGTCAATGAGACACCGGGAAACGATGGCGTTTCGTATTTTGACTGAGATTTGGAAGGCGACGGGCGAGTGGGAGGGGGATGGTCTGACTGGAGGGCGTCGAAAACAATCATTTGGTCGCTGCCAGCGGAAGGTTCATGCCCACGGGCAGAGGGTGAGGACGACCTTCTTTGGGAAGGGCATGACCGGGAGGAGTTCCAACAGGAAACAAGTGAGGAGACCGTGCCAAATCATCTACTATGCTATACTCATGGAGCAGCTCGACCGGAAGCAAGATTTCGATGTATGGTCCCTTTGGAATCTTTGATGAACCTCAACTGCCATGGCTCCGGCGGCCCTAGACGGAATCGATGTCGAAAGAGTCTCAGAACTCCGGGTGCACTCTGGAGCAGACCGAAAGCAGAGGTTTTTTCCTATATGTAGACCCGAGGTTTGGAAGAGTAATGCCTTCCATCAGATGGGGAAGGACGTGAGTGTACATCTCAAGATCTGTAACTGGAGCTCGAGCAATGGAAGGGGTGGACACTGGTCGCTTCAAGGCTATAGCCACGAATCCTTACTGAGGGAAAGGATCGGTAAACACAGCTGGCTGGGTAGTGGCCACATTAGGTGGAGCATGAGGGGAAGCGTGATGTCCGCGCAATGTGGCTTGAGACTCCCACATCTGCCGCATCTGGGGTAAGAGAGGACAATCGTGCGTGTAATGGCCATAAACACTGCAACATGAACAGGGTTTGTTTGTACAAAGCGGCCTGTCCGGCTTGGGCGGAATGCCCTGTTGCTGGTTGCTAGTGTTAGGGTCCATACCAGAATTGGGTCCTCGATTACCAGTGGCAGTTTGGTTCTGGTTGCCTCTCCGCCTTCTTTGAGAAGAAGGGGGATTAGTCTCACCCTGCTGTGCAAATACGTGCCCTGGAGGAGGCTTTAGGTGCTGTTGTTGGGGTTGAGGAGGCAAAGGAGGAGGAAGCGCATATGCTGGAGGAGTTGGCGCATCGGGCTGCGGATAAGGGTAATGGGTAGAGTGGGAAACATGAGGGTAAGCAGGAGGTTGGGCAAAAGGAGGAGGCATGCCGTATCCTGGATGCATGTTACCGGGAGGGGGAAAAGTGCTGGAGGAGCTGGCCCCCCCCTGAGGGAGACCATAGCCCATAGGAGGTTGGGCGTATGGATGGGAAATGGCTCCAACGATACTGTCGGCGGAATGAGATGCCCCCGGGGCGTTAGCGCCACCAGGCCTGGGGATGTCAGGAAGGACAGTATAAATGTAACCAGACTGAGCATAGATCAGGTCATATTTCAAAGCTATTTGGAGGGCAGCTTCTTCAGTTTGAGGAAAGTGGGAGGCGACATCTTTGCCGATTGGAGCGGGAAGGGTGCGCAGGAACCAGTCCATGTAAACCCGATCTTCGAAGGGAGGGGCTCGACATAAGCTCCGTCTTCGTCGCCATTCCTGAACATGGGCGGAAAGGCGTGTTGAAGAGGCTTGCTTAAAGGAAGTCAAGAGTTCCGTGCCAGTATCGTATCGGAGAGGGAGCTGGAAGTACGACAAAAAGGCTTGGGCAAGAGTCTCAAAGGTGGTATGGGTAGAGGTGGCTTGTTCAACATACCATTTAGAAGCTTCTCCGGTAAGCGTGCGTTGGAACAAACGAAGACGGATGGAGTCATCGGTAATGGAATTGGAGGAACACCACATGTGGAAAGATCGGACATGGTTGGTTGGATCTTCTCCATTAAGGCCCTCAAACTTAGGGATGTCTGAGGGGAGCTTCGTTGGCATAGCGGGCCAGTTAGCATTGTGGTGAATGGGGTCATTGATCAACTGATGGAAATCGGGGAGGCTGAGGCCTGCAATGTACGGCAGCATAGGGGTGGCCGGGGTAGTTCCTGTGGCGGTTCCGCTAGTAATAGGGCCGGCATTGGGGCCGGGAGAACCACTAGCGTTAGGCCCTGGACCAGACATGGTGAAGGGGGCAGGAGAATCGGGAGGAGAAGGAGGACCCGAGGAATCAGGGGAGGAGTCGGAGTGCGGACTCGAAGGTGGACTGGCTCGACGACGGCGGTGCGGAGCAGGTCGATCAACCGTAAACTGAGGGTGAAGGCCAAGAAGTCTCCGGGAGAGGCGCCTTGGGGGCGCAATGATGACAGGAAGAAGGGAACCGACAGGGGCAAAACGGGGACAGAATCAATTACGGTCAAGGGCAGAAAAGGTGCAGTGACAATTGATTTTAGAGTCTTTGCCAGGCGGTGTTAACCAGGCGCTTCTTCACTTAGGGTCAGTGTGTGGCGTGCGTTGATTTTAATTTTTAAACCCTTTCCGTTGTTTGAGAGCAAGAAAAAGTGTGCTGTGTAGCTGAAAATAAACCTACAGAGAACAGAGTATAAAGCTGAAATAACAGAAAAATAACAGCTACGTATGCATCTATCTAACCCAAGAAGGTGGGTCTCTCACAACTATGCTGAAAAGAAAGGGAAAAACTATGTAAAACACACATAAAGGGAGCTCAACAGATCTAGGGTCAAAAGGGACAGAGATCTGGAGGAGAAAGCTGCAGACAAGAGGTGCAGATCACAGCCAATAGACAGAGGCAAGGTGGCTGGAAAAAGGAGGGAAATCAGCAAATAACCGGAGGG